>UFQX01000074.1:534850-764126 GCA_900497675.1 Arapaima gigas
CTTGATTTTAGAAATTTTTAAAAAAAAAAAAAAAAAAAAAAAAAAAAACCCACTTTTAAAGATCAGGATATGTGGCTTGTCTATGGGGCACGTAGGAGAATATAGTAAATATGGTTTAAGTTTTTTACCCCGGTGAAATCATAGCCCACTACAGGGGAGGTGAGGTGCCAGGCCTGCTCATATGTCAGACCACCTCACAGCCCGCTAGATCCAGCCCATTTCTTTTAATCCTAAAACCACTTCCTCTACATCTTAGTCCCTCTCCCCCCCATATTCAAATCCTTCAGTTGCACTGTTATTTTTACTCTACAAGCCCTGCATTTCCTTCATCCATTTACCTGACATTTCTTCAGAACCTCTTATAGTGTTAAGATTTGTACACCAATTACAATTTTCACTGCATTAACTCAGGATAAGTATACTAAGGGAGGGTGTTAAAGGAAGAATTCAAAGCCAGGTCCTTGGACTTAAAGACAACTGCAAGACAACAGCTCTAGTCACTCTAAACATACTTGCTGTTAGACCATCTATAAAACCCTATCGAGTTTCTTACTCCCCAGCTAGGCTTGACAAAAGGTTAATTCAACTGTGTGGCTCTTGCCCCCTGTAACCAACCTCATATTGCCTGGGGGGGGGGGGACACATTCTGTCATCAGCAAAAGCCCTGAGGGACAGTGGGACAAAACAATGTCTGTCCACTGAACAAAGGCTGTTCTGCACCAATGAAGAATGATGAGGGGGGAAGAGACATCAGCTCCTGTGACTGGTCCCCAACAGGGTGTTACTGTGTCCAGGGGAGTGTCCTGCATGCCTGGAAACATCTGGAATTTGTTGCTGAATCACAAGAGCCAGTAGTGTCTCAACAGGCTGTGGTTTCCCCTCCCATTTAATAATAAACCATAGACTGTACATTTCAAGCCTTAGTGTTCAAAATTGTGGCTGTAATGCCCCCTGTGGCCTGAACAAACTAGGTACATCCATTCCAATGGAGTGACCTCCACAGGATGACTGCCAGAACATGTAGTGTCACTACTGGGTAAGAGCTGAAATGGGGCTCACACAAGCCCGCCTCCCTGGCACCATCTGTAGAAACAGCCCCTTAATGGGAAAATGAAAGGTCCAGATGGTCACTAGGAGAAGCCCCCCAACTTGTCCAGCAGTTGCTTCCGTTGTTGTTCCAGGAGGGACTCTAGGTGGTCTGCCCTCTTCAAAGCAGCCTGGAGGTGGAGAAGAAAGGGGGGGCAGAGTTTGTTACAACCACCACCATCATCTGCTCTTTGCAGGATCATGTTTCACTCATGTACACAGCTTGAAACTTAATGACTATTTAACAGATGGACTCCAGGCACCTCATCGTAGATCCTGCATCTTTATTACCATGTTAAAATGTTACCGAATGGGGTATAAACCAGACTCCTGCCAGTCATTGCCCTCCTAATTCCACCACTCACTTCATGCTGCTTCCGCAGGATGCTGACCGTTTCCTCCTTCTTCAAGATGGCCGACTTGACCCTGAACAAGGCAGCAGCAACAGATTTGAGTTCATTCATTCATGTTTAATTCCTCATAAAGCCAATATACTGCTCCACTGCTAATTTGCTTGAAATGGTCAATGTAAAAACAAGATGCAAATGAAAAGCATACAAGTACAGATACATATATCATACACAGCCCCTTGTTAAAAGTTTTCCAGTTAGTTTCTTCCACAGTACAGCTTGATTCTTTCAGCATCTTTGCCATTCAAAGGAATGTACCAAAAAAAAAAAAATAAAATAAAAAAAAAATTCACCTCTTGGTTTTAATTCTAATATTAATCCTCTTAAATTTGGACTAATTTCTGTGTGTAATACAGAGGACTACTGTATAACCCAAAATGGTTTTTTATGGTGCCTTCAAAATAGGGGGAAATGTGTTTAAGCAGGGCCTCACCTCTGGTGTACCTCAGCCAGCTCCTCCTCCTTCTCACGTGCCACCCTCTCCACCTCCAAACGAAGGCGAGCCCGCAGCTCAGACACCTCCACCTTCATTCGCCGGTTCTCCTCCTCGGTTTCCACCAGCCGCTCGGCAAACTCCTGCCGGATCACCTCAGCCATGCTACGGCGCTCTTCCGCCAGTTTGTCTCGGATCTGGTGGTGGGAGTTTGGGTCAGAGTTTGTTCAGCACAAATCGTCTGTGATTTCCAACCACAGTCATAGAAACAGCCAGGAAAGGTAACAAGAATGCACTGCAGTCATATCACAGCTGTTTTCCAAAAGGACTGTATCTTGTGCCTGCATTGTGCATTATTGCTGTCATCTTCCCCACATTATTAGGAGAACATGCCTTCTAAGAAGCCATTCTGGATCACTACCTTTTTGTGGTGAGGGGGCTTGTGCATCTCTGCAGAACTATGAGCTATGCTGTGTCAGGCCACCCATAATGGACCAGTCATAGTGGAGACTCTGGCCTGAACACGATCTACTAGAGAAGCAACTGGCAACTTATTTCTGTATTTTTGCTAAGAAAACCACATGGATAGGAGCAATGACAGATGTGTCACTATAACATGGGATGATGAGCCCCATAGCCCCAACTGGCATGCCAAAGTCCATGAGGTCATGAAGTATCAGACATGACTGAACGAATGTTGTCTAACAAAGTAGAAAAGCTTGTGAAAAAAATCCTTGGTGAGCTGTTATATAGATATTATATTTAACAGTTTTAGTGATATTTGATATTCTAGCAACATAAACTGAGTGGGGGGGTGGGTGGGCAGTTAATACATTATTTCTCTCCATATTTGAAAAGATCTGATCTTTCACCATCTGAAAATTTGCTATCAGACATGTTGTCATAAACAGACTGGATTCAGATTGAGGAATGAATGTTTATATCAAACTGGTCTAATGAATTCTGTATCACAAGGTTAAGTACTTCAGGTCACTACTCTTTCTAATCTACATAAACAAATTCCCAGCATTCATGGGTCACTTTCAAGAAAATGTCTGCAACCTGGAGGGAGGCAGTTGTGGTCAAGTGTGACCACAGGACAGATATGCTCAATTCTGAGCATTTGTTTAATTTTAATATTTATTAATCATAGAACGAACCTTTGTGTAGTTCCAAACCCCCAGTGTAGGGCTGGAGATACTGACTTGACACCAAACTAGGACACCTGGAAGTCTGTCTGCATAACCTCTTGAAACCCAGCCATTCATTTCTGACCATTGTGGAGGACAAATTTCTAAGTGTCTCCCTAACTGTATACACTCCAATCTTGAGCTCTAATGCACCTTACAAAGGACATTCTACACTGTATCACATGCTCAGGGGTGAAGCTTGATCTGGGCCTGAGACTGAAGGTTGGAGTGTGCTGTGGAAGGGGGAGTTATACACCTGGGTGACATCTTGAACTTCCTGCTCCTTCTGGTGGACCAGGGACTGCAGGTGGATGACTTTGCTCTCTGTTTCATTCTGTTTCTTCTTCAACTCCTTATACTTCTCCTGCGTGCTCCTTTCGGAGCGCTCCAGCTCCTGCAACTCTGCCTCGTACTTGTCTCGTACACGCTTCACCCTGGCAGGATAGGTGAACTACAGCAGTTAGAGCAAGCATGCATGCATACATACATACATGCACGCACACACACTGCCCAGAAGGCAAGAACATATGTGTGTAAGGGTTAGGGCACAAGCAGGGTAAAATACAAATACACCAATAAAGGGCCTTTCTGATCCTTACCGGTTCTCTGCTGCTCGCTCACACTCTTCCCTGGCACCAGTCGTCTCTTCCTCCAGCCGCTGAATGGCCAACTCTATCTCCTTGTCCCGAACCCTGCGCACTTCCTCTTTCAGTTCCCGCTCCCGACTAAGTAGCCATGCCTCCTGTCAGAAGACCACCAGTAAACTGCCGTATGACTTCCAACCACTCACATGCACAACGCCATGACAGCTGCAGGACACACACACACACACGCACACACACACACACACACACACCTACCTACAAACTTACGTAAACACCCATATGAGATCGATGCGGAGAATAAATGGTGAGTATTAACACCATCAGGTTGTTAACAAGTTGATCTAAAAAACATGTTTATCAGTATGTTCCAAATGAGGTGCTGGACATTGTTTACTCAGCACGACATTAAGAAGGGAATAGGAGGAGGAAAAAAATATAAAAGGCTTTTGTGAGGTTTTCTTTTCATTGCTTATAAACAGCTTCCCAGAGCTGATCCAATAAAACAGACTTTTTTTTGTTTTTCTTAAAAAACACTATCAATCATCTCACCCATCTCACTCAGAAGAAGGCACTGACTGGCCCAAGGAGAAGTCTGTAAAGCACACCACTAGGTACACACCCTCACCTCTTTCTTCATGTAGTTCTCCTCCCAGGCCTGCTTCTCAATCTCCAGTCTATCCTTCAGGGCCTTCATCTCTTCCTACCAGAGCAACATCACACACAAACACATGAGAATGAGAGGGAAGATAAACGACTGCTACCTTCCCCCAGCCTTTACTTGCATTCTGCTACATTCTTCCTACTGTTCTACACATCAGCCTCTAGTCATACCATAACTGGGCCATTGTTTACTTGCTTCTTAAGGACCTTTCTGTACCTTATCCTGTTCACCAGTGGCTGTACAGTGAGTAAAACAAAGGCCACATAGCAAATCACCAAAAGATAATCTAATTTAGTATCCTTAGCTGCAGCACAGTTCTTGAAATGGTACTAAATGCAAAGACAATCACAAGCAGAACTGAAGTATTGTCTGTAAAATTATTAATATTAATTACTGTTTATAGAAGCAAGTACTTTGAGATTTACAATTAAAAATGTGGAATGAAGCATGAGAAGAAGCCAGAAGAAGGTGTAGGAGAGGAAATAAAACTTCTGGCAGCTCCCTTCCAGGCCAAGCTACCAATTTTGCATCAATAAGTTTTGTGTGAGCAGTTGCAAGAGTTCCATTGAGGACTAAGATTTTTCTAGTCATAAGCTAAATAAAAATTCTGTGGGTATTCTCTCCACGAGGCAGGGGCTTATGAGTATTTTCTCCATCAGGAAGTGGACAAGAGTTGCAACCACAAGGGTGTAACCTTGACAGCTTCTTTAATTTTGGACACAAGGGGAAGTGTGGAGTCACCTGGTGCCGCCTCTCCTGCTCTTCACGGTTTTTCTCCAGCTCCTCACGCAGAGCCCGTCCAGCCACAGAACAGTTATCTTCAAGTCTCCTCCGCAAGTCGTCCAGTTCCGCACGCTGCCTGTAGGGCAGTGACAAAGCACAGTCCAGTCAGGGTCTCTGGGATGGGGGAGGGGGGTAAGTGCCGCATTTTTGTATGGTTCATAAGTTCCATGACTGATTTTTAAAATGGAGAAGGGGGGGAATCATGTTATCATATATTCTCTTTTGAGTATTTCAGAACATATCCAGGCTTCCAGGTCAGGAAATGTTTGAAAATACCTCCTCATGTAAGGCAGTGCTAACCCCTGTCCTTTGACCCCAACATGAGCCTACACCCTTTTTCCTTGCGGTGTCACCTGGCAGCCAGTTGAGCTAGTCGCTCCTTCTCCTCAGCCACCTCCTTGTAGAGCCTCCTCCGCTGCTGCTGCAGAGCCTGCTCTTCTTCCTGGAGCTGCTTCTCATACCTGTAACACAAACAGACACTTGTCTATTCACTCACTCATTCATTCATTCAGCCACTAATGGACCTTCACAAGGCCCACACATGGCATCACAGGTGACCTAATACTCCCTACAATCCAGCAAGAGCATCTCTGGCCTCATGACAGCTCAATATCAGGTCTAAATTCAAAACTCTTTTGTTGGTTTTGGCTTTAGTGTGAGAAAATGAACTTCTTCCATTCCTCAGAGCTGCTGAATGCCTCCCAAACCTGTCTCTTTGAGAGCCATTTCTCTCCTGATATCCCAACAGCTACAAAAATGAGTCCAACACCATCTGCAATGATTAGCTATGCATTTGCAGTTTGAATATCACTTCTATAGACTGTCATAATGCACTGCAGCTGAGTATTTGGAAACAGTTGCATCTAACCATTGAGGGGAATTATAGGGGAACTAATGAGAGTTTAAAAGCTTTGAGGTGGATGTGCTGTTGTTCACACTGAGTGGTGGTGTTTAAACATGTTAGGGAAAAATAAAGCTTGTGTTCTCACAGTTCAGTGTTCCAAGCCACCAATGCCATGATAAAAATAGGTCAATACAGTGTTATTCTATTAGTTTTACTATATATGTTTGTCATGTGCATGTTTGTCCATTTCCTGCACATCTAATAAAAGAAAACAAATAAATGAAAACATTGTGTTCCCAACCTCATGGTCATCAGTAACATTACCGTACCATTTTCTACTCTAACTGCTAATTTTGTTGGATAAAAGCATCAATTAGTAGATTATCTAATTAAAGATGAAATAAGTTGGGTACAAATTCAGCTATCCCAGTTTATTATAAAACTTTAGTCACAAGGCTGTTAGGCCAGCTGTGCCCTGAAACCTTCAGGTCTTATCACCCCCAGACAGTGTGTGTGACAGTAAAAAAGCCAGCACAAAGAGGGCAGTACCAAAAATGGACACAAAGGGAATCCCAAAAAGGTAAGCACCCCAAAAGCGCTGTCAACTGACACCAACTGTGGAGCAGCCAGAGAAACAACAGCAGGGCATTGGTGTGTTTATTGCACAAGGAATGAGGGGGGGCAATCACCTCATTGCCCTTGTTAAAGGCACATTAACACCACTAGTGTTTGTCACCATCTCCATAGCTCTGCAGGTCTTGCAAAACACAGGGAAAGCTGCCGGCTTTCAAAACAGGATGCAACCAACCCCGCTGCTCACCAAAAAAATTAGGAAAATGAGAGCACAGCTGCTCTGCACTGACCCTCATGTTTTCGTAGAGAAGTCATACGCTATCAGGCCAGCCAGGGAAACAATAGCTTTTAAAGTGCAGGGATTGCTTATATATGTGTGCGTGCGCATCAGCAGCAAAAAACCTCAGATTCTGACTCTCCATTCTGCTTCATGGCATGATTTTAACAACATTACACAAAGCCCACACCCCTGTGATTGCTTCATTTGTCCTGCTGAAACATGCATTGCACTTTGCTGCTGCTTGACAAAAAATGCTTATGATAATCTACTTGAGCAGCAGAGGTCATAGTAGTTAGAGGTGCAGCCTTGTAAAGCAAGGTGCCCATGTTTTAACCAGTCATTCTGTAGTCTGTGTGAATGATTACACCCTGTTTGGTGAGCTCCTTCTGCCTGTATGCGAGTGTGTATAGATAGGTGTGTACCTCTGTCTGGCTAGCTCCCTCTCCCTCTGTGTGTGCTCATCCCTCTCCCTCTCCAACTGCTGCCGCAGCTCCTCACTCTGCTGCATGTAGCGCTGGGCTGCACGCTCATCTGACTGCTGCAGTTCCGCCTCATGCAACACCTTCAGCCGGGCCAGTTCCTGCTTGTGCTTTGAGATGAGCTTCTGGATCTCAGGTTCCAGACCTGTGTGACAAAGTGAGGGAGTGGGGCAACTGATCAGAGAGGGGTCATTTGTTGGGGGACAAAGAAAAGGGAGGTGCAGATGGATTGGTGCAGCAGGATGAAAGATGTAAACAGAAATGGAGGAATCAGGTAATGGAATCTGATGGAAAGATTGTGGGGGATGGCACCAGGGATGGGGAGACAGCTGCAGACATTACTCAGCAACTGCTGAAACCACAGGCTCCTCCCTCAGATGGACAGCAGCCATTCAGATGAGTTGTTCCCCCTGAGAAACACAGAAGGGGCGTGGCCAAACAGTAGTCATCACCCACTGTTTAAATGGGTAAATCAAATAGCTGAGTGTACAAATTCAAATTTCACACTGTAAGCCATTTTGGTGGGGTGATTTTTACTGTATCAATCCAGTGCAAGTACTATAAACAAGGGCCCTGCAGCAGGAGATAGGATCCAAACCCAGCCAGGACAGCTGGGGTGGGCATTGCCACCCCAAAGATGTTCAGCTTGAGTAACCTTTATGAACACATTTGCAAACAAGCAACAATAGCAAAACACATTCCTCAAAATATACTTCAATGAGGCAAAATACAAACAACAACAGCAGGCTTCTGTAAAAAGCATGACAGAATTATCCGGTTCATATGTAAAGGTAATAGCCTGCATTAAAAATTTTATTGTTACATTTGTGCATTACTGAAAACAGACCTGGTTTTTCCTAATATGACCATCTAAGGCCACAAGTATCAAAGCAATCTCACTCTCTCTCTCACACACACACACACACACACACACACACACACACACACACACACACACACGGTGTTGTGGGCAGGATGCAAAGAGGACCAAAATAAGTCAAAGCTGCTTCCAGTACTTTCCTAAGATAAATCCACATCTGGATTGTACAGTGAGATGTGAAGTGTTTGTGCACCATTTCATAACTCAAACCTCCCTGGGCTCTGAGCTATTGGCTTGGTGGCAAAATATGTTTTTAAATGTCACCTTTCACAGTGATCTCCTTGATCTTCTTTGTCTTCTCGTTAATCCACTTCTCGCGGCGGACCTTCTCCGTGGCACTCATCAGCTCCTTCAGTTTCTTGATCTCCTGTTGGGATTTAAAGTCGGTGAGGGTGCGGTGAGTTAAAGACAAAGGTTTAAGAAGGGTTTGGCATCTGAAACATATGTTTTCAGACTGTGGGAGAAAACTGGAGTGTCAGGAAGGAACCCATACAAACAAGGGGAGACACATGAATTTGACCCCTTGTCTGAAACCCAAAGCTACCCGCTGTACCACTCTGCTATCCTTCCTTCAGCAATACAGTTATACATGCATGGTGGGATGGATGGAGAGGGTGGTGCACACTGGGTGAGGGAATACATCGCAGGGACATCCCCAACATAGCTGTCTACACTTGTCAACAAGGGGTTTAATTACTTTCGGTGGTGGAGTGGGCTGTGTTTTAGGAAATGGTTATACAAGGAGGAAAGAGACGAATAGACAGACAGGCAAAACAGAAGTGTGAACAGGACATGAAGGACAGATAAATGGAGAAATCGCATGGTTGCAGAAGTGTTACCTCACACAAGGGACCCAGAATGTGCCACACCTACAGCCAGAAGAGACACAGGTAGATATTACAGACTGAAGAGACAGAGAGATGGAGGCAAGAGATAAAAATGTTCCAGAAGCATAACAGGCAAACGCAGAAGCACAGCCCATACAGATGTGAGGCAGGAACAGAGGACCTGTCTGAACTGGGTACAAGCTTGTGGGCTCCCTCTAGTGGCTTGGTGGAGAGAATGACTTGCTCACCATGTCATGCTGCTCCTGCATCTGAGTGATCTTCTTGGTGTATTTCTGGTCCACCTGCTTAAGCTCCCCCACCATGCCCTCACACCGGTTGCTCAAGGCCTTCTTATCATCTATCAGCTGCAGGGAGCAAAATGGAGGGGAAGGGACAGTTATTAATTTGCCAAGTGATACATGCAGCGTGTGATTTTATATATGCATTAATTTACACAGCTGGGTGTTTTCACACAGGGTTCTTTTTTTGTTCAAAGAAACCAAACCTCCTCCCCTCCTCCCAAGGATCTAACACAAAAAGCAACACCGAGATTCAGCTATTGTTAGTACATTAGCTGTGGCTGATGCCTTGGAAGAAAAAATGATTTTGATTTTCAGTTCCCTTTATTATTCGCCAGAGGCATGACACTGAGAAGTGGGCATATGACAACCCAGCTGTTGCCACATGGCAGTGCTCAGATTCAGGCTGTGTTTGTTCTGATACAGGTTAAGGGTGGCCAGCGACAGACCTGAGCCTGGTGGGTGACAGGACAGGACAAAAATGCTCAGAAGATCAGAGGACTTGGAGGCATGGTAACTAAATGTAGGCATTTTTGTATTAAGCAGGATCACAGATGTACAGAAAGGAATAAAGAAAAAAAAAGAGCATGACAGAGCATGTACTTGGTCGATAAAGGCCAGGTGCCTCTGGATGGTAGCCTCATACTGCTCCTTTTGCAGCTGGAAGGTGCGGTTCAACTCCTTCTCGGTTTCCTTCACATGCCGGACAGTCAGCTCTCTCTGCTGAGCCTGCAAAGAACAGATTTAGAGGTGCTAATCCAACAACATAGCTGGCACCCATAAAAAGATACCAAATATGTGGATAAGTTTTATAAAGCATAGCCCCTCTTACTGCCTGTTCATACCAGAGCAGTCTGTAGCATGTTAACGGTGCGTTTCTTCTCCTCCAACTCCAGCTTCATCCTCATCATAGAGCTTGTGACCTCTGCTGCTGTGGCTGATGCTTGCTCCACGCAAGCCAGCTCCTCCTCAGAGAGCAGCGCCTGTGTGGGAGAGCAAGTGCTCAGACGGACCCTAGTCACATACAAGTAGCTTCCTGCCAGCCCAGATCAGCGATGTTGTTTCTAATCATTCCTTCAAGTACTTACACATTCATCCAAAACTCCTTCTCATGGGGGGAGCTTAAAAGTTTAAACCAATTTACAATGCAGTAATAACTAAGTTTTTAATCACAAATTAAATTACTGCCGAGTTCAGAACAGAGCTTTGGTTCATCCCGTGTTCGAAGGTATCGTGCAAATACTCATCTCCATCCAGCCCCTCACCTCTCTGTGCGAGCCAGAGGTGACGGAACGAGGCCTCTCCTGCTCCGACTTCTCCATCTCATCCAGGAAGTTCATGATGCTCTGGAGCTTGGCCTCAGAGAGCAGAGCACCCCCGTCTGGCAGGGCCGATGCTTGGCTCAGCTGCCCATGGCGCTCCAGGTTGTCAGCTGTCAAAGAAGGTGGGTCTCTGTCCTGAATAGAAGTAAGAGGGGTTTAACATGAGGGGACAAATTTACAGTCTCTTTGAGAAACACTTCTGTTTCCCTTGAGTTACACACCGAGTTCTGCGAAACATACAAATATAGTAAATGTTTGTGACTGAAAAAAGAAAACAGACTGGAGGAAGTGATTTCACAAAACACACCTCATCAATCCAGGCGTACTTGTCCTTCCTGTAGATCTTGGGCTCCAATAGCCTCTCGGGCTCCTCCTCAAGAAGCTTCAGGGTGTCCAGCAGGTCATTCAGCGTGGTCTTTGACTGTGCTCTACTGGATGATGGCACCTGTTGATGCTGCTCCTCTACGCTTGCTGTCCTCTGGATCTCCTATGGATCATTTCCGTTACACCAGTGTACAAAAGAGGGGTAATTGCCACAGGTGCTGTACCACAGCTCCAGCTCCACATGGTAGCACAGCATACCTGTGAGCCCTCAGACACCTTTCCCTGAGAGGCAGTGGGGGACCCTGGTCGCAGGTTGGATATGTCAACCGGGTCAAGTGCCTTCATGTTGGAGTCTAAGTTAGGTTCAGAGAGACCACATGAAAGTCCACACTCAATCAGCATCCACATAGGAGGCATGGGTTCCAAACCCAACAACATTACTAAAGGGACAATGTGTTTAAGGTCCAAAACTCAGTCCATAGTGTCTAAGACTAACTAGTTCAAAAACACTAATTGATCATCTCTCACGACAACACCGCAAATCAGCCATTGTGAATATTCAACTGATCTGCACAGTAACTGGGTCAGCAAGTGGCAAAGCACTGCAAGCCAATGCCTTGTAATCAAAAGACTGGGTTCAAATCCACACTCCTGGTCTGATCAAACTTCTTACCCTGAAATAAAATAGTAAAAACTGCCTAGCTGTATAAATTTGTTAATCATCATAAATAGTGTACAAATCTAACAGTGTAAGTTGTTTTTCAGACAAACAGTCAAATAATTCCATAAAGGATTTGTATAGCACTTATGCTGACCCATGTTCTTAGCCTTTACGTCTCCCCTGGGACTGGAGCACTTGTTGACTGAGGAGATCTTAGTAGGCTTCTTGCGGCCAAGTTTGCCGTCCTGCCTCAGGGCATCCAGTTCCTGCTGTGCCATCCTTTGAACCTCTGAAACTCGCTGCATCCTTTTCTGCTGCAGTTCCTGCAAACACCAGCAAGGGGCACAGCAGGATGAGTACAAAACTAGAGCAAAACTTATTTTTCACCTGGTTTTCAGCAATGCTGCACTATGACTTTACAATCCAGGGACTTCTTGTAGAGGTAAACCATTGACTAGACATTGTCCTCAGAGTGTGACCGGCATTCAGTGTCCCAGTATGATTCCTATGTGATTTACTGGGACTCTATACAGCATGTAACTGATGCTGCACTTTGAACATCCCCAGGGAGGGGTCTAGCTCACCAGGACCCTACATAGACAGACAGTCATTTAAACAGATCATAAGGAAAAGAAACTGGGACACAAGCCTAAAATTTGGAGCCACAGAATGGCTGCAGGTTAAAATGCCAGAAAAAGCTACAGCTGTACCTTTCACTACAATACAAAAAGAATTTCAGATAAACACTTATTTGTGAGAAAAGGAATAAAATACAAATATCCATACTGCAGTGAGGCTACAGTCTCACACAGAATTTGTAAATTTTTTGTACTTTTTTGGACAATTTTAGTTCACAACTGCACAATTAGTTTTACCCCAACTCTCAATAAACGCTTATGAATGCAGACATTTCTTGACAGAGGTCAAGTTCTGTAAATATCAGATACAGCTATAATAATTTTTTAAAAAACAGTAATATTTTGTCCATTTTTCTGTTTCCCCTAACTTCAAGCTATATTAAACTTCAAACTAATTTAAGGAGACATTGCTCAAAAATCCTATTCAGTGCTAATTGTTGACTGATTCTTCCCATAAGTATGGGAAACATTCCTCATATTACTGATCACTAACACAAGCACCTCACAGAAGCTGTAAATATTGTGAAAGTGAGCTAAATTAAGGTAGCCCTATAGTTCCATTCTGTTTGAGAGCTCTTTACTGCCATCTATCGGCTTAGTGAATAAACAGACAAAAAAATAGAGAGGAAACTCATATGGGGATAACGTGCAAACTCAAACAGACTTAGCTGGATTTGAACACATCCCCATAACGCTGCACCATCTTGCCACCCAAGTGAACAAAATTAAACAATAAATAGCAGGTAGTGCTGATGCCTCACAGCTCCTAGGCTGTGCATTTAGAGATGAGCTTGAATCTGGCAGTCATCAGTCTGAATGGAGTTCTTATGTTCTCCCCATGTTTATGTGAGCTCCCTGTCACAGTCTAAAGATGTGTTTCCAGAGGATTAGTCACTAAATTGCCTACTGTCTGGTTTATAAGAGTGATACACTCTTATGCTGTATAAACAGGAGGGAGCTTAGTGTATAACCTTGTGTATCAAACTGATAAATACCAGGATTCATTGTACATCAGTTTTGAGAAAAGCATCCAATAAATGAATAAATGAAAACAAAACAAAAAGTGTCTCCAAAAATGCCCAACTCATAACAACTGAAGCCCCTGCACTGTGTGTAAAGTGTAATACAAACTCATGGTACCAAATGAGTGCCGAAGGGCAAATGGGGCTCTTCATGCATGACATAAAAGTGCCTATTCCTAGGTATTTCTGTGCAGTTTCACCTGTGTGGCAGCCGCCCGAGCCAGCCGTGCTTTCTCCTCACGGATGCGCCTCCTCTCCTCATCTTTCTTCTTCTGTAGTTCTGGGGACTTCCGTCCCTCTTCTGCTTTCTGCTCCCGCTCCTTTACAGCATTGCAGAGGAATGGGGGGGGGGGGGGGGGTTAGGGGAGACAGGCCAAGTTTTTTTTTTTNTGAGACGCGGCGACGGGGGGGGGGGGGGGGGGGGGGGGGGGTTAGAGGAGACAGGCCAAGATTTGTTCTTTAGTGGTGATGCAGGAGTACAAACACATCCACATTGCAGAGGAGAGCCCTCAGCTGAATGTGTCCTGTTTCTGTCAGCAGAAATGTACCTAACACCAGCTGGTGTGATGCTGACAATGACCTGCAGTGCGTTTCTGCAGTTACACACTGAGTCACACACCCGAGTCTCACCTACCTTTTTCTTTGTTGCCAGGAGGCGCCGGAGGGCAGCCTCTCCAGCATGCTGCCTCTGGCTGTGGTGTCGATACCAGCGCTGGATGGTGATGGCAGCGTGGTTCACCTGCTGGATGAACCTGCAAAGAACAGGAGGAGATGTCCACAAGGGCAGGTCACTTAAAGCGGCACTCAGCACATCTCCACCGGTAATCCTTCCACATCAATATCTTGCTCCCTTGACCGGAGCCATAACAATTATAAAGTTTTGTCTCAGAAAAATCCTTCATTGCCATCACTTACAAAAGTCACTATTTTCTGGCATTTTCTGCAAACACCGAAGGGAGCGATTCTTCAAAAGGTGAAACCCTGCTACGTTTTCATCTTAGCCAAAAGGCTGAGAAGGAATAACCCTGCTGTGTTCTTTCATAATTAATATAACCCAAAACACAAACGAGGGCCCTGGCAGAGGGCTCACCTCTCGGCCTCCTCCTCGGTGACCTCGCGGCGGCGCGTGAGGCTGGGGCTGCTGCGCACCGCATTGTTGTTGGAAGTGGATGAAGAAGATGAAAAGTTCTTCTGTGACTTGGTCAGAGAGGGGCTCTCGGGAGGAATCTCGTCATTCACCGTGGCTTTAAGGATATTGCTGGAAACACGTGGGGGAAGCAAGAAAAGGGGGTGTCACTTCACCTCACAGTTGGGCTACAGTTAACAACAGGGGGACAAAAATCATATAAAGTCACCATGGAAAAAATAAAACTGAGTATTTCCTGATCTTTTCTAGTGTCTTTTTTTAAAAATTTTGTTTATTTTTACTCAGCAAGGGAAACGTCTAGAAACTATTTCCTGCACTTCCCCTCAATACAAGACAGCAACACTGCCAGCACAGGCAGATACATCAGGTTCTACCTACTTAAAGGAAGGCTTCTGGTTGGAGCTCTTGGGTGTGAGCGGTTTGTCCGAGTGGTTATTGTGCAGGATGGGGGTCACCGAGTTGCCCACGGCACCTTTGTTGCTCCTACAAGAGACAGGGAGATAGAACACACTCATTTAAAACAGGCCAGAAGGTAGTATAATGATTAGAGACACTGGATTGAAATGTGAAGGTTCCAGGCTCTAAGAACAACACCTCATGGATCAAAATTAAACAAACAGCAAAAGATAATTTGTACAGTTTTCTCTGGGATTGATTACCAAGTACCTAGCTATCCAAAACTCTTAAATCTGCCATTATGCAAAAGGAGGGAACGGGGGGGGGGGGGGAAAAAAAAAAAAAAAAAAAAAAAAAAANGGGGGGGGGGGGGGGGGGGGGGGAGAAGAAAAAAAAAATAAAATAAAAATCACAGCTTAAAAAAAGTTCATGTTTCCGATTATAAACTGAACTTAAAACACAGCCGATGGTCCTCATGTTCAGTTTGAATAAGAAACTGAGAGCACAGAACATAAAAAGGAATGATGCTGCCTTAATAGTGCTCCGGCAAAGCCTATAAGTCATGGCTGCCCACAATTCCGCTCACTTGAGGTCTTCACCTGTTGTTCGCAGTGAAGCTGGGTGCTAGTGGTACGCCAGCTTCCCTCTTCCGTGAACCTGTGGGCGAGTCGAGGCTGCCAGCACTGCGGGTGCTGGGGGATGCTGGGAAGGCACGAGGCTGGTCATCCTGCAGAAGGGACAGGGACAGAGAGAGAGTTAGGATTTTGGTTGGGTTCAGCCCAACCAAAGTTCCAGGTGAAGTCCGGAGTAATGGCTGCAGTACACCGTGAGAACAGGACAGCACACTACCAGGATGTTCCAGGTGGTCCTGTCTGGAGAGGCCCTGCTGAGGCTGGCCAGCTTCTTCCTGCCATCTGAGCTGCTGTCAAACAAGGCCAGGAAGTCCTCTGACTTGTCTTCACTGAGAAAAGGTGGGACACAAGAGGTAGACATGTCACAGCAACCAGACACCATACATCAATAACCACACATCCATATGTTTTTCTTTAACATACAGAAAACTTGATCCTATATGACCAAGAACAAGACACATAAGTCCTCAAGGGAATCACTGCATAGCACCAGGGTTTTACATGTCTCATCTTCTACAGTTCCAACACCAGGTTTCATCTGATGTAGACACAGGGAATTCAACTGAACTGCAAAGTCAATGCCAATGCTAACACCAACACCACCCCCACGACTTACATACTCTCTCCACCCCTCTCTTATTTAACCCTAAAATACCAGCACTCTTAGGAAACCCCAGGGGAGACACCGACTCCAGATGCCTCATCCCACCCAAACTCTCCCCACCACCCACAGCTTGGCTCCTCCTGCTGACATCTGTCAGCAAGTGTGTGCAGGGTGGGTGGTGGTGGCCATGGCCAGCTGGCCCACTGAAAAACAATCCACCAACACACTTTCAAGAACCGCATTCCTCCACTTCAAACCTTCCAAGACGTCTGTCATGGCAGCATTCAGAAGGCCTGAAATAAAGAAACAGGGCAGCTGGAGGAGTGGGGAGGGGGCTATTGGAACGTACTTAATTTAAAGCCCCTATTTTGTGCCCCAGGAGGCAGAGGGAGGGTGGTGGCAGCTGTCGGACAATGGGTTTCCCGCTTGCACACACTCCTCTTTTCACCCATCCCCCTGGGGGTAACCTGACCCTGGTCTTTCTCCTCCAGAGTCTGACAATGCATACTGGGCTTGAATTCTCCCCACACACACACACACACACACACACACACACACACACACACACACACACACACACACACAGCCTTTCACAGAGCAACCATCACCCACAGTCACCACTGCCCCATAGGGAGGACAGCAGGAAGCCAGTGATTGTTAGAGGAAAGTGAGCTGCCAGATGTTGCTCTTTGGGCCAAAACTCAGGTAAAGGACATGTTGTGATATCACCTGTTGGTACACCCAGGTACAGAGACATTCTTGTAACCCAAGTCTCCACTAAACCCAAGCAGGAAGGAACAGTCCTTGAGACAGTCACTTCCCATTGTAACCGGTGAGGAATCCCTCACCATGCTCTGTTGAAGATGCTAAGCTGCAACCCTTACCTGATGCTGAGGTTTGCCCGCTGGTTCACTTGAGTGGTGCTGTTGGATCGACGCAAGTTCTTGATTAAACGGGAGCTGCCTGGTCCAACTTCAGACTAGTGTTACATCAATAATCAAGAAAAAAAAATGTTCCAGCCCTAAGTACATCACATTCATTTTCTTGCCTTAAGCATAAGTTCATTCCTCATGTTACCCCAACTACACACCAATGTAAATTATGCCTTTTGACAGTAACACTGCTCTGAGCACTCAGGTGTCATCTCTCCTCCTTGAATTAGTGAAAAGGCACAAGACATTCTAATTTCCCCAGAACTGCAACTGTGCCACCCCTAAAGCCACCTACAACTTCTCCATTCCATAAAATAAATACTGCTCTGCTCTAGGTTGGAACTCTCACCAAAGTGTTGCGTTTGCTATGGCCTTCACTAGCCACTGATACAGACACGGAGCGGGCGAGATGTTTGGCAGGTGGGGTGCTGCAGGGCCGTCGGGACATGGTCAGCTGGGAGCCGGTGAGGCTGAGGTCGAGCCCTTCCCCCATGGGGGCACTAGGCAGGGAGGAGGGACTGCGAGTCATGTGCATTCTCACTGGTCCCTACAAAATGAGGGGAAAGGAAAGGTTCAACAAAGAAGAAGAGAAGGAGGAAGTGGCCCTTTCCCAATGGTCCTGAACTAGCATCAGCTATATCCCAGCTTCACAAACATCATTAAAAGAACCTGCTGATGGCTTGCAGTTTTTTTGGAGGGGGTCTGAATGATGAGCTTGACTAACAGGGCAAATTACCATCACTGTACTTTGCAAAAATCACAAAAAGCATACATTTTTATATTCTTAATGGAGTTATTTTTAGAAAAGTTATCCAGGAATTACCCCCCCCCCCAAAAAAAAACTAACATAGAAATCTACTTCCTTTTCAGAACTGCGTTGCCCCAGGCAACAAAGCAGGTCAGCTACCACATACACTGAGACCCTGCTTGGCAACGCTTGCATAAATAGGGAGGGCACACCGACATGGGTGCCACGAAAGGACGACAGTATCAAAGTCATAGTCTCTAGCTTGCTCCAGTGCACCTCAAGCATTTACTTTGAGTGGGCAAACCGGCGACGAGCAATCAACATGTAGGGGCCAAAGCATCTACATAGAAACCAAGGCATGGCTAATCCATTCCAACATTGTGTTCAGAGAAATAACTGAGTACAACAAAAGCTGCAGAGTCTTGACCCGCATCTTGAGGAGCTTGTTGCTTGGCTGCCAACAGACAATGCAACTGTCAGTTCAGGCATGACCATCTGCAGAACCATAGTCTGCTATATGCTTGACAACAGCAGGTTTATGCTTGAGCCACAAGCAGACCATTCTTAAATAATTAGATATGGAACAAGGTTGTGGAACCCAAAGCACGGCATCAAGCATAAATTTCTGTTTTTCTAATATTTATTCATTCATGAGCCCTTTCTCCAAGGTATCTTAATGTTGGGTTCCCAGTGATGTACTTAGCTACTTAAAATGATTTACCCATTTTTAGAGCCGAGTAATTTTTACTCTATCAATTGAAGGTAAGTACCCTGATGAAGGGCGCAAATGCAAGAGCAGGGTACACGTACTGCCAACATGCTTTTTAAAGTTGTTTCAGAATTCATTTGGATGTAAAGATAGCAATCAGTTTAACAGGGTGCTACACGCGCTCATAACAATCATGTATGAAGCTCATGTGTCAGAGGATGTGGTCATGCTGGAATAACTGTTCCAACAGTGGAACAATGAACTGGTTTGCTAAAAAAAGATTTTCTTTCAGTTGAATTGCTTTCACAGTAAGCAAGGTGATGTATGAGGGATTCTTGAGCTCCAAAGAGTAATATCACAGATGAAACCCTATCCAAAATGACAAGGCCATATCCAGATCCATGCAGATATGGTGTCATAGTAAAGTTCCAGCAATATCAAATATTGTTTACTGCAGTGTCTTCACAATATTCACATGTCCTAGTGTTGAGAGGGGAGTGCCCAATGTCAATGTGATCAAGTCCATCCATCCTTTTGCTGCCTGTCCTCATGTTCCAACTTTTCCAAGCAACAGTCTTCCCAAAGGACTCAACTATAAGACACAGCTCCTAACTGAGGAAAATGTCCCTGTCCTTGCAAAAAATAAATACGAAAACAATTTCTTACATTTCCATGTCTCAAACCTACACATTATGCAAGAGCTATTCTATTCAGGTGCAAAAATGCACACAAGTTTGCAAAACATAAAGGATAACTCAAAAAATAAAGGATAACTTACCTGTTTTAACGACAATGATGGGTCTGACAGGTGAATTTCTTGTTCTAAATTATGAGCGGTTTTAACATCCAATATCTCAGTTCAGTTCCAAACTGGACATCCAGTTTTTTTGGTCAGTCAATCAGTTGCTTGAATTTCGAGAATTCTCCTTGCTAAATTAGTCTAATTTATGTTAAATTACACTAATGCTGTGATTTATAACCCCATCGAGCTCATGGGTTACACAACCTATGCAAATAACTCGTAGTTAACACCAAAACACGTGCGTCTGTTTTATCAGAAGCAATAATTCGGCTAAATACTGCAAAAAAGAAGTAATATCGAGTCCAATAGGCATGTTATGAGTTATGTAGCATTTGTAGCGTTATTTTAAATCGTTGTTTTTTATTTTAAAGTGCTAGATAGCCTGTGTAGGCAAACACGTACAAAACGACGGCGCGCGCGCATACACACACACACTTTAGCATAAAACAATGTTTTTTTTCACTAAAAACTAACACTACAGACGATGCAACTTTCGACAGCTGAGTTTCTAATAGTGTTAAAACTGTAAAATAGATTAAATTAACCGCCTATGTCGCCTGGAAAGTGTGGATCTTTAAAATGGCTTTCAATTTCCTCACTACAGAACGACGTATTCTTTTGCGGTGAGCTTATCTCAATCCCCTTAAAAAAAGACACTTTCTAAACACAAAAGGAAAAAAAAATGTTTACAAAAATTTGAGGTGCCCCGTATCGACTCGGGAACCGACCGTCCGACCACTACCCGCCAGACAGCCCAAACTGACAATGAAGTGCAGCATCTTCTCTGTGGCAACGACAAAACACAGAAACCCCGCCTAGCGATCGATTCCATTGGCCGAAATGCGCCACAAACTTTACGTACACAAGATTTCATAGGTGGGGTGGAGGTGCCAGTTCACGTTGTCGATGCCGCTCTCTAGTGGCTGTCGGGCAGAAGCTGGGCGTTGCCAATTTTAAAGGTTGGTTTACGTCGCAGGCAATGAGGCGTGGCCGCAAGCTGTCACACGGTTTACTCTTTATAATGCATATCTTGGTGACTAAGCGACAATAAGTAGTGCCACATTTTAAAGCTCTGCCCTGTGCACTACTTTGAATTGATCCTAATTGAGGTCCTCTACTCATTAACTGCTGATTTTTACACAAAGAGTAAAAAAAGCACAAGTTAGTCATTCAACAAAGGAGTAAGCAGACACTTTTTCTTATTTTTTCGGTTTATTAATTGACTCCAGAACATGGATTAATTGTAAACTTAAAAAGATATTCAAACGAAATTTTAATTACATTTCAAGCACATCTCATATATACAAGTGTATGAGGGTAACTTTAAATTCACAGGGTTCTACCAGGGGTTTGCAGTTACTGCAGTCAAGGGGAGATGCGCAGCGCTGCTGGTGTCAGCGGTCTGTGCGCTGATTCATCCCAGGGACCATCATGCCACACAGCATGTATGTGACTTATTAAATTAGATTAAACCGATTCTCATCTTTACCTGCTGAGGGAAACCTGCATCCGGACAGCAGATTTATCTCTTAGTACAAAACATACTCTGTTTATTAACCATAAACGACCTACTGAGACTGTATATCGATACTCTGTGATACTGAGAGGCAAAATACCAAGAAAAAACTAAATTAAAGTGACAAACACAAATCAAATATATTTATATTATTTTTTGTTTCATTGTAATCCTATTTAAAAATCAATTATCTTTGCTTCAAATTTGTGGTGTAGGAACTTTTTCTGTAAAAATTGTTTGTTTTGCTAGTTGTTTCTGTATATGATCATCATTTTGGGGCTATTGGTATGTGTATATGGCAATATAGAATATATAGCAATGTTGAACAGCCAGTGCAAGAATGTTGAGTTATTGTAAACCAATCTGTCGCACAATCACTGCTTGCGCTATAACCTCCTGAAGCCCCGGCAAAATATAACATTTTTTGCATTTTTTTGTAGGCTTTAAAGCTAGTTGTTCATGCTAGAACACTAAACATGGGCTATATTGTAAAGCCATAGAATATCCTCTGTTAGGTACATTTGGACTCAGCATTGTAGTTTGTACAATTTGGGAGACAACCTTAAAAATCAATGTCCTTCAGAGTGGAAAAAAGTAAATGGCCCTACCTTAAAGAGGAAAAAATGTCATTTTAATATGTATTGAAGTTCAATACTGTAGTTAAAAAAAAAACAAGGAAGAAGGGAAAAATTAAATGCTGCACTCTGGACTCGTCCTCATCGCTGGAACTGCACTGCAAGTCTCCAGATATCAAGCCCCTTGTCAAGCGTGAGCTCCTCCGGCAGGTTGTCCAGGCCAGGGAAGGCTGGGCAGTCCTTCTTCTCCAGATGGTGCTCCAGGGTGGACCTAACACTGGGGACAGAGGAGGTGGGGGGAGTCAGGTCAGCGGTACGATCCTTTCTCCTCCGGCATGCGTTACCCATTTAGAGCCCCTTCCAGCTGCCGACCCAGCAGGTGACCCATGCCATCTGGGATAGAGGATGGTTCCTTAACAGATGGCAACCACGATAAGTCAAAGCATGGACCCCCAGGAAGCAGAAAACCCCAAATCCCGGGGGGGGCATCTCTGAAATTTTAAAGATGCCTTCACATTGCAACAGATCTTATATGCAGGACAAACCATTTCAATTGGTCAATTCTCATTGTATAATCTAATTTTCATAAACAAATCATATTTTTGTCCGAATCTGGCTCAGGCAGTGTGGTGTTTGCATGTTCTTAATGTGTCCGTGTGAGTTTCCTCTGGGTGCTCTGGTTTCCTCTCACAGTGCATAAACGTGTTTCAGATTAACTGGTTAACCACATGTTACCCAGAGTGTGTGAATACGTGTCACCACCATGCAATGGACTAAGGTCCCCTCTAGGGTGTAGTTTCATAGCCTGGCATCCAGTATTTCAGGGATAGGCTCTCAGCCCTGACCAGGAGAAAGTGGTTAGCAATAATGGATGAATATTATTTACCTACCTGCAGTATTGCCTTGCTGTGAACCAGACTAACAGACTGGCTCTGTCTATCAGGACATACATCTCCCTTCAAAGACAGATCTCTTTCCAACATGCTTGTACCATTTGTCCACAGACCCCAAATGGCAGCCAGCTGATCTAAAGCAAAGCCATTGGGTTTCTAATGTGTTTTAATGACTTCTAGCAGTGTGCCTGCTTGGAATCACAACAGAACCGCCACAGGTGACAGTTGGAAGGCATCGCTTACTCCCAGTGGCTGGGATAGTTCCGCTCTGAGATGGTATTGCTCATCTTCAGGAGGAGGATTTCGTGTAGCTCCTGGCAGAAAGTGTCCTCATCCGTGGCCCCGAGGAAGACCTTCACCTCCCTGCGCTCCTCCTCAGAGAGCCTTTTCTTGTAGTCAGTGGGGAGGCTCTCAAAGGGGTCCTACAAAAAGAACAGCAGGTGTGGGTCACACTCCACACACAGATTCACACTGATGGACACAAAGACCCACAAACACAAAAACCTACATTTACTACATGGGACAAAGAACACTTGCTATATTCCTGATAAACATAAAACTTGTCCTATAGATATAAACATCTGAAAAAGGCAGGGTAACCGCATTATATACAACTAGAAATCATGTTAAATAATGATAACAAGTTTACATGTATAGGTAGCCCCTTACTTATGAGTCTAATGTGTTCCTGGAAATCAGCTCACAAGGTGACATCCCTCAAGGCAGACATGTAATGTGAAAGTACTACCTTAAAGGAGTGGGCCATTGTGGAAGTGAGTTCATTCCAGAGACAAGTCTGCCAGCCATTTTGGGTTACTTAAATGAATAAATGGGAAAAACCCCACACTGAACTCATGTTATTCGAGAACACAGCCTCATATTTGGTCTTAATTCACTAAAGGGTATTAAATAATTTCACTTGTATGTGTGAAAACTTAAGAGATATGTCAAACAATCATTATCTAGAGGGATACCTGTACTAATACTTGGTTCTAACAGTAATATTTAACAATAATTTCAAACTTACTAGTTTGAAAGTGCAAATGATAATAATAATTATAATAATTATGCTGGCTAAGTTTTGCAGTCCTGGTGAGCAGTTTTCCATGTGTAAAACATGATGAGGTCAGAGGTCATTTGAAGGCTTGTCTTGGTTAATGGCTTGACAGGGGGTAGAAGCTGCAGAATGAATATCCACTGGGGGCCACGCATTGTTGTCCTTGTGGGGATGTTTGACTAATTTACAGCAGCACTAAGAAGTCTTCAAAATGTCAACATATTTTGAGTGCTTTTTTTAATGTGAGAATTACTACTGCTGTTATTTATTTATTTAGCTGATGCTGTTCTTCACTTTACATTTTATTCTTGCTGCATAGACTTTTAACACTAAACATCCTATGGCTTACGGTATCTCTGGTATTAATAATTTATAAGATGTATTTTTAACAAAAGTATGGAAAGTAAGTGCAGTTACTTAACCTCCGTTTTTATATTTTATCCATTTTACTACTGAAAAAACGTAAAATTGCTTTAAGATACATCTTTTGAAATATATCAACGAAGCTTATTATTGCAAGTTTTGAGCAGCATCATATTACTGTTTTGTGTAATTGTGTGATTAAGTAAAAATGACTTTATTAGCATTTTTAATTTGTTCATTATTACAACTTTTTACAACTTACTTGGCCCTTTCTGAGTAGCAACTCGGACTTCCAGCAGGTGAGCATCTGCCAGGTGGAGGCGCTCTGGCCCAGTCTGCATTCACCCAGGGCCTATGGGTAAATGGGACACGATTTGAGGGACAGGTTTGTATACATATGTGTTTGTTGTGATGGTTCTGGTTTGGCTGGTTGGTACCTTTGCTGCAGCCCTGGAGATGTGCTCCTCCATTCTCAGCGCATTCTTCAGGTATGACAGCAGATGGGTCTGGGGGTCCCCGCCTGTCTTGGCCAGGAAGCGCAGTACCATTTCCAGGATGCGCACAGCATCACACACATCTGGGAAGGAACATAGCACCATGCGCATAGAGTTGCTCACCGAGCCCTTCAGAGGTTCCTGTCCATACACACACAGAGTCAAGAATCAGACTGAGGTAGAACCAGCCAGTCAACACAGCCAGTCAAAACAGTCCACCGCAGACCAGTAGTCAAAATGGATCAGCTACACAAACACAGTTATGTTCAGAAAGGTACATGTCCAGTCACACACAATGCCCAGGTTTACCTGTGGAATCTTTCTCCTGACCTCTGCCAGCAGTAATGAGAAGTCTTGCTGATGCCTCAAGATGTATTTTGACATTTTCTGGAGAAAAGAAACAAATACATATTTGATGAATATGAATGACTCAACCCTGTATCCATTGATTTGTTCATTCATTGATTATCAGAAATCACTTATCTCTCACACACACACACACACACACACACACACACACACAGACATAGAACAAGGTTTCCTACTGCTTGGATGAGGGGTTTCCCAGCGATGAACCGGCGGAACAGCTCGCTTTGGATGCCCTGCAGGTTGAAGCTGCAGGCCGTCTCCTTGCCCTTCCTCAGGGTGTAGTGACGGTGTGCCAGTAGCAGGGGCAGCAACTCTCGCTCGGGGTGGCACAGGACCAGCTGTGATTTGGATATCACCTCCAGAGGGATGCTGTAGTCACTGCAGGGGAACCCAAAACACCATGGGACACAGACAGACCTTAACCTAGCTGCCCACAAGTAACTCAACTAAGGGACACTGTTTCAAAGGCAGTCTCTAGCCAAACTTCTGTCCCTCTGCCATTATCCGGTTCCAGTTTGTTTGTTGATTTATCTGACACATGTCTCCAAGACACAACAATGTGAGGTTTGTTCACTAAGTTAGTGATTTACCTATTTACTGTATTAGTTCATGGAATGTACTTCAGTCTAGGGCATTAAGAGCAGAGTTTGGGATTTGATTTAGCCCTTTGATTGTAAGGCAAAAGGCCTCCAACAGCCTGTGCCTGTACCAACAGCTGCTAATTATGTTCTTATTTTTACAACTGTACTTTCATTGATCTACACACACTCAACAGCCAGATTGTTGCTATTGACAAATAAAGGACATCAGTGAAGTTAGAGGCTTTACTGACATTTGAAAAAGGCTATCAGGATATATCTTACCTGAGACAAAACTGCTGTATTCTGGAACATTACTTAGGAAAATTACAAAATGTTAAAAGCAACATGTCTGATGAAGTGGCACTCTGTTTGTGCAGGGCACGGACCTGTCCTCCTGGAGGTGCTGGTTCCTGGCCTGTTGCACCAGGCTGTTGTGGGCTGCTGACAGGAAGTCAACCAGTGTACTGAGGCAGGATCCAGGCCCCCGCCGGCTCAAGGACAGGAACTCACTTGGGCTGTCAATCCTCAGCTCAGTCTCACAGAGTGGCTTTGCCACAGCTGTCTCTGCTACTCTCAAAGCACACACATTATCAATGCATGCATTTTTACACACACACACACACACACACACACACACATACACACACACAATAACACGCTACTCACTGCTCCTAGCCAGCTCCATCCTCAGCTTATTCCACACCTCTATGAAGATCTGCACTCTGGCCTGCAGCACTTTCTTCTGGTGGCCTGTTAGGACAACACAGAAAAACATGTTCATTCATCCATCCATCAATTTTCAATAACTACTTTATCCTGAGTAAGATCGTGGCAGCTGGAAGCCTATCCCAGAATCATTCACTGCAGGGTATGAAACGATACCATAGATGAGATATCAGTCGACTGCAGGCACACATTCACACTCTACTTTAGTGTGAGAAATTAACCTGAAATCTGTGTGTTTGGACTGTGTCAAGTGAAAAATCTCAGATCAAAAAAAATGGAAGAAACACTCCATACAATAGACTTAATACAACTAGTGAGGCTGTCTTCTCGCACTGGTCTGTGTGCGAACAATGTTTCACTGTCCTCCATGGAAAAATGTGAGTGAGGGGCCAGTTTTACTTCTCCTATTCATCTGAGATACTCTTTACTACCATCTACTGGCTGGCCTTGTAAAACCAGGTCACAATTATTGGTAAAATAAATTTTAGCAGATAGATTAGTGATGAAAATAAAAGGGAAAAAATAAACAATCTGGAAATCAATTTTAGATTAAATAAATAATCTGGAGTATTTTTCTATCTTGGAAAATTCATGACTCCATCCATTGTAAGGTGAGGAGCCAGTGTACCAGTATAAGAGACTGCAGATTTCTGTTGCTGATTTACCAGCTGGGATGTGCTGCAGCAGCTGCCTGATGTTCTGAGATGAGCCTCGTTCCACTGCCAAGGGGAGCATCCTGAAGAGGTCAGACTGCAGGGCGACCAGATCAGGCAGGTGGTGCAGCTGCTTCACACTTTGCACCTGTAACAACACGAGCAATAAATGCAGTAAAAGTTAACTTACCTATGTTTTGCTTTTGAGGGACTGCAAGTATCAGGATTAAGATGATCAACCAACTGGAGGAACATGGACTGACCTTCTTGACAAAGAGTGAGAGAAGAGGGACAGAAGTCTGTCCCTGGTTCTGGTCCAAGATCTGGGAGAATCGCTCAACAGTGAGTGTCACTGGAACGCTCCAGAAGGAGGAGTGGTGGGTGGGGCAGTCGGAGGGCAGCTGCAGTGCAGTGTCAGGGTCAGGGTCAGCATACAGCAAGTGTACCAGGGGGCTGTCACTCATTTTTTTGTCGGTGCTGATGTACACCTGAGCCTGACTCAGTTTCCTGTTCAGGTCCTGAGAAGGTCAAGGAGGAGGAGACAGGGATGGGGGCAGATTACTGAAAAATCATCCTGCCTTTAAAATGAGTGGGACACACCTTGGCCCCACACTGTATCAGAAAAGTAATTTTTTAGTAAACACCTCCCCATATTTAACCTGTGTAAATGGGGTAAATCAGTGTAAGGAGCTAAGTATAAATCCTGACATTGCAAGTCAAATTGGAGAATGTTAAATCAACAAAAACAGATATAAGTGTGACATGTCAGATGTGCTGGGTTTGGGGAGTAACCAGGTGTGAGGAGGTAAGGAATAGGCTTATGGAGTATTTTTACTCAAATCATAATCAAACAGTGAATGAAACACAGAACGTTAAACAGCTTTAGGGATCACACACAATCTTATCTTTGCAAGGTAGGTTTCAGTTATCTAAAGTCATCCAATGAATAACAAAGCCCATTATGTAGACTGTCACATCATTTGAAAAGCACCCATTTTATTTACACCCTGCATGAGTGTTTTCCATCTGAGGAATCTATATTAATAACTAACTCTCCAATTAAAAATCTGTTGGAATTTGTGACAGTGTTTTTGAAACCATTTGATGCATGGGCCACAGAAGCAGTTATTGTGTATTGTTCACTTACTTGAAATACAGGATTGATGAAAGAGTCACACAACAGTTTTTCCCACCGTTCACGCTTCTCTCTGGAGGACAGGTCTGCCCCCTGGTGCCTGGATCCTGCATTGACACAAACGCAAACTGGACACCATCAGCACATATGAAAATCAACATGTAACCCTAAACCTAACCTGTAGGACAAGTAGATTATTTCCTTCCTTTGTTTATTTATTTTTTAATCAAAGTGTAAAAGTTTTATTGATCTGATTTAGGAAAAAACTGTTTCGCAAAAACATCCTTAAAGAATAAAAGATTCACTTGAAAGCACATTCTTATTATATCGAAGGAGTCTGTCTTATTGACTTGTCATTGAGTTTCAACAACCTGTAGAGCGCTGAAGGAAGGCCTGGAGAACCAAGTGGACAATAATGGCTGTGTTGTCCATGTTCTGCCCCAGGGAGCGACCTAGTATCTCCATATCCTTCTCCAAGTGTCTCCACAGAAACTCACGGACATCCCTCACACTGGGCTGTATCATTGCACTGACCGCCTTAAAGAGAGACACTGATTTCAGTTTGGCTACAAATGGATGTTTGTGACTTTAATATCCTCTGTGTTACCTACAGACCTAAAGGTAACATCAGCCTGTTCAGGTGTTTAGTGTGGCCTCACCTGCTGGTGTTGCACAGTTCCCAGCAACATGGCTAGGTGGGTGAGGAGGCGCAGGGTGCAGAAGCTAGCCATTGGTATTGCTCTCTCTGGAGCATCTGACCTACGACTGGCCTGTCCCAAAATGTGGCCTGTCTGAGTGTGGTCCACAACACTGCACAGATACAGGGGAGAAAGGCATTGTACTCTACAGTCCGTAAAGCAAGAACCACCTTAAAACTGAGCACATAAACTGTAATACATATATTACAGAGAAATGGTGGCGTAAGCAAACCAGAAGTTCTGTATGTGGTCATGATATAAAAGCACTCAGCTCACAAACAAAAATCATACTTTGGATGATGCTGGTTTTATATCTGGACAATAGCCTCATCAATGTAAAGTCCAGCTGACATTATGAAAAATCATACTGGATTAAATGACAAATTATGGATTATATGGCCCTCATAGGAGTTCACATTTATGCATGTCATAATATAGAAAGTAGACAATTGGTAGCTTGGGTGGCTGAGTTTGTTTAACCTTGGGATGTTGGGTGTGAATACCAGTTGAAATAAAAACATCAAAAAGAGTCAAGGTCAGTTGTGAACCAATCATGACCATCCATCAGACAGAGTTATTTGAAAATCTGTATAAACTATTTTCATCTCCCACTTTTTCACTTAAAACTGACCTGCCCTGAGAAGGTGTCTGGACAAGAGAAATCTATTTTACCTTTTTGCAATGGTGAATCCCTGCACTGGACTGTGGTTCATACCACCAACTGGGATCCCACAATCTGGACATTTTGATGTCTGCATAGGTTTTCCACACTTGAAAAGACAGTAACAACTATAAGCCCTTGACACTTATCTGCATGTCACATCAAATTTTGAATGGTCAGTCCTCCCCTCAGAGAAATGGATGGTTCACCCCTTCCCCTGGAAACATTTTAGTGGTGAGAAATGACAGCTCCTCTAACCTCTCCAACGAAGCATAGATGGCGATTGGCACAGTCTGAAATGAAAACACCAAAGAGAAATTACAGAAAATTACTGAGTAGAAGAAAATTCCTGGCAGGTCAACATGATCAGATCCTTCTTTCAAACCCCCTGATTTATAAAATTAATACTGGTCCATGAAAAAGGGACTCACAGTATTCTTTCAGTTCGTTCTCTCTTGTCAACCACTTTCGAGCCTCAGCGGTGTGGTCATCAGGCATGGTGGGCAAAAAGGTTTCCTCAGATGAACAGAACACAGAACACTCACTGAAATCCATCCGTCCATCTATCTATCCATTCATCCATCCCTCCATCCATCTATCCATCCATCCAGTTTCTTTAGCTGCTTAGCCAAGTCAGGGTTATAGTGGTCTGAAGCTTATCCCAGAGTCACTTAGCACTAGGCTATGATACTGCACCCTGGTTGGGATCCCAGTCATTTGGAGGCATAATAAATATCAGCATCTTAGCATTTTGAGATTTCCCTGGTTGCATATTTGCCCCCACAAGTGATCCTGAAGCTGGATCAATACCTTCATGGTCTGGGGTCGCGATGCGATCTGTTTGAGGGGAACCAGTAGGAGGTTCCCATTTTGGAGCACAGCTGCGGTGTGGACCAGCACTTCCAACAGGGTGCGCTGAAGAACAGACATTCCTGGTGTGATGGAGAAAGGAGACTGTGGCCCCCCAACTTTGTTGATCAGCAGAGCAGAGCACAAATCCTTATGCTCCCCAAATGTGTTCTTTTTCAAGAAGTCTTCTAACACAGCAATGGCCTTGAAAATGAAGTGTGATTAGAAGTCAGATGATTTCAACAGGTCATTACTGACAGGGATCAAGTTGAAGGAACATTAATCTACCTGTCACCTGAACTGTAGAAGAGGTGAGGCTTAGTTGTGGAGCACAACACCAAAATTACAAAATTACAATCTTAACATTACATTCTAACATAATTTCATCAACTTTTCAATGACACCAAACAGTTTTCAGTGGATTTTTGTCTATGATGGCTTTCTGAGGTACCCGCACAGTAGCTATTACTATAGTACCACAAAGCCACCATTTTCCTTACACCTTGTTCACAGGCTGTCAACCCAAGAACAGTTTTAGAGTACAGTCACCAAATATCATGTATTTCCACAAGATCTGGTCAAAATCTGACTCCTTTCATGTTACCTGTCTGGTGGGGCATAATATAGCTTCAGCTGCCAGCAAGCGGCAGGTGACCTGGCGGAACAAAGCCAGGGACAGGAGGACAGGGGTGATGGCGTGAGGGCAGTCCAGGTGCTGGGGTGTAAAAGAACAGAAGATCACTCTCATATGATTCAGACAGGGATACAAAAAATGCACAATAAAAACTATTCTAATGTCCAGCTGCACAAGGTGTATTAGATCTTTAGCTTCCAGATAAACTTACTTAATGTTCAAATATTTTAACTGCTGCCTGAAGATGCTGCATAATTTCAAGCAAAAGTACATTTTGGTTCAGTTTATTCCATTAATTGAGACCCAGGAGATTAAATAAAGCCTTCTCTTAAGCAAAGGGGTCAGAAGCCATCTGACCTTCAGGTCATCATCGAGGTCATTGGCCTGTCCCTTCATGAGCACTTGGCCCACGCCGTCTCTCAGGACCAGGTATGGTTGCCCATAGCAAAGGTAGCGGTCAACCTCTACAGGGATCAGTTTCTGTAGTGAAGACACACTCATCATTTATACACTCTGGCTCCTTGATATTTGAACATAGTTGTGATGGAAGTCATTTCGTAATTTGATTTGGATCTAAATTCAGTCACTTATGCCTCCCAGTCACAATCAATAAATGCGTAAAAGTACAGATATCGCTCAATTTATTCCTATTTAGGGACTGTAAAAATCTCAAATACAGCTATTAAAAATACAAAATTGAGGCTTTTTCTTTTAAGATTTTAATTTTTATTTTTTAAAATGCACTACATAAGTTACGACTAAATTAATACGACTGGAAATAAAATGTGTATGTCAGGAACTTGTGTATAGTATTTTTATAAGGCTTGAAACTAATGCTTCCTTAAATGCACCAATACCCACTTCCCCATGCCTATAGTTTGATGATCTTTCCATCTTGAAATGTTTTCTTCTGCATTCTCTTGGGGAAACATTTTTTGCATGAGACCAGTATGGCAGATGTCTTCAGTGTGGTAGCAAGAGTGAAGACAAGGGGTCTAACGTGGGTCTCTTTACCTGTAAGCGGAGGACTTCTGGTGGAAAAGCCCATTCCCACTGGGTGCTCTTCATGAGAGCCTGGACACAATCCATTCCTGCCAGCTGGTGGACGGCCCGCAGCAGGTAGACCCTGTGCCAATCGTTTGCACCGTAATTGCATACGGCCCTCACCTGGTCCAGAAACTTCTGCTCCAACTCCTTGAGTTCACCACTAGCCTCTGTGTTTGTCAGGGACAGATATAACATCATAAAAGAGAAACAGTCTCTGACAGCACGAAGATAGACATCAGGATATGTCAACCACAGAAAGGATGGCTTTTAGGGGAAACTATTATTTTACTTTATTGTATTTTCATCATGATTTACTCTTTATTATGTCATTATAAATTACTCTTAATTGTATATTATATTATTCACTATATCCTTTATTACTTTATTCATTTATGTCTTTTACTGCATTAATCCACTATATATCACTGGTATCATTTTTCATTTCTTTTGTGCATATGGTGCACATCCATCTGTAAAAGGTTTTAGAAATAAAGCACCTCTGTCACTGGCAAATCCCACTAACTGGGACTGGAAAATTTTTATTGATTCATTTAGCTGATGTTTTTCTCTACAGCAACACAAAGCTACAGACTTCTTTCTCTCTCTCTCTCACACACACACACACACACACACACACATACACACACTAGTAGGCTGTTCTTTGCTAATTAGTTAGGATGAGGACAAACAGGGTAGTTCAGTCATTGAGGTATTGACAGCATTACTTACGTACTAACTGCAACAAATGTAAGGGCAATATAGTTTGATGATACATAATCTGTTATTACTTTTTACCTTTCTACCTTTCAACTATCTGACGCAGACAACACTGGGTAACTCGGCTATGTTTCTGTAGTTACAGAAGGCTGGGGCCGCTTACCTTGCGAAGCAATGGCCCTCTGCAGGAGGTGGGCAGCAGTGCCCAAGCACACCCTCAATCGTGCCACGTCCAGGAGGAACTCGGCTGGATTGTCCTTGCGGCTTGCCGTCTGTTGGCGGGCCACCCGGCTCAGGAAGCGAGTGTCCTTCAGCAGTGTGTCCTGCTCCCCTTCTGCTCCTAACCCCTCAGGACTGTACATGGAGTCCTACCACCAAACACAGTGTTAGCACTGCTTATATGAGTTAGACAATACCTGATTTACAGTTTTTACCTTAAATTAATATTTTTTTTTGCCAATTTGACATGACCAGATTAATGGGGGCTGACCAGCCATTGTACAAATGTATTGTATTTTTTATAACTTTGATGCAATAATAATGCTGATATATGTAAACAAAACATTTTATTTGAACACAAAATAAGATAACATAATACAATAAAATAGACATTTGTATGCAGTAACTGAATAAACAAATGTAATAAACACTGTACTGTACTGTAATAGTATACATTGTACATGCTGCAATATGTACAACACTTTCTTACTAAATCTACCTTTATAATAAAATATTTTTTGTTATTATTGAAAGTTTTGGTGCAAAATATATGAATATGAATACTTGAATGTTGGAAAATATATTTTAAAAAAAATACTGTGAAAAGAAGTGCTGGTGAGTGTTACAGATTTAGATTCACTTGCATACTTTCACCCTACATGTATTCATTGAAATGATGTTTTTTCTCCAAAGCGGCTTACAATGTTAAGCAACTTACAGTGATTTACTCCTTTATACTACTGGGTAATATTTAATGTATCGATTCAAGGTGAGTAATGTATCAGTTCAAGGGTACTACAGCAGGAGGCTGGATTTTAACTTATGGCTTTAGAGTGCAAAGGCAGGAGTTCTAACACCTAACTGATCTGCTGATGAAGTGACCTAATTTCTTCAAAATGACAAAAAAACCTCTCTAACCACAGTGCCATCTGCTGACCTACTGTCACACTGTGCTGGAGCAGATGTTAAAGCATAAATGCTCGGGGTGGATGCAGAGGTTGTGAGCAAGAGCGCCTTTGGTACCTGGAAGCAGTTGACAAAGAGCAGGAGGAGCTCCCTGTGGTCCTCGTGGTCTAGAACATGCTCCTCCAGCTCCTGCAGGTATTGCTGGATGTAACCTTTCACCTGGTCGAAACTGAGATGGAGGCAAAAAAGGTCAAGAACAGGTCAAGTCCTCTTAGATGCTTGATAAAAACCAACCCAAACTGACATACAGCTGCAACCAAAGTAAAAGGAGCTTCAGCAAAGTATTTGTTAAAAGATACGCACACTTAAAAACAATGACATTGAAGGTTTTTATTTTTAATTATTTTTCCAGTCATTATTTTATTTTTCACATTATTGTTTGTTTTGTTTTTTATTAAAGGTGAAAAAAAGTTTGGCATGATCTGCCTTGATTTCAGTCATTAAATCAACTATATCTGACATTATAGTAAAGGTGAGTAGACTTTTGGTATTTACTGTGTTTGTGCGTGTGCACATATGTGTGTTATGGGCACTTTATTGTACCTGTACTGCAGAAGCAATTTTGGGAGCACCGAGCGCACAACCGGACTTTGGTCCACACACTCTGGAAAAGGGCTGAGCTCTCTGGTGTGGTACACTGAACCTTAATCCATACAAAGTCATACATTCAAAATTCCAGCAAATGAAAACATAAACCCCACATAACCTTCTACATATACCTTTTGTGTTGTCTGCATCCTTTCCACTTTCATCTGCTTCACAAACTTCACACCCCTATATTTGTACTTACCCTGCATGCTGATGAGCAGAGAGAAAAGCAGCTTCACTGTGCCCTCCTGGGGTCTCTCTCCTTCAGCCAGGCTGAAGCGAGACACCACCTCCAAGAAGAAAGAGTTGCAGAGCCGCATCAGGTTTTGGTGCTGCTGCAAAGCTGACCTGCCCAAGGAAGGGGGTGAGTGGTGGACAGGTGATGGGTGAGGGAACTGTACGATGGAACTGGTGGTATGCTCATGGATAAAGTACTGCTGAAGGTGAAATTCTTCTTCTTTTTACCTTTATTTATTTATCTGACACTTTCCCTCCAAAGGAACCTACAGTGTTAGGCTACTTACAGTGATTAGCCCATTTCAACAGCAGAGTAATTTTTACTGTATCAATTCAGGGTAAGTACCTTGATCAAGGATACAGTGACAGGGATAAATTGGAGTGCTGAGGAAAATAAGTGGGATAAAAGGGGAAATGGTAAGGTGGAAGGGGATAGAGTTTAAAGGAAGGGTGTGTGGAAGAGGTTTTAGAAGGTGTACGAGTGGACCGATCAGTTTGGTGAGACTCAGATGTGTATGCAAGAGGGTCAAGCAGGTTTTTATGCTGCCATGATGGAAACATAATAATGTGTCCCCAGCCCATCCCAAAACCCCAGACCAGTTTCCCCAAACATCACCAAAGCACTGGCTGCGTTCACCTATAAAGACCACCAAGGATTTCTTCACAAGCTTTTCCACTTTTTTAAATGACATTTTCACTTAATAATGTGAGGAAGATGATGGTGATAATACACAACGTGTTTGAACAACGGAAGTATGAAATGCGATCCTATTGGGAAAGCAGTTAAGATATGGCTGCAATGCATTCTTATTATTTTTATGGGGTTCCATGTAATTCTAATTTTTTAGTTGGTCCACAACAGGGATTCACTGACCATGCTCAACAGCTTCATAAATGTACACTTTCTGTCGAGTGCAAAACCATCTGCTTGGCTGCCTTCTATTTATTCATTTAAGTAACACACAAAGTGGTGAACAGACAATTCTTTTGACACTGAATTCATTTCCCATAATGGGACATATTCTTAAAGTAATACTTTCACATTCCTAACACTGCATTCTCTTGCTCAATCTGGCAAACAACTTAAACGTTTTTGCTAGTGCTCACTGAAGGTTTTTCAGAAGCAGATTTGCTATAGCCATCTTTTTATTTGGAGAGTCAATTTTTGGTTCAGAATTTTACAGTTTTTTTATACAGAATATTTGGATAGCATAACTTTGGAGAGTGAGGAATGCCTGTATTATTAAATAGGCAGCAGAGCACTGTTAGAGCTGTTGTCTTCCAATCAGAGGATCTGGGTTCAGATCCCACCTTTTACTGTAGTAAAACTGAGCAAGGTAATTACTGAACAGAGTTAAAACTACCTAGCTGTATAAATTATTGGAAGCAGCTTAATGTACAAAACTAAAACCGTAACTTCCGTTGTAAAAGATGGTCAGATAAATAGAATAATACAAGTCTGTGTGCTATCACAGTAGGCCGACCTTCCACACACCTGAGCTGCTCAGACACAGTAGGCTGGAAGTCAGAGGCAAGGTTGGCCCGACACAGGGGGCACGATTGCTTTTCCCTCTGGAGGCAGCTTTGGAGGCAGGGCATGCAGAAGACATGGCCACAGGGGAGGGCAGCTGGCTCAGTGATATCTGCCAGGCAGACTGGGCACTTGGTGCCATACCTGACAACAGGATGCAGAATGGGGCAAAAACAGGGGTAGCAAAATGCATTACTGAAAAAAAACCTAAAATCTACACACTTCATTTTTCACAAAGGAAACTGGTGTTTTAACCACCAGTATAAAAAGAAGCCTTGGCAAAATATGACAATAAATAACAAATTTATAGTGTATGAAATACATATGCTATACATTTTACTTTGAGCTAAAACAAACCCATAAATTTAAACTATCTTAGGTGAATGTATAGTTTGTTGTGTGAAATACCTGACATTTATATTTAAGAGTTATATTAAAATTGAGGGCTTCCTCACCTGCAGTGCAGGTCACTGGACTCCTTGTAGCAGCTGTTCAGGATACGCATTACCTGCTCCAGTGCTCCTCTGCTCCTCAGATCTGAGGATTCTTGCATCACCTGTGGGGACACAAGGCACGGAAATGGACAGATTCAGCCCAGCAGGCTATAAACAGTTGAATCGCGAGTTTTGGAAGATATTGTAAATGCCTTTGGACTGCTGGAGGAAACTGGAGCACATTGAAGATTCCCACACCAACACAGAAAGACCAAACTCCACACAGATCGAGTTACATCTGACCCCATGTTTTACCCCAGGAGCTGTGGGACACCAGGACCGCCCTCTGTGCCACCATGCTAACCAGTGTTGTGAAAAGTTATACTAAACATATAGACCCTTTAGCAGTGATCTGGCTCAGTGATGAATCCACTGTTGTCACTCACCCTTTGCAGCAGGGTGCAGCTTCTCAAAGTCACCGTCTTCAGTCTGGGTTCATTAACGTGCTCCACCACCTGCTGGAGGAAGACTGCTACTACAAGCATCCCATGCCACACCGTCCTGGGAAGCCATGAATTAAATCAGAAAACCCTTTAAAAAGCTGGGAAGGTTAAAGAGCCAAGCACGAACTAAGTGCTATGGACTAAGGTGAATTTACATTTAACTAGTTTGCCTTCCACTTTCAACAGCTGTAATCAGAATCTGAACACAAGCACAATTCATAATTCAATAATAATTCCTAAAATGCTGAAAAAATTGAGGAACACTAAATAAAACATACCAGATGGTGTTGACTCATGCATTATACCAGTTTTTCATTTAAAGCAATCAATAAAAAGTTCAGGAAATTCTTGTCAGTTGAATGTATGTTGACAAACTAAATCACAAAATTCCTCGAAGTATTGAGCTAATATGTATTTTATATAAGTATAAAAGTCACCCAAATTTATGGTCAGCCTAACCTGATTTCTTCCAGCTGTACCCGACAGCTAGGACTGCAGAGGGTGCTGTACTTCTGGCTGAAAACTCTGTCCACACAAGGCTGTAAGAGTTCTACTTTGCGCAAGAGGGATCTGTACTCATGCAGTGACGACTTTGCCTGCTGCACGGTCTCCTCCACACAAATGCCCAAGGCCAGGATGTCCTCATGCTGACTCACAGAAACACACGAGTCACAGATTGCGCACACACACACACACACACACACACACACACACACACACACGCACGCACACACAATCCACAGCGGCATGACCTCACCATCTCCACAGTATTCTCGCAGTTCCTCTGTAAAATACTCCTTCCAAGGTGAGGCTGGAGATGCAGTAGATGGGATAAGGTGTCGAACCTGGGGCCGTACAGCTGGGCAGCAGCCAGAATCCAGGCTGGGGAGAGGTCAGGTGTAACAGTAGTGTGCTCCTGCAGCTCAGCGATGCACCGCATCAATGCCCTGGTGAACACCTGCCATATTTGGAAATGATACCTCCATGTGTTTTACAGTTTATATGGCTTCAATCTTTGTCAGAATTATGACCAATTCACAATGTAAAACCAATCCTACTCCAGGACACAATTTAACTGATTATTTATTGCTGATTAAATGTTAAGGCCTGATGGTTTCATAGGATAACAATAGAAAATATCATATCCTTAGATAAGATTCATAACTTATAGAATGTGAATGAGCAATGGCTAAATTAACAAAATAGGCCAAAGTCAAGTACACTCGTATGCTGAAATATGCCTTTTTGGATTACAAGAATTCTTAAAGTGGAGTTTAATTTCACGCCCTTGTTATACCTTACGAGGCATTTCCTTTACATTTACAAAAAACCAGATTTCTAATTCATGAAAGGAAAGGACCTTGTTATTTTTTGTTGTGACTAATGTTAAAGATTGAAGTAACAGTGTCCATTTTAGTGAGATATGGTTAATATTTTAGCATAAATGGGAGAAAATTTTAGGACTCAGTAATACATAAAACTGTTTACCCTTACAATTAATAGTAATTACAGCAATACCTTAATTAGTTCTACCTTCTGTAATGCACTTTCTTTATAGTGCTCATTTATTTCAGCTTTTTGCCAAATGTATAATAATAATTTACCCTATTTTTAAAAATTTAAAGAAATATTTAGAAACCATTTCTATGAGAATTCATATTACCAAGGATCTTTCAGGAATGAATTACTTTCTTGAGGCAGGGGAAGACTGCATAATTTTCTGACTCTGTACCTGGAATCACAGTTTCTAACAAGTGACAGGGCAGGGAACAGGGAACTGACGAGTCACACAGATATTGGGTAAATCCAGGAATGTAGCAAACCTGACAGTCTGAACCTTTGCCCTACCCGTTCTTTGCTCACCTCCAAGTGCTCCTCCAACTCAATCTTAAAGGAAAGCAGCACGAAGTCACGTAGATAGCGATGACCAAAGTCTGCCGCCTCTGTCTCTGTGAACTTCCCCAGGTAGGTGCCCAGTCTGCTGCTGGCAAAAGCTCCAACAAACTGTAGTACCCTCTGTCCACTGTCCTCTAGGGTGACTGAACCAAGGGAGGGGTTTGATAGAAAGATGGAGGAGGTGAAGAGCAGCTGGGCACAATACTAAAAATTCTACTTAAATTGTGGGGACTGGAACAATCCATCACCTGGTAGAAATTCAGACTCTTCCCATAAGCTCTGGCAATTCATTGTAATCAGCCAGCTGAAGGGGGCAGCACAGGACTGTTGTACAGGGCTCTGTATTCCCAGCATTAGGTGGTGGTGCACAGGAATCTCCTGAATTGCCATACTGAGAAGGAAGGAGGAAGACAGTCTGATTATAATGCAGTCTAATTACTTTTTTTCCTCATCTTGAAAGATACAGCATTACAAAAAAAAAAATCAATCATCTATGGTCTTCGAAGTTGGATTAAGCACTTTAAACTGTTTGAAACACAAAACTCAGTATCAGTAATCTTGGGGAGAGGTTCTCATGTAGATAGCAAAGGCAGAAACCTTAAGTTTGGAGGCATAGCCAACTCCAGTGTCTGTTGGTCTTCTAGAATGTCCAGCCACAACTGGATGAGTCCATTGCTAGCCCCTACATGCCACAATAAGTCCAGGTTAGCATCCCGGTCCAATAGCTCCAAAAACCGAGCAAGAATTGGGATGAGGGTGGTCTGCAGACTGCGCCACAGGGTGTGTCTGTAGGGGAGAATAGCAACAGAGCAAAGAAAACAGGCAAACATTACTCCACAACAGGATATAGAAACAAATGTACACAGATGCTGAAGCAGAGGCCACTTTGTGACAAAAGGGGTGCAACAAGGCACTCTGGATAAGGACAAATGTAATGTGCAGGAAGTGTTTGAGTAAAACTTGTCTTGGGGAAGAAAAACAGCTGCACACAACTGCAGGTGCCAACTGTTGTGTACCTATAGCCCGGGTGCTCAGCTACACGGATACCTAAGAGTGCCTCCCTCTTGGAGAGCCTGTCGCTTCCTGGCTTCCACATTAACCCACTCTCCTGGGGCAGGCATCATCTCCTCCCGCTGAGCTAGTGCCACTGCCAACCTCCTAAGCAGCAACTCCGTGAAACGTCCTGGGACAAGGACCAAAACAACAGAAGCAAGAGTGAGAGAGGATGTCTTCAGAATAAATGCTGACAAAGTATAAAAAAGGTAGTTTCACACATAAAATGTATACAAGTATTTTCCAGGTCTTTTTGTAAATATGGAAGATTGGTAGTAAATGGTGCAAATGTTAGTGAACAGACTGTGTGAACCCAACATCTGAAGGTCAGACCTCAAGATGAACTGCAGCTGTGTCCTTGGGAGAGATTTTTATCTTGTGGTGCTTAGTATGAAATAATAAAATCCAGGAACTGAGCTGCTTGGCTCTGCTTTTGTTGCTTTTTTGTTTGCTTTTTGCTGAGAAATGTAGGCATGTGGTCTACCTCCAGGCTCTCCTGGCCGACCCTTCAGGAGCCCCAGCATTATGGCCACACGCTCTGTGCTCCGGGAGGCCAGTGCTTCAGGGTCTTGAAGCAGAGCCACAGCTTGCTGGATACAGGACTGCAACAGGGAGCGCCCGTGCAGGCAAGGTCCAGATCCCTGTGAAGCAAAACACATGCAAAGAGATGCAGAAACACTGAGCAATCCCTTAGTGTACATTCAATTCAGCAAATCCGCATGCTTGTTTTATCACCACAAACATCATCAATACTATTGACACTGTTACTCACACTGCCAGTACATGAAAGAGTGACAGTCTGTTTATGTCACATTGATCATGTTTATCCCAATCATTGCCACCCTCACTGTTGTCATGGTCACAAGAGTAAATGGAAATGAAAACTCACCATTTGGTTCTTTGCATCTCCCTCAGGTTTTTCTAGTTCTTCTGCAGACCAATAAAGGCAATTTATGTTATTTCACTGGGTAAAATTTTGAACATCTAACAAGACTGTTATTTGTGAATCTCCAAAATGTGTTTTACTGTACCCTAAATTGGTTTAGAAAGTAATGTACATGTGCAGAATGATAGTCTAAATAATGTGGCATTCACTGAATGAGTATCCATTTTGCAAAAACAATAAATTACAGCCCATCCTTGGCTTAGCAGGCCATAATTTTATGGATTTTGGATTTTACAGATATCACAAAAATGTCACAAAAATTTAAAATACTATTTTCAAGTACAATAGTTAAATGGAAACTATAAACATAAAACTGTTTTGAGCAATTTTTGCAGAAAAAAACTTCACTGATGTGTACAATAATGCTTTAAACAATTTTGATGCTGTATTTCAGTAAAGAAACATCCAATTGTCTCCACTGTTTATGTGATAAAGACAGCACAGTGCATGCTACTCCTGTAGTGGCATTCTGATTGAGTCGCAACAGCACTTTATTCACTGCTTTCTGCATATAATTGACTGTAATGTATGTCTGTATATTCCAGTTACAATACAGACTTAATTTCATTTCATGATCTATATGTGTTACATTATGTACATTACTTAGTACATAGTGCAATACTATAGAGAACCGTGGTAAAAAACATTACTTTGAATTTTCTGGACTTTCACCACATCTGGACACCCCTTCCGCATAGTTGGGAAAATTGAGAATGGATTATGTATGTATTTGCATGAATGATAGATCCTGGTGACAAAACATTACTCTACATTCTCAGGCTTTTCAAACCTGCAGAGGAGGATGGGACGAGGAGTTTGCTGAAGGGAGTTCCACAGAAGGCAGAAATATCAGCACTCATGTCCTCTGTATCCTTGAGGTCATCAATATGCATTGACAACCACGCACCTGGGCAAGAGCACAGCAATCAGAAATGAAGTTATTGACCATCTTTCTAATGATGCTATGTCAATCTCTAAAAAAACTTATTGCCAAATTTACCTCCTTGGAACCCCATGTATTGGGACCCACAAGCCATTCTGGACAGCTTGGTGATGAAGACTACATGACAATAGAAACCACGAGACTCCATGGAGTTCAGTTCATTCATTGTGCAGTACCTAAATAAAAATACAAATGGATAAACTTGTAGTTTTTGTTTAGACTGACAATGGACCAGTTTAAATCATGTGCACACTGATAACTACTCACTTTGCAGATGCTATGAGCTCATTGCTGCACACAGATTCTGCCATGTCCATCTGAATGAGCAAGATATGGTGGGACAGGATTCTGTCTCGCAGGAAGAGTCTAGATTTAAAGTGAGTGGGCAATAGAGAAGAGGAAGAAATTTTTTCAGAACAAATTGCCATGATTTAAATCACTTTTAAGAGCTTGCCAGACATAATATTCATTTTTTTAAATCTGAAGGCATAGCAACATTTTACTATTTATCATACATTTTATATAGCTCAGCTTATTTGACCTTCCCATTTCTGGTCACAACTCTAGTGTCATAAGTACATAACAAATGCTTAACGATTGGATACAAATATATCACTTTTCAATTTATTGGACGATGAGACCAATTTCCATTCCTGAAACCCATGCCTGGTTTTAAGCAAGTGTACTTAAACTTTTGATTGGTTCTGTGCTTTGCTACTTGCTGCTCTGACCTCCTCAGTCTAAAAAAAGTAGCCCCGCAGAATTGGAATTTCTTCAAAACTCAATATCACCTTATTTTGGAGCAAAAAGAGGCCTCAGTGTCAAACTGGTGCAGGGACAGCAGAAGCAGCTCACAGGAGTTCATGTCTAGGGACTGTATATCCCACTGGGTCAGCAGGCTTGAGTATGTAGTGATCTGTCAAATAAAAAAAGTGTAATTAATAGAACAAGCAAAAAAACAAACCCTGACAACAAGCAACTTACATCCTTTTTTGATGCTGTTCTTTCAGAACTCTCTGGGATTGCTAACTAACCTCTATGAACATGTCCATGTTCTCAGTTTTGTTGATGCTGCTTCTCAGGAAGTCTCTAAATGAGAGGTGGTGCTCCTCACCAAAATAAATTCTCTGAAGACGTTTTCTTTCTTGAACTCCCAAGTTTGAGTATTTGAGTCTCAGCACTGCATCAGGTGTTGCACAGTTAAGCAGGATGACCTTAGCAGCTTTAAAGATCTCTTCTTCTTCATTCCTCTCCCAGGATTCATGTCCTTCTTTTATCTCTGTCATACTGCCATCTTCATCTGTATCCATGTGACATTCAGACACTCTATCTGCCTGCTTTTGGCCTGTGTTGTCTTCACCATTTGCGTTGTCCATAGAAACATCATATTCACCTTCTGCCACTGGCACACTTTCATCTTTTGACTCAAAACTGTTCAAAATGTCTACTTCCATCCTTTCAACAAGGTCATGAACATTATCTAGATCATGCTTCTCTTCTTCAATTTGAACTACTTTTTCACTTGAGTCCATATCAACAAGTGTCTCATATGCGAGTTTTTCTTTGCTAGCATTTTTTAGGTGATTTCCAGCCACTTTTTCCATATGATGATTTCTTTCTTCCAGGGCCTGCAGGAGGGCACTGGCACAGGCATCATCATGGAAACCAACAAAGGCATCTGACAAGCCAAACTCTGCAGCTTCACCTGACAAAGAGGTAAACTCCTGTACCCACTCTTTGAGTTTCAAAAGAACCCTATGTTGCTGGGTGGTGAGGACAGAACTCCTGTCAAGCCGATGCTTTTCTAGCCGGTTGATGAGAGGCACGGGGAATTGTGTATAAACCTTGACTTGGTCCTCCACTACCACCAATCTAAATTCTGGATGGACTCTGCACTTCACTCGATGTGTTCCCAGGCCCAGATCCACATACTGCTGTCCACCAAGGTAAACGTAGTACTGGTTTAGTGCATCATATAAGCTCTCGTACAGGTTCTGCATGTTCAGGAGTATCACTGTGCGGCCCGTCTCCATGCAGGTCTTTACTCGGTTCACATTCCGACAGATGTTGCCATACTCCTGGTCTTTTGGAAATCCTGAGCCAAATACAATCTCAGGAGCTGAATGACAACCTCTGGCATATACTCGCTGTTGTAAAATATGCAGGGCAGCATTGTTTGTGGTCAGAAGTAGGAGGTAGCGACTCTCTTCCTTGTTAAAATGGTCTAAATTTTTTTCCACCATCTGCAGAGTGCCTGGACGAGGGATTTCATTGAGATTTTGAAAGAGATGTTGGAAGTAATCAAGTGATTCAAAGTCTTTTGGTTGGCCACTGAAGTTGCGCAAAATAGCCTCCACCAGTTGGCAGTCAGTGGGCTCTTGCTGGGATTCTTTCACTATAGCAACAATCATTTTCACCAGGCTGTAATAATCCCTAAGACCAAAGAATTGATTTTTGTCTGTCCGTTTACATATATTCAAAAATGCTTCAGCAAGCTGTGGGAAGATGTGGCGGATTTTGAGGCGAACTAATTCATTGGAACATATTCCTTCTGCTGTGTCCACAAGTTCCCTCTTGCTAGGATCTCCACGAGTGACAAAAATCCCTCTATTCATTTTTGCAGGGTCAAGTGCCCAGTTTGAAATGCCCACAAACCCAACTTTCATGTGGGGATCTGATATGTCATTGTCAATGCAACCGTCCTCTAACAAAGGGTGCAGTGTCTTCAGGGGCATCTGTGGAGAGTCTTCTGCAAGTCCAATTTCATCCAACACCACCACTGAGACATACTCGTCTGGGTTTTTGTCCTGCTGGAAACGGGCACACTGCCGAAAAGTACTGATGATTCCTTCAGGGCTGGAGTGAGGACTGCACTGAAAGGAGACCATGTGGACCTCTTTAAGATCTCTGAAGAGATCACAGTGAGAGGCCTGGCCCTGCATGGCATCAGCTACTACTGTCTTAGCTAAAGACTTAGAGCTTCCCGGCTTTCCGACAAGGAAAAGTGGGATTCTCAACTCAATGCAAATCACCATAAGGAAGACGTTTTCTTTCAGGGCTACATTTTTGGCTATTGTCTCTCTTGTCTGTACATTTTCTAGAAAAATATCTTGACAAGAAGAGATTTCTTCTTGTATAGATTCAGGTGAGTTTAAAGGCTCTGGAAACCACTGACTGACTGCTCTTAGGTAAGATCTTTTTGAAACAAGAGAAGGGTAATAGCAGACTCCCACAGCCAAAGCCAAGCACTTTAAAATCTTTGCGTTGGAATTATTCACGCTTGGAAAGAGTTGGTCACTGTGAGTGTAAAACCACAATAGTACCCTCATAGACCTCTCCACATCTCTCAGACTGACAAAACTGCACTCATCTTTACGGGAACGCATGTACTTCTGAGATGCTGCTAGAACATTTAAAATGACACTGTAACACTGCACAGGCAAATTGTGATCTTGCGCATTTCTCTGGACAATTTGCCTAATATATGACAGCTCTGCTGAGTCACTCAGTTGACCAAAGTCCCAAACAAGTGGAATCATGCTGGGAGGTAAGGGTTGGACCCTGTAAACTAGCTGCCTAAGGGGAACCTTGCCCAGTTTGTCTTCTGTCTCTCCAGCATTCACCCTATATCCAAGCCCAGCACGCTCCAACCGGTCCACCATTTTTGGTGAGTGCCTCCTGTATGGATTGCATGCAGCAATTATTTTGAGTCCACTGTTCACCTTCAGGGGGCGGCCTTTCACACTGATGTCACACAGTACCTCCTTAATGGCAAAAATTGACTCTGTTGTGTTAGCTTCATCAAAAAATAGGATGGTTTCTAGTCTGAAGTCCCTTTGGTTTTTCTCTGCCAGCTTCTCTGCTTCCATAACTTTCTGATGGATAGTGTCTGAAGTCGTCCCACCATGCACCTTGACAATTATCATGTTTTCTGTATTCTTTCCCTCTCTCTGGAGGTCACAGAGGAAGCGCACTAGACGAGTTTTCCCACACCCAGTTTCCCCCATAATGATGACAGGAATCCCACAGCGGAGTCGCATGTGAATGGCTAACATCTTCATCACATTGTCAGTAGTGAGCTCATAGGTGGGGTCTGGATCAAACTGCCCCTTTATCCATCCTTTCTTGGCTCCAACCACATAAGAAATTCTTTGGATTTTTTCCTCTCTGGGCAAATGGTCAAAGTCATCAGTCAAAGAAATCCGTTGTCGTTGAAGACCTTCGAGAAGGTCCTGTGACATCACATCCCCCATTATCACACTACCATTTTGTGGATCTACTGCATTGATTCTCCCCGAGGTACATTTCTTCACATGAAATCCCAGGAAGGACATCGAGACGTGATCAGCATTGAAAAAAATGTATGGGTGTGGTTTGGTCTCCCATTGTTTGCGCATGGTCAGGCGTGCCAAAAGATCATCCTCATTTGTATCTTCAGGCAGGAGAGAGGGGCTCTGGTCAGAGATGTCCATAGATGGTGTAGCAAAATCCCGAGCCATTACAATCATGAATTTGATGATGAAGCCTTTGAAGCCAAGCAGGTGCCCAGCCAAAAAGTCCGGGTCACAAAACAATGAGTATTCACAGTCTTTTAGTTGTACATTTAAAAACCATGAGAAGTTCTTTAGCTCAGCCCAAGACGGGTCCCTCATTCCACAGTTTGCCAGCAGGTGGTGCAGACAGTCAATGGGATTCCCTTCTACTGACCATTCTTGGTATTTAAATGTATCCAAATTCTCGTTCCTATTGAATCGCATCAGGTATTGGTAAGGTCGCTGAACACCTTCACTAGCAAACTCCTTCTCATCCATTAGGGGATCTAAAGTCTTCTTGTAAATTTTATTCTGATTTTTTATAGCTAGTTCTTTCACTTCCTTAGGTGGTCGACAGTGGATTGTAGGCAGAATGTCTAGGAGACCTAGCATTGTCTGGATAAAGAAGGGACATACATATTACTGGATTATAACAACGAAATTATAAATTAAGCAGTATAACCGATATAGCCCCTGTTTTTCTTCAAATTAATATTTCCTCCAAAATTTTTTTCGTTCATCACTAAAGTTTTAGAGGTGAAATGCTAAAAGACACTAGGGGATTTCAGAATGATAAAAAAAAAAATTAATAATAAACATTTTCCAATTTTAATATGATTTAATAAATTACATTTAGAATCAAAATTTATATTTTGGCAAACCCCATATTTATACATTTTTGTGGCAGGGCCATAACACACATTCACCCACACATATCAATGGCAACTTAGAGTTAAATTTTTAGACTGTAGTGGGGATAGAGAGCACCCGGAGGAAACCCACATGACATTGGGGGGGCATCCAAACTGTACAAATTGAACTAAATCAGAACACATGCCTGAAATCACAGGTCAAGAGATATCAGGCACCAGCACTACTCATGGTGCCACCATGCTGGCTTATTAAAATTAGCATAGTTATTAAAATTAATGTTGATGAATAGTACCTGTTTGTTCTGAATTTGAGGCAAGGGAGCTGGCTCTTGTCGCAGTATTTCAACTGTGATAAGATGAGCTTTGTTTCTTCTCCATAAGTTCCCCTCACTGTCACTTAGACTGCTCAGAATGAGGAGCTGGAAGAGGAACTCCTCCAGACCAAATTGAACCTGTGCAAGAATAAGTGGTACTGCATTGTAAATACTGTGCATTTCAAATACTCAGATATCTTGGTACACAAATTGATCATATATACATCACTCCTTTTGAAAAGCTGCAGTATTTAAACACCATAATTCCAAGTTATGTTTGCTACTGGGGTCATGTATTCATTTTAATGTACCGCAGCCACGTCGATGTGTAGGAGCACTGGGTCCTGCTCTTTCAGTAGTTGCATCTGCTCCTCCATCGTCTTCAGAAACGAGCTGACATTAACATGAACTTCGAGAAGTCTGATACACAACAGCTGGGCTGTGGGAACTGCCTGCTGAAATCTCTCGAACAGTCGCTTCACATAGAGTGACTTGCCTGCAATCGAATAACATCCCTCACATTAAGAACAAATAGGAACTATACAACCAGTGATGTTTTAGGAATATTTACTGATATCTACTAAACCAGAAACATGTTAATCTATACACTACCTGTAAAAATGTATGGGTTTAATTTTTTGAGGACTACATTCACGAAGTGCTCAGGAGTTCAATCACTTGTCAATCTACAGGATCTCCAGGGGATTTCAAGCAGTACAAATTAATTAATTCATTAATCTAACCCTGTAATATTAACTGCTTTTGGCTTCTTACCTACGGCAGGACGTGTTGAGGAGATGATCCAGATGGAGAGATTGTCTGGATAGACATGTGACTGAAGTGAATTTGTGGTAAAGTGGTGCCGCAGGTAATCCCTGGCTCTTTGTCTTTGTATGCCCATACTTGCTTGCACTTTGTAGTTGCTGAAGTAGGAGGGGACATATCTGTGCTGGTGATTCACTGGGCACACTATTATCAAGTGGTAGTGAGGCCCTGCACTCCTCTCTAGCTGCTCAAAATTCTCCCCCATAGACACGCTCACATCGTAAGCCAACAGCCCCACGTTGATGACTGTGTAGATCTTACCCTGACTGCCTGGAGCATTTTGCCCCAGGGCTCGTCTGAGGAAGAGCTCCACCTGTTCTGATGTGGTCTCATCCTGACAAAGCAATATCTCCTCACAGGAGGGAAGAGGCTGTTCAGGGCTTTCCATGTAAAAGCCAAGTGCTGTGCTTAACACATCAGTTGGTGGGCAAATGACAAGATTAGGCCTTCCTTCACAAAGGATGGCTGGCATCCTTCGCTTCACTTGCTCTTGGTTCATCTTTGAGAGACATGTGAGGAATTGCCCTAGGGTGAAGATGTCTAAATTCTGTCCAAGGTATCTACGCATATCCTCTTTGAAACAACTCCAAAGGTTCTCCACACTATCTGTTGCATTTTGGACTGCTGTGACATCATAGGTAATGTCATCTTTTGCATCAACTTGCTTGCTCAAACCAGAGATGTTTTTGACCATCACTGATTCACCCTTGTCTCTGCTTTTCCCATGTTTCTCACGTCCACATGATACAATTTCCAAATTCTTCATCTGCCAATGGTCAGCTGCAGAATTTTCCCCAGCAACTACTGCTGGAGAAAATGGTGTCTGCTCGATTTGTGTTCTTGCCTGCTTTTCAGTGGCCACAGAAAAAGCTCTCCTAACATCATTCAAAGAGCATCCAGGCATCAACAAGGACAGAAGTTGCCAGACTGATTGTGGAATGGAGGACTGCCTCTTGCAGACAGCAAAAACCCAATGGCACAAGTGTACTATCTGCTCAGCCGTGTAATGGTTTAGAGAATGGAACTGTGAACGGGCCTTGCTAATGATTTTGCCCCACTCTTGATGGCAGAACTCCATAGAGCGGCATAGTTCTTGCAGGTTCTCTGTCAACTCTCCGTGATACTCAAAAACCTTCCTAGGCAGGGGAAGATTGACCTTTATGCATGGTTTACTTTCTGGACTGCAGTAGACATAGGCCTCCCAGTGAAGAAAGAGCATGTTGCCTGAGGACTGTAGCTGCAGGAGAACCTGTCCCAGTCTCTGGACTCCATCAAATACCTGGGATGAGAATATCATTTCCAATCAATCGTAAAACCCACCTACTTGAACACACTGGCTACAGAATACTATAGTTTGCTAGTTTTAACAAAATAATTGCCTAGATGTGGGAAAAGACTTGTATGAATGAAACGCATTATTACTCTCAGGATCCAAAAAATTATTCTGTTCCTTTGACCCATATATAGTCCTACTTGTTTCCCGTCACTGAAAAATACAATCTTTTCAATGTAATGCTACAAAGCTCCAAAGTGTGCAATTTAAATACCTTACATACCTCCATAAATTTGCTGACCTGCTCCTTTCCACGGTGCCCTTTGGATGACATCAACATGAGCTTATTCTGCAGTTCCAATAGCTCACCCAAAGTGTAGCTCCTGTCAGAATTGTGCTTTCTCACATTCATTCTCAAGAGGTTCTGCATGGTTCGCTAAAATAAACAAGGGGTTGTGTTTGTGCTTGGCAAATAAGACTGGAACCCAGATGTTCACAACAACCCAATCCAAAATAATGACAATTACCTGTATTGCCTGTAAAAAATAGAACATAAATTCCAATCAGAAAATAATTCCTCTCACCTTCCCTTGCAGCGTTTCTGGCCAACCCACGTGGTACATGCCCTTGGTGTTGATGTCAGTAACTAGCAAATAAGAAGACTGCTCCACAGACCCATGGGTTTCCCGCAGCCCCTTCAGCCAGCTCAGCCAGCGCATGGAGTCTCTCTGGAGCAGAAGGACAGCTGGCTTAACTACAGTAACCCATGGAGATTTACTAAAATACTAACATAGAGGTGTTGCATAAATGATAACAATACTTAAGGTGTTTGTCAAAGGATTTGCAAGAGGAAGTACTGTTGAGGATTGCTATTAATGAAGTACTAAAGCACATAATTCACACCTATATGCCTATGTATGACACCACTAAAATTTTATAGAAAGGGAACTAAATGGGAACTCACCAGTTTATGTGGCAGCTTATTGTCTCTTTCTAGGGCATCCCATAGTGGCTCTGCACACTGCATAAACTCTGTAAACCCTGCTGTTGCAGGCAGGGAGTAAATCAAGGGGCTGTAGCCCATCACTGCGTCATGGAAACACGCCACCCTGTCAATCTCTGAGTCGTTCTCTCCAGCCGAAATGGAGGCCAGGTCCACAAAGACCTTCATTTCACTCATTTCTGTAGGGGTAACCCAAAGTGATATTAGATGCAATTAAAACTTTGGACATAGACTTATTTGGCATCTGTAGGCTGAAAGTTTGAATGTTCAAAGGTCATTATTAATATTATTTGGAAAAAGCAAGAAACAGCCAACCTTTATGTACAAGCCCACATGCATAAAACCACTTTGTTAAATGTGAAGCTGTTCTTACTCTTGAGATTAGCCTTGACCCAGAAGATCAGCTTTTTGCTTTGTAAAAACTCTTGCAGGCAAGTGGTGCGATCCTGAGTGACTTTGCATAGTTGCAGGTGAGCCTCAGTGAGGTCATTACTCAGTGACCCTAGGGTGTTACGTTTGAATGAATCTTCTCTCTGTGTGAAATTTCCCAAAATTACTGACTTGCAAAGATATTTCACAATGTAGTACAATTTCAGTACCAACATCAAATGACATGAATGTGGATGAAATTCTTAGGTCACACTTCACACAAAGATATTTTCTATGAACTGTAATGACAGATGTTGATTTTTTCATAAGATGATATAATTGTTAGAGTACTTGCATAAGCTTTTAAAGAAATAATTATTTCTGTCATTTTTTTCATAAAATGAAAGGGGCAGCTGTGATGAAAGAGTTTTTAAGACAGTGCTGAAGTCCAAAGGCTGTCCAGTTTAGTCCTCTTACCAGCTTTGTGAGGCTACTGATCTGTGTGAAGCTGCCACTAAGCTGGAACTGCTTAGCAATTGCCAGGATAATAGTGGCTGATGCTGCTGCCTGCTGGAGCTGTTGGTACTGCTGAATCTGTTGATTACGATGCTCTATCCAGTTGGGTTCGATGTTGGGCTGTCCCTGCAGCATTCTTCCCAGCATCACCAGCTCCTTCCCCATTTCTATTCCCTCTCCCTTGTCACCTGCTCCTTGTAGAACCTTGTCCAGTTCTTCAAAGGTGATCGTTGCAAATGCCAGCTTCTGGGCCAGATGGCAGTACTTTGCTATCTGAGGTGTCCAAATGACCAAATGCACCTGTTCTAATGTCATACAGGTGGCTCTGGAGCTGGGAAAGGCCACCTCTGAGGCCCTTTCCATCCATAAACTGAGCATCAGGGTGCTTTCCCGTATCTCATGCATCTCCTTTGCCATGTCAAGAACCACACGGTCAGCATCATACCACAGCAGGGGTCTCTGAGTCACCTCACAGCTAGAGCTGTGTGCTTGAACCACTACCAGAGTGTTCAAGCTCACAGAGTCTAAGTCAGCTCGGTGCTGGCTCTCAAGAACAGAGAGCTCTGGAACTGGAGCAAAAAGAAAAGAACATAATATTAATTTATTCTTAGAAAACTATTTTTCAAGGAAGAATAAATAACGATCTTGGCAAGTATCAATGGGGCTGCTACCTCAGCTATTCACACAGCAATATCTGGGAAATACAAATCTTGGCAATAGCTACCAACTCATTAAAAATAGACTGTGAAGATCATAGCTTCAGAGATTAATAAGCATCTGAATTTTTCATTTTAAAAAACAGATTTTTTTTTCTTTTTAATGACTTTGAATCTTCAGGTTAGGATTAGGGAAATACTAAGCTAATGACCCCATCAAATAAACTTGAAAACTGGTTAAAAAGAGTAAGAGAGGTCTGGTTGGGTGAAATTACCATCAAACCTGCTCTTTTCCTGAGGATAAGACATTGAACTGACCTGTGATGACCTCTGCTATCTTCTTCATCATCTTGATGAGTGTGTCCATGTGATCCCTTTGCTGGTAAAAAGCATTCACATCGCTCTGTCTCTGGGTCAGAAGCTTCTCAACTTCAAAGACAACATTCTTCCCTATGGACTCTTTTCTTCGGTCTGTTAAAGACACCACCAGCATTAAAATAACCCAGACATACAGAGGAAGGTGAAGTTATTAGTACTAAACCAGATTTGTGATTAGAAAGGTATTGGTTTTACACCAAGGTAGACAAGTTGCCATTGTACACAGTAACATAGCACACATAACCATTTCTGTAAATTTAAAGCTGTGAACTGGTATGTGTCTTGAATATGGAAAAACTGAAAGTGACCACATGTTAAAAAACATGTTTTCTGTGACGAACTGGTTAATTCCCAGTGGCCAGTAAAATACTTGAAATACTTCACACATGCAAGATAGTGTCATGTAGCAGAGAAAAGAAAATGAGTTGGAAAATATATGTGAGAATAGAACAAGTAAGTAAGTAAGTGAGTAAGTAAGAGATGGTGAACAGTCAAGGAAAAGAGACCCTTCATTGTATGCTTGTTGTGAAAACAGAATGAATAATGTTTTACAGCAAATTTTTATTGATTATAACTTTAAATGATATTTTCAACAAGGTCCCTAAAAACTTTTTATTCTTTTAATGATTGTGATGTGGTAGGCGGAGTTACAAACAATACAGAGTTACAATTAGACACTACTGTATTTTTAAGTTGAGGTACGCCTACATCTAGAAAATAAATTTAATTGTTTAGACATAAGTGCCTTTAGGTTTCAGTTTCTTCTACCAGAGACAGGTTTTTATATGAAAAATCAAGTAAACTTACACTGGTAGTAAATCTTCTTGAACTGGTCACGATGCTTCAGAGTGGCCTGAAGTTGTCCCAGAGGAATGCTACCCTGTCTAAGGGCCTCCAGCAGAGAATTCAGGGTGGCTCGTCCAGTCTGCAGGACAAGGGCTGCGTTCTCATCTACCTGAATATTGTGCCAAGCATCTACATCCAATGGAAAACAAAGATGTTTTTCAATATCCTTCAAGGGTTTAAATTGCAAATATATGTTGAAGTGATACATTTTTGGACCCATTGACCTTTGTTTCAAGGATTAAGTAGAATATCAAGTAGGATAACTGATCTAAGTGAGAAAGTCCAGTAAACAGTAAAAGCTGATGACCTAGTAATCATCCATATTACTGTCACATTTTATATATCTGATTTACAGTCAAATGAAATTCAGTGTAAAAACCTCATCAGTAAATGCCCATATAAATGCTGGAATGAAGGGAGTGCTCACCCTCAGACAGGAAATGATGGATGGCTGACTGCGGATCCAAAAGCTGGCCCAACAGATCGTCCCTGAACCGGGCTGCAGACTCCACAAGGATCCCGGATAGGACAGGCACGGGGACAGACTTAGCATGGCTGCTGAGCATCTCCATCAAATTGCCTTCCTTAGCATCCTTAACATATGGCAGCACCAGGCATTAAGCTCTCTGCATATATACGTATTTTACATGTATACTGCATTCCCCATTAAAAATACTGTCACAAAATTGTCCAGTTAGATGGGTTTCAGCTGTTGTGTGCCAATCACAAATTTCAAAAATGTTTAAATCTCTGATCTCTGACAAATCCGTGCATGCGCACACACACACACACACACACACACACACACACACAGACATGTGCCTCCATTCTTGTCTTTCTGTCAAAAACCTATGTGTGTCTCTGTCATCACTGAAAAGGGCCAAGATTCTTCCTGGTGGACATCATCCAACACTGACCTGGCAGATGTTCTTGATGGCAGACTGACACAACTCCTGGAGGCAGGTTTCGATGGTAAAATGGGTTGTGCTTGATGCCCCCAGTATGGACTTTCGGGAGCAAACAAGGACCCAATGCATCACATTAGCCTAAGGTGGGGGACGAATGAGGACTTGTCATGGTTATATACTCAACGATGACAACCACGATACCTAGATGCACTGATGAGGCTCCATGACTCTGGAAATGACAGTTTAAGCTAACAATTTGACCTATTCAGAATGTAAAAACTGTGAAATAAGTTAATGTAAAAGCATTATTATTCCCCTTAACTGACTGAGATACCTGGTCTGGACTTGCAGACCAATGTTTATTGCACTTGCTTCTCTATAAGCACTCTTCTAATTTAAGTACCTTTGTCTAGGACACCTTTTTTGATTCTTTGACCCAACACTAGTCTCCAGACTTAAGTTTTGATCTTTTACTCATATGTCCAGTACAAATCCCAAAGGCTTTTGTGTAAGACATCTTGTCTTATAGTACAGCCAAACCCAAATTTAGAGGGCTTTACCTGGGAAATCCTCCTTCTCAGGCTGCTCTCCATGGTGGAAATCCACTGATCTGTAACCTGTTGCACTGAGCATTCCACGTTCAAAAATGCATTCCACAACTTGCCAGTCATAGAAGAGGAAACATGCCATCAGACAACAAAAACACAGTCAAAACACTTATGTACTTGAAATGTTTCATAATTCTGTTGCCTATTTTCTGCTAATTATTGGGATTTGTATGTTTGCCTAGAATACCAGTAAGAAACCCTCAACATGATCATCAGACAACCAAATGATTTCCTTACACTTTGAAATTATAGGGTTATAAGCAGAAGGTTTTTTCAGTTTGTGGGAATACCTCAAATTCTTTGGGAAAGGTGAGTACTCCTGACTTTGTCATAAGGGGTTTGGACAAAAGCCTCTCTCTCCATTGGCTGATGTCACTCTGTACAGCTCTTAACTTCTCAAAAAGCTGTTCTCTATCTTTGTCCCCCTCTTCAGTCACCTGCAGGAGGAAGATGATGCTGTCATTGAATCATATGGGGCGTGGCCTCAGTGATCAAGGAGCATTATGGGTATGCAATCAGAATGTGTTTGAATCAAGTCAGGAGAGTCTGCTGCTGTTTTATCAGTGATGATGGGTTTCACCCTAAAGGGTTTATTTAAAAACAAAAGAAAATCTGTCTACCTTTACAAATGGATAGTATAAAACTGTTTAGCAATGATATGCTTGTAGTTAACAATTTAATAATAACATGAAAATATAATATAATGAAAATATTTTTCTTAACATAGAGTCCATCAATGATTTTACAGATTTTAGATTTTTATAATCATAAAAACATTTCTGGAAAAATGGAAAAGTCAATATAAAGGACATTATATTGAGCCTATTTTTAAGCATAATATAAAGGAAAATAAACATATTTAAATTTAAACTTTTTGGAGGAATTACCTTTATTAATGCATACAATTATAAAGCCAGTGCAGTCCCCCTGTAGCAGCATTGTGATCAAGTTTCATCAGTACCTTATTCACTGTTTTCTCCAAATAATTCACTAGACTGTATGTATGTATAAGTTACCATACTGAGTTTATTTCATTTTATTATGCACATTACATGTTAATTACACATTAAGTATATTAAGTTATAAAAGTGGAGTACTATACAGCACCATAGTAAAAAATTCATAATGTTTAATTTATTTATTTATATAATTTATTCTATTTTCTAGACTTTCACTATCCCAGGGCAGTTCTTCTACTAAACGGAAGCCTTGAGAAAAATACCTCAGTCAAGAGGGAGTGTTGAACTTCAGCCACCTTGAGCACCAGCTGGTAGGACACCACCACTGTTTTGTACATGGGGACCAGCTTAGCTATTCTACAGATGCTCGTGACAATGTTGATGCAACATTGCAAAATGGAGTCCACACCTCCAGAATCCACCATTCTACAGTAAAAACATAAATATCATGAAAGTACATCCATCTATCAATCATCAATCAATCCATTATCCTTAACCACTTGTCATGGCAGTCTGGAGAGATGAAACTGAAAATTAAAATGGGACAAAAAGAATGGAAAGGTTGAATATTTTAATTTTTCAAACCTTTCACGATCACTGTTAAGCTTATTCAGTACATGGCTGATGACATTCTGGACCGCCTGTGAATTATAAAGACTGAATGTCAGAGGATTTATAAGCAAACAACATACATTGCAGCACATTATAAATAGTTTCTCCAAGACCTACCTGGAGGTTTCTTTCTCTAATGTCATTATCAGTGTTAGATCTCTCATACTCCTTCAATCTGCACATCAAGGTGTGGACCAGGTGTTTTACATCCAACCCAGTATGTGTGGAAAATTGTGGAATATCCTCTGTGGCTACAAAAGAGACCCAGTGGATCCAAAGCTGGGGCCATTTTTCAGCATGTGATTTGTAATCTTGAATTAAAGCAAGCATCACCCTATGTGGACACAGGAGAAATGGCATGGATCACAAGAAACTATCACCACAAAACCAGTTCAAAATATACTGCCAGTGAAGAACCAAAAATACACAGTGCAGTGAAACTCAAATTCTCATAATTAACTTTGCAGGCTCTTGCTCCCAAAGTGAGCAGTACTGTTACTGTTTCAACACTTTGTTCATTTATAAAGCTGTAAATATTTGTGGTTAAAGATTCAGGCTAAAAATCAACCTCAAGGGGAGAAATGCTAATGAACCATTTCAGGTTCCATTATACACCTGGCAATCCTTTTTATGCTACATCATCCTGTCCAGTAAATCAAAGTTAGCAAAAATATAAAAGGAACCTGGCTTTTTTGTCTGCAATGCCTCATCTATCAATTTAATCTTTAAAAAATGATGGTCTCATATTCACATAGATCAGAAAGCTTCTTGCAGCCAGATTGATTTTCATGCCAGTCTACAGCAGATGTACAGTTTAGGTGACTAAGATGCTGAAATGGCTTCTGGGATTGAGACCGACCTTCTCTTATCTGGGAAGTCACGGATCTTCTCCCGAAAAGAGGCATACAGCACATGCCCCAGTGGCTCCCAGGCCTGAACCTCTGCCTCAGAATTGGGTGTGGTGACAGTCAAACCGGGTTCTTGAAACTTGTGCAAAAGGAGCAGCAGGAGTGGGAGCTCAGCCACTAGGGACCGTGCACACTGGTTCATCAAGCCAATTACAGTGCTACAAGGTCAGAGGTCAGTGGTCAGATGTATTGAATGGCAAATGGTCAAGTGTGACATAGCATGGAGTAGGACATACCAAAAACATTTCTCTGCTAACAAATACATTTAGAAAGATATTAACATTGAAGATGCAGAGTAAACAGAGTACAAATAAGATTTAAAATTGATGATTCCATTTTCAATTCTGGCTTTGCAACTTGCAAGTTAACAGATTTTTTGTGATGTTGCCAAATTTTAATGGATGGAAAACATTATTATGACATACAATGAGGACTTTGTGAAGATGTTCTTCACATCTGCAATCTGTCGACTGTCCAGAGCGGTGTCTGAGGTCATCATGCGGCACAGCTCTGCCCAGCCCCTCACGCCCAGATCTAGAAGACAGGCATTGGAGATCTGGAACACGGCAAAGCCCAGCAGCAAGGGGCTCTTCTCAGCCAGTCTGTTTAGAGAAGGTGCTATAGATTTGCCCCCTATGATCTGCAGAAATCGCTCTGATATCAACTGGGATACCTTCACAGAAAGAAAGAAAAAATATTTGTGACATCCAAGCAAATAAATTATATAATTTTTGTTTATTCAGTACATACTACCCCTCACATTGACAGAAGGGAGCCTGAAGTTGTCTGGGTAAATGAGTCGTTCATCCGCTTTACTGAAATTCCGCATGAACCTGCTGAAGAGCCCAGCAAACTGCTTGATGCCCTCTTTGTCAATTTTTGAAAGCCATTTTTCAAAGAGCCGGTCCAACAGCATTTGGGCTGAGTTGCACCAGGCTTGAGCAACATTCTGTTTTTCTGATTTTATCCAGCTGCTAACCCAGTGTACAACGTTCCATGACTTGTGACAATCAATATATCCCTCAAAGATGTGTATTTCTGAAACCAGCAGAAAAGAAAACACTAATGTCATTAAACTTTCTTTTTTACTTATACAAATAAAGAGTACTAGAAATATAAATATGAAGGGAATTGGCTTGTGAAGTTCATACAAGCTGACTTTTACAAATGTGATTTGATAGCATTTCTATAATTCTTATATTAATCTTTTTTTTAGAAAAATATGGGAACTCCTGTCGTAAAATTCTTACCTTTCCCTTGAAGGACATTTGGTATCTCCAGTAGTCTAACTGCCACCTCTGCAATCTGTTTGTGCCTTTGTTGTACACCATACTGGTATTCAATCCTCTGCTCCCTTGAAATTAATTTTTCTTCCAGTGAAAAACGAGCTTCAATAAGACAGCCCTGTTGACCTAGATCTCTGAAAAAGAAGGAACCTCAAGAATGAAATCAAATATAAATAAATTGTGATATTTCAGACCAGATATTTACAGGTTTGAAATATTTATCAGACTGTATGCTGCAACAGCATTTATCAAACTTGCCAGAAAATATCCTTCCAAAATGCCTGGTAGCCTACGTATCTTTATCCATTGAATTTATTAGGTTATAAATAAATTAAACTTGCTTAAATAATGACGTTACATTTACTGGAATCATTAAAGATAAATTTAGTCACATATGACCAAATTATTCACTTACAAGAAATAAGTTGTCTGACAATCACAGCATGTTTCAGGCAAACACAACAGCAGCTTGTCAGAATTCACATTGAATTTGAACTTCTTGTCAAGAACTGCATAAACATAGAATGTGAACATAGGGGGTCCAGTAGGTTCTTTTGTAAGAGAAGATGCTCTGAAAATGGAAAAACAAGACAATTCAATAAAAATGTTTCATATGTTTAATTTAAAACAAGTCAAAAATCAGTCAGTTAAGAAGAAGCTGACGGAAGCCCTTTTGTGCTTAGTTGCTCACCGATTCCCGCTGGTATTCACATTTCTGCCTTGGTCCCCTTTTTGATCCACATGCTTCTTGGATCTCACCTCACGTTCTCTGCTCCTGTCCCTGGTCCCCACACACAGGGTATTTACAGGATCATTGACCTGGCCCTGGACACTTTGGTTTGCTTCTTTAGAGTTGCCTGGAATTTGGTCTGAGGGTCCATAGTTGGACTTGTCAAGTCCCTGGTCCTTTCCAGCAAAGCCTGGTTCCACCCCCTGAGACCCTGGTGCTGGGGCCTGGTTACTCGTCTCAGACATTGATGCTGGCGGCTCTGAACTTGGCTCTATGGTGTTGATCATGTCTGTCTGTGTGTGTTGGGTGATCATCTCAACCAATGGGGTCTGAGTCTCCTTGTGCTTTGATCTCACCTGTTGTGCCTGAGCCTGGTCAAGCTTTCCCTCTGTCTGCGTCCATCTGCTTCTCAATCCCTGGGTACAAGGCCTCATCTGCCCTTTCCCAGAATGCTTTGCCCATTTAGTTGCTTGCTTCCTCTCAGTGTTCCTGATCTGGGGAGTCTCCTTCTCTATCTGCTCTTTTTCCTCTTTCTCCATGGTAGCTCCTGGTGGAACTGGATGTTCGCTATCATCCAGATCCATGGGTTCATCCTGTCCTTTCCTTCTCTTTCTATTTCTTCTTCTCTTCTGTCTCTTTTTTTTCTCCTCTAAATCAGGAGACTTTGGGTGCTCCTGCAATTTGAACAGTAAACCAAAAAGGATGAATGCATGCATAAAATTAAGGTTTATTCTTTGATTAGTCAGCACTTGAAAAACTTCAGGACTACAAAAAAGTAACATGATGTTAGCTGGAACACATTTGTAATTTAGCTTTGAAAGAAAAAGGATTTGGGTTCAGACATGCTGAGGCACAGAATAATAATTATGAATTATATAACTGAGCCAAATTGGCAATTGTTACTTAGCAATTAAACATTAAATCTAAAGCAATTACTCTTCTGAATTGTTTATTGTGGTCGTTAATGCCTGTACATAAAATATTTCCATCCAAAAGTGCGGGCTGTCTCACACCTTCTCTTTATTGTGGGTCCTTGGCATGTTTGTCAACATGGCTCCCACCCCAGCAGTCATCTCTTCCCTCAGAACATTCCCAGGATCGCCCACATGGCTCAAGGAGCTTGGGGGATGCTGATACCCCACATCCCCTTGGGCATTGCTGATGTTTGAGGCCAACCGTGGTGAACAAGGGGACTCTGGGATTGGTTCCCTGGGGGCTGCTGGATCCATGGGGGTATGGCCCCCACTCTTCAAACAGCAAGCTTTAGGCAAAGAAGGGTGCAGCTCTCTTCCTTCTCTCTTCCTCTGGCTCCTGTTCAGAGAACACACCCAGTAAGTCAGCCGAGTGTTTCTCAGCCCTGGTCCTGAAGACACCCTACTACTGTTGTTGACCTCTCAATTAAATAATTAAACTGTACTTGAGTAGTTCTTTATATTGCTGCTATTAAACCATGAAGGTTGGTTGAGATCTTGTTGAGCTCTTTTTATAACTTCACATTATTGTATATACAGTACTTGTGAAAAGTTGATTTGCTTAGGATTGCCAGTACGGATAAGTATGTTAGTAGTAAGGATGTGAGGACAACTGCAGAATGAGCCAACAGCAAGAGAGATCATACTGATGTCAAATGAGGTTAATCACACAGATCATGCACCCTCACCTCGAGTCCATATTGAATGAAAGCCTCGATGTCTGAGTGCACGTCTGCCTGAGTTTCTATTTCCTTGTCTGTGTTTATGACCGCTTTCATTTTGTACTCTGCTGGGTGGATTCAGTCATCTGCTGGCACTAGCCACCAATCTTTTGATTGAAATAATACAAACCAACACTGTACAGGCACAAGTGTAAAGCAGACCCTTTGAAATGATGCATAAAATTTGTAGACAAAAGTGTTCAAGAAACTCTAACATCAAGAAATAAAGTCTATGGCAGGTTTCAGTTTTTTGTTTTGAAGAAGGTATTTCTCTTCTAAGCAAGATGACTTCCTGATTTAATTTCAATAGTGTACTCATATAAATAGGTTTTATAGCTTTGTTTATCTTATGTTTTTATATATTACAACTCGGTCTTGGAAAACACCTTAGATCTCTTCTTTGCATGCATTCACTTTGCAGAGACCTTCACATGTTCACTTCCACTGCTCTTCTGACAGTTCCAAAATTATGTTGTGTCATTCATAAGTCTCTTTATATAGTACACTGTACATATTATGTATATACTGTAAAATTTACCTTATAATTACCTTGGAAAGGCGTTCTTTTAACAACTCTACGTAACCTAAAGTAATAAAATATATGCGATTTTTGGGTACGTACCTGTATGCAGAGTTCAATGTGTGTTTAGAGTTAGCAGTCAGGTTTCTTCTCACGGCTGGGTTGTGTTTTTAGTATTATATCACTTGCAGAACATACGGGCAGCGACTGAGTGAATACGCACGAACCGGCGACACCCCCTTCAAGGGACCGTCTCTAAAGGCTCAACTTGTAGGCGAGAGTTCTCGCAGTGTTCATTGCAGACCCTAAGTTCATTTAAAATAAAGACACAAAGAATACGTCAAGATCGCAAGTACGAAATGAGTTAAGGCGAAAAAATGTACGAATTTAATGTCGATTTAGTGTTGATGTGTGAAACGTTTTGTCGATGGTCCCTAGCTCACGGTACTTCGCTCGTCTGTAAGTTTCTGTTTCGTTTCCTTGCTGTGTCGTTCTTGTGAGAAATTGTGACCATAGAAGTGGGAGGGACTCCCCTGTGCACTGAATAATACTTATTTTTAATAAGCGCGTGGAAACTCAAGTTTATATCTTTATAATATGTAATATTTCAGGTACGTGTAGCACCGCTTCAACTGTCATGGTACTACGAGTGAAAACGGTCCGTAATTCTACACGATATTTTAGAATAACTATGATAATTTAAACATTTTTAACCGGTTTCCGTAGTATTTTAAATGATGTCTCCACTAGTTGCAACCAAATCTTTAGCTGCCAACTTGGTCGCTCACTGTTATGACGACGAAAGTTAAAGATTAAAAAGTGGAAGTTAGTGTACTGTACAGAATACTATTTAGTCACAAATTTCAACAGAACCGTACAAAACTCCTTGCAGTTAACAAACCCCCTCAACTTAACACCGAAATACATTGAAAATGCATAACATATGCTAATTATATGTTTATGCAATATGAAATGCCTATACAGCGCTCTCTTTCTCATTCATTCATACTGTAACGACCCCCGTCGGCGGGGTTACGGACGGAAGGCTCGGAAGGCAGAGTTGTGGGAACACGAACTTAAGAATAAAGTTCTTATTCTTGATTCAGAACTTGGCTCTCGCGGCATGATTAACAGGACGCCCACCCACACAACTACTATACAACCAACACAGGCTCAGGGTCATTACAAAGCCCTGGACTTCCCACCACAGTTGGACACATCAACTATTTACACAGCAAAGCATGATGGGAGCTAAAATACCGTTGCAATACTATCAGAATACTTGCAGAATATATACAAATCATATATATATATATATAGTGGCTTCCTTCATGCTTTGCTCTGTAAAATGGTTGATGTGTCTAACCATGGAGAGAGAGAGAGAGAGAGAGAGAGAGAGAGAGAGAGAGAGAGAGAGAGAACTACTGCTGCCGCTGCCCATCATGCCACACGGAATAGAGTCAGTAATGCAGCTGTTGTGGGCTGTTATAATGTATAAAGCTTTGTGTGCTACTCATTATCTTAGTTTAATGGACATGTTTACCTTCATACTGATGAACATTATTGTGTTCCATTTGAACCAGCAGTCCACTGAACATATCAGGCTAAATGGGAGGTTTTCCTCTTTTCAGGAAACTGAACATCACTGCTTCAGCTCTGATGACTTTGTTTCACACATTTGTTCTCAGTTACAGCTGCAAAAAGATTTTTTTTTTTTATTTGACTGCATCGTCATAGAGAGTAAGTATAAAAATAATACGGAGAGAAAAAATACAACATGGAGAGAAAAAAAACAAATAATCTCATATAACATCACCCAGATATGTAGAATAAAAATAAAACTATTGTTTCAATAAATGTCTTTGTCCTCTCAGGTCTATGTACAATGTCAGACTTCTTATGTTAAGACCCTACCTGTCTTAACCTAGAACAACCTGCCTCCTAGTAGCATTTTTAAACTAAATAATATAGTTTTATTGTTAAAATATAACCTGTTTAGCATCATCAGAGAGCAGAAAGATGCAGCTCAGTGCAATGCCAAATATTTAACAATACAGAAAAGGTAATTTCAATTTAGCTTGAGTAGAAACAATGGTGATTAAAAACAATGTGTGAATGTAGTTAATCTGCAATAAAATGAGAAATGTGCGCTACTTGTACTCATGCAAGACACATGTGGATCCAAAGGCAATGCACTCTGCAAACTAAACCTGTCAGTACAAAAATGAGGTTTGTCAGCATCTATACGGATTTTGTTTGGCTCTATTACTGAGCTTTTGTGTGGTAGCAGACATGTGCTTCTGGGTCCAACTGCTCTTGCCAGTTCCAGGATGAAGTTGGGACTAACTGTGGGGCTATGCAGGGGGGGAGAGGATGTTTTGAGCCCTTAAGCTTGTGGGGTCTCCTGTTTTCTGTAAGGTCTTCGTCTCACAGGCCTGACCCCGGGCCGTGGATTGCCGGGAACCTTTTCAGGGATGGCAGGAGTAAGATTCTCATCCTGAGGTGACGAAGACTGTGGGTTATGCTGCTGATGCACCTCACTGGGTGGCCCTGAGAGCTTTCCTGCCCGAAAGTCATCCACAAAAGCCTCCACTACCTCAACCTTGGAGGTGAGCTCCCTTATGTGCTCCTTCAGGCCGTTAAACTCCTTATACAGGTCTCCTAGAGCATCAGAGAGAGGCTGGATCCTGAAGGAAGGTCATGAATTAACACTGGAAACTGTTGACAACATGCATAGAATCAGATCACAAATACCATGCATGATGGCATGACATTATTGATGACTCCACATATACATGATCTCAAAAGCAGCTAAATTCCCCAAAAACAACCCCAAGCACAGGAAATGAACGTAGCTACCAGTTACTTGTTCATACACACACCCACACAATAAGGTGCCTCACCCACCTCCCGTAATCTGGCAAGACAGTTTTGTGGTTGTTGAGGAGCAGATCCTTCATCTGTGTCATGATGGCGAATTTCCAGTTGTCCAGCACCAAGGTGAGGTTGCTGCACCCCCTAGTGTTCACCTTTTCTGCTGCAGTGATGCCAAAGAGGAGAGACACTGGAGCCATTTAAGTACTATTCAAACGTTCAGTATCTGTTACTTACAGGGACTTGCAAAAGTATTCAAAGTTACCATCATTCCCTGGATTGCAAATTATACATCTACATATGTTTCTGTTCTATGTTCTTTAGTCTTCCTTGTCACATTTTCTTAAAGCGCACAGCCTCACCAATGATGTTTTAAAACAAATGTTTAATTTATCCAGAAAATGTTAGCACTACTTTAATGTCTTAGATTTAAAAACCAGGTATGTCCAATTACAAGACAACTGTGTCCTTTTTAAGGAGTAGTTTTTCCGTCTATGTAAACTTAGAATTGCCAGAGCTCAGGAGCTTCAATACTTATGCAAGCAACTCTTTTTTTTTTTTTTTTTTTTTACATTTTCTTTAAAATATCTGTAAACAACTAATCTTGGTTCTGACAGTTTAACGTTAGAGGATCTGCGTTCACAGTAGAAATACTTCCTGGAAAGAATATGTGTAAAGATAATTTGTAATTGAGGCAATATTGATAACTTTCAAGGGGTTTGAATACTTTTGTAAAGCACCGGATACATATATGGAATGGAGCTGCTGATTCCATCTTTGTCTGAAGCCCAAAAATGAACCATGATGTCCTCTAATAAAATTCTCATCTTTGTTTACAGAGAGAGAAGCTTTCAGTTCTGCCTGCCAGGGATTCATGAGGATAGGTCTTCAAACTCATTTAGCTACATTTATACAGTAGTTATAACTTGTCCTTCAAGAAAAAGATTAATTTTTGGAAAGCGTTTTCTTCAATTTCTTACATTCACTCTAAAAAAGATTTTAAAATGTGCCTATTTTTCAGTAGATAATCTGGTCTTTCATTGCAGTACCATTCCTTCAACTCAAAATGTGCAGCTGCTGCTCATTAGTTTTCAGAAAACACCACACGTTAAAAAAATGGTCCCCTTCTACTTTTTAATCTTTAGGTGTCTAAAAATTTTTCGCTTACAACAGCATTCAACACATTTTGTCTAGCAGGACTGATAAAATAAGATCAGATTTAGATTTCTGTTTGCTGGGACTGGATCCTGCTGCCCTCTGATGCTCTGTCCTTCAGCACTGACTGTGGCTGTGAGCCTAGGATTGTCTTACCTCCAGCCCTGTAGTCCCACTCTGAGCTCTGCTGCCTCCTCTTCTGAGCCATGCACAGAGCAGCCAGCCAGAGCAGTGCCAAGACAATTCTTTTCATTGTCACTGAGTTCCTAGCAAAGACCTAAACATTAAAGATAAAAACAGAAAATTATAACAGCTGAAGAATGACAAAAAATAGACTAGGACAGGACAGAATCCTAGTCCTAGAATAGGATTTGCAATAAGCTTTTGATTTAATGATTTAACATGTCCATTCAACTGTTACTAACTTAGTTCCACCAACAAGAATATTGTAAAATCCACAAATCTAACTCACTTTAGACTACTTGGCCCAAGAAAATTTAAAATGAAAAATTTCAATAGATGTATCATTTATTTTTGCCGCAACACAAAAATAAGACTAATGCTCAAATTTGACATGAGTCAATATTTGACTTTAAAGATCATTTGTTGAATTTTCATTTTAGAAGACATCATTCTACCTTGACCTGGTAAAACATGGGTACAAGTCTCAGATGCAGCGTTACTTTAGCTGCTAAAAGGTTGACATACCTGGATTGTCTTGCAGAGGTGCAGCTCAGCTGCTGCTGGGCCAGATGCTGGTCTGTTCAAGTTTCAAACTACTGTGAAAAGCAATGTTGCGTCCCACTTAAATAGCCGTCTGTGGAACTATAGCCCCACCCCACTGTAGGTGGGGTGTTCAGCATCACTGCTATCAAGACACACACACATGCAGTGACTCAAACAGTGATGACAGGATCTATTCACTTTATTATTCACTTAATTACAATCTTTGCTATATTATTCATGAATGTCCTTAGGATTCTTTTTGTTTACATAGATTAGTATGAACTTTATATGAAACAGTCTGGAATACAAATCACTTCTGTATGTGCGTTTCCACGCCGAGAGTGAAGTTTCAGGCTTTGTTAGAAGATGGAGCAGAGATGTGAATGATGGAAAACACCTGATGAACTTTCTTCATTGTACCTCAATGCTGAGACTCCAACAAACCTAAAATTATTCCAACACAGTATAAAACAAAACAAGGAATGATCTCCAGCACTTCTATTTGCATCTGTTAGCCTCCTCCAGAGAGGCTCATCCTGAAGTTGTGGACCTCAGATATCAGACCTTCACAACCCACTTACCATCCTTGCTGATGGAGAAGTGGGAGCTGACCGTGGGTCATTGGGCCATAATATATGGAACAGGAGGAGTAGGAAGACAAACAGCAAAACCGACTGGCTGTCAAAATATCTTGCATCTAGTGAAGGAAAGTCCTGAAGGAAGTTGCGATGGACTCCTCCCTCATCGCCAACAAACTTTGTGGATCTCAAGGACAAAACGGTCCTCCTGTCAATATGCACCTCATTTCAATCTCTTTAATCTCAATCCTTGCTGATTCATTTCACATCCTCTGCAAGGACAGTGCATCATGATGCTCTCTCTGAAGGACTGTTATTGTAGAGACTTGGGGTGTGAGGAAATATTATACAGGTCTATACTCTCTTCTCTATCACACTGTAGATCTTTTCATTTATCTGACAACTTGCAAGATGTGACCAGTTTATACAGCAGGGAAACTTTTAAGTGATCAAGAATACAAACCCACAGCTTCAGAATCTTCCCAAGAGGCTAACCACATGCTACTCCTATACCCCCATTGAGAGACCAAAACCTGGCTTCCACAATGATCTGTTGGGTCCTTCCTGGGTCCCCAGCTGACAACAAAGGGCAGGTAGACAGAACCTGTTGCAAACCAACAGCAGAACAGATGTGTGTCAAAACTGTTCAACTCTCATGGAAGTATTTAATGTAGCTAAGCTGCTGGAGTACGGAATTCCTGCACCTAGCTGTAATGGTCTGCAACCCATCTGAGGTCCATCAGGCCAAATCAGCACCAGGTCTTCAGCATCCAGATGGAGAACTTGCCCTCAGACCTCATCTCAGGCTGATGTACGGCAAGAGATGTAAAAGAAACTGAAATAATACGACTCAAGGTAAGTTTTGGACAGACAGCAAAGAATAATAACTGAATCTCAGTTGTTTAGGAACAAAATGGGACTAAATCCTCACAAAACCAAGGATTCAATCTGCACACCTCTTATTCAGTCCCATGTTTTATCTTGACTTCCAAAAGTCACAGAGGAGCTAGGAAACATTTTCATGGAACAGCTGAAAACACACTTAGTGTGAATGTTTTTGCACATGAAGTGACCCTTAGATGATTTCTAACAAGGCTGAGCAATATATTAATGAATTGCTGCCTAATATCCCAATTAAAAGGAAGGTTCTCAGTTTGAGCTCCCATGTGGTAGAATGAGCTCCCTGTTCTTCTCAACAGTGTTTACTCTGAGCTGTGGGTAACATTGGAGACATCTCCTAAAGGAATAAATGCAAATGCAAAATTGCCCCATCTTGCCTCTAATATTGGGTTCTGTGAGCCTTCCGATCTGGCAAATTCAGGCGCTGTTTCAAATACATGTTAAATGCTCGACGTTAAATGCTTCCTACCACTGTTGTCAGAGGAGTGGAGCTGGTGGGTAGTCAAACTCTTGAGCCAAGTTGGACTGGAAGACTGAAACCTCACATCTAAAACATGCTGAGGAAATGAAAGCAACATTAAATAAGAAGCAGATCAGGTCAAAAGTGCCCACAATGTTATGGGTGCAATCCAGAATTATGCAAAGCTAACTTGAGGGCAACGCACAACATGTGTTTGTGAGTTCTGAAGTACATTTGTCACAGAACTGGTCTTCAGTGTCCTTGTCCTGTTTTCAGCGACCATAGGTGCTATTGAGTGCTGAGTGTTGAGTGCTGTTGGTGGCAGGTTTTGTATACAAAACGAGAACTTCTCTCAACAGACGAGTCCCATGACCGAAATGCCTGGGTGCAGCTCAAGTTTTCCCAGCAGGAGTTCCATGTTGGATCCAGATGCACTGCAGCCGTTGTGTAAAGTATGGGAATACTTAAAGAGTGAAATCATTTTAAAAGACCACAAATGCTGAATAATTATTAGTCTTTTGACCACAAGGCATGTTCTGGTTCCACTGTGGTTTAATGTTAAAAACTAGTTCAGAATAATCAAAGCCCTTCAAAAACCACTGCTGGCCAAGAAGTTGTTTGATACAAAGTACTATGCTTCCAAGATGCATGTTTAAATAAAAACTAAGTTTAAAACACCATGACTTGGAGAGACTCACCGTTCAGCTGCAGTGCTGCTTGTAGGGAGTCTGCAGACATCATTGTCATCTGAGGACAGCTGATGGCGCCGTGGTTAGAGCTATTGCCTTGCACACAAAGGACTTGGACTTGAATCCCTGCTCCTGCTTAAAGTACTAATCCAGAATTGATACAGTAAAAATGACCCTGGTGAATGAAATAAATGGATAAATAAGTGTTTATAGGGCAGCATACAAACCTCACACTGTAACTTCGGAGAAAGACGTCAAATGAAAAAATAAATCCCTCCCATTTCAGACAACGTTGCATGTTTTCTTGGGCCAGTAAGCCCCTCCCCTTGTGTGCACCACGTTACACAGCCGCTGTTAAAACACACACCCAACTGGACGAGCAGCTCTTCAAGGCAGATGTCTACATGACTGATGTTTGAGAGTGAGGGAGGCAGGAAATAGACACATCTGTCCATCTTTCTGTTCAAAGTCAATGTTTATTGGGCATGTTGAAAAGCAGAAAGTCCTTTATGAAAACTGTGCAGTGAACAACAATGTTTTCAATACTGATTTAATTTGGAATGAGTTGTTCCCCTCCACTTTACTATAAGGGTAAATTGCGCCGTCCTGCTGTCTCCTCCCCCCTTCCCCACCTTCAACTGTCTGACTCCTTCACAGATGTCCAACATACCAGACTAAGGAGAAAAAACTTTTCAGCATTATTTTCAGCATTAATGCCCCTTGCATAGAGTCCTCATTCTTGACCTCTAACCCTTGACCTGTATCATAATAGAACCCAAATGAAAGACTTTGAAGACCAGATGTCCTTCATCCCTGGAGCATAGATTAGGTGCAGCAAATGAAAAACGAGGAGAGTGATTCTGTACATATTTGTAAAACCAGGAGAAGGTGAAGGTCCCCAAGAGGCGAAAGGCGGCAAACTCCGGGTGCTTGGCTCATGCCAAACCAACGCAAGAACACACCAAGCAATGCAGTCCCAGGGGGCTGTGAGGTCCAGTCCTACAATGTTCTTTACATGAGCCAACATAGACAGAGTTTCCGCAAAGAAAACCAGTGAAAAAGCAACCTTAGGACTTCAATGATGTCACTGCAAATAAACTACAAACCGAAAGCAACTGTTTGCACAGGGGAACTGAGCAAGAAGCCAAACCCAGAAAAAAAAATCCAGAGTCAAAATATGTTATGAAATGATACCACAAAGCACCCAACTGCACATCGGAAAATGGAAAATCATCGGCACAGGCGGCGTATAGGAAGCCCAGGGTAAACTCTTTCCATCAAACCCCAGTCACGGTGGGTTGCTTATGATGCTGTTCTTAACAAGACAAGGTCCTGAACAGGGGAAGGGAAGACCTGAATTCCTCTTACAGCTTTGTGACAAAAACAGCTCTGTCAGTTGCAATGGAGCCAGGGATGCTGGGAGTGTCTGCAGCTGGGGGGGCCGAAGTCAAAGCGCCGGGGGTTGCTAGGCTACAGTAGGAGCCAGTTACCAGCTATACCTCACCAACATGCACTGTTTCCAGCTGTGCTCATAACTTATCTAAAAATAGAGAGAGGGAGAGAGAGAGGTGCGATGTGGTTGGGGGGAGGGGGCACAGCTTGCCATAGATGTTAGGCTGAGTTAAACCTTTCTTCCAAATGCCATTTCAGATATAAGGGATACGTGAGGCTAATTCTTCAAAACACAAGGAAAAATAATCAATTTCCATATACACAACTATAATCAAAAAAGAAAATGATGACAAAAATGCATCATTTGTAGCTGAAAGATTCATTCATTCATTCACAACAGACCTCAAGCCTGAGTTGTTGGAGGAGGGGGTGAAATCTCTGTGATGGTTGCTATGGGAATCAGCCAGTACAGTGGCATCATGTAGAGGAGGGATGAGCTGCTGTTTGCTGGAATACCCCCACTGTGACCCCCCCCCCCCCCCCCAGAAAGGCAGCCTTTAAGGTGTGGGAGAGAGGAGGGAGAGGGCCAGGGGCAAAGGTCAGATAGGGAGGTAAAGGACACACTTGGTGTTAAGCTGGTCCCGGAGTGATGACAGTTGGTGATGGGGTCTGACTCCACCCTTTCCAGATGACACCCACTCAGCCACCTCCTGGGTGATGGGGGTGTGGTGAGAAGAAATGGAACAGGGTTTAACTGCGAGGCAGACCGCAGATCTCGCAGAGCTCTGTGCCAGGCTGGTTCATGAAGGTGCAGTGCTGACAGGACCACATGGCTGAAGAGGAGACAGGGACTGAGGGGCCACTCATGGCCCCATAGTCATGGGAACCCGTTGGCTGCCCACCCACTGTGCCTGTGGGGCCAAAACAGTGAGGACAAGTTATTGGGGGCTTCAACAGGAAACAAAGTCAAATAAGGTCAAATTTAAAAGGTGCCCGGCAACAACAAATAAGTCACCTGTAAATGTTAGCATGTGCAAATTATAACACTACTGACTGAGGAATGACAGGATTAGCTTATTGGAACTGTGTTAATTTAAATGTTGAAAACACCTTCAACAAAAAAAGTTTAATTTGTCCCCCTTTGTGTTCCACTAAACCATGGCCTGAATCCAGTTTTTCATGTTATGAAATGTAGGTTGATCATTTTTACAATGTCAGCAAGGAACTGTAAGCTACTGCTACGCTCCATACCAGAACCTACCGTAGAAGTATGTGGTTGACTTGAGTGTGTACCTTTCTTCCAGTAGAGACATCACCTGTATGATCACTTAAGATCTTGTCACCTTTCTGGAATTTCTTACATATTGATGGATGACCACTCCCACCAAATAGTATAACTTTTAGCCCTTGATCTGTGTATATTTGTATCTGTATTTTCTTGGTGTACTGATTTTGGCCATGCTGCCGGTTCTGTTCTACTAATCTAAAAAGAAAGCTTCAAACAGAACTCAGTGTGAATAATACAGGCGCCACAATTGACAACACCCTCCGCACTGCATTGATTAAACACACCTCGGTGGGATCAAGGGAATGTGGTGGTGGTGAAAACACTGCCTGCTGTATCCGGGATGACACTCCATAGCCCCCCCAGGGTACTCACTACACAACTGCTCAATGGTGGCCCATTGCTCCAACTTCCTCCATGTCTGCGCCAGCTCCTCATTGGAGGTCTTCACTGCATCCAGGAGGAGCCCCATGCTGTCCTGTATTCGGTGTGGTCAATGGAGACAAGGGAGACATGTCACAGTGAGACAGACATGCAGAGGGGACACAAAACAAAATAACATAACAGATACATGTTAAGGGTCCTGCCTGTCAATCAAAAGCACATCCTGGAGACACAAGAGCCATGTGAAGAGGCAAAGGCAAGTAAAACAGGACCTGGTTGTGGAGCGTTTCTAACTGCAAACAGTGTTTTCAGGCAGAGGTAGGGTGGGGGGTTGTGCCCTGCTCTCCAGGCAGATCTGGTTCACCAGACTCCATGGGGTCACATAAATTATCCCAATGTTACAGCAGAGACTGCTGTTTTGTTTTAAATGAGCCATCACCAAACCCCAATCCCGAGAAACTCCCATTTTCAGTGCCCATGTCTTCCATGCAACGGGCCTCTCCTGGCAGGAGAGCTCACTCGTACCCATTTGCCAGCTATTGATGATGAAGAATCCAGAGGCTGACCCTCCTCACTTCATGCTAACCTGATATTTGTGTGGTTCAGGCTGTCATCCAAAAACCCCTAACCCACAGGCCACAAGCCCTCAACTACTGGAAATGATCATTATGTAAGAAGCGAGAACCCATGATGTCATCCGTAGACTGAAAACAGGCCTGTTTGCATAAATTGCCACAAAAGACCCAATGAGGAAACCAGGGGAGACAGAGGAAAAGGCCACGTATTGGGCAAGAGAAGCTAAAAATGTTAGCACCTACTGACTGATTCTCCACCAGTCCAGCCAGTCCTTCAACAGCGTGCACATGTGAATGTTTGTATGCACATTTGCTTGCTCACTAAGTCACTCACATGTGCTTGGGTGCCTGAGCCAACTCACCCCCAGGGGCATGACATCATTGGTGACCAGGAAGAGCAGCAGGTGGAAGTCCGAGACAACGTCCAAAAAGGAAGCGGAGGAACTCTGGGATAGGTATGTAGCCAAACTGTGGAAGTCCTACACAGGGCAGAAGATGTCTTGTATTGAAAGTACACCCTGTATGTACACTTACCATAAAATGTCATCAGCAGGAGCACCTCTATGTGACAAACACCAAATGTCATGTTGCCCTTGCTCTGCTAGTTGCAGAAATTTTGATTCTTTTTCAACCTGGCAACATCTGCATGAAACTCAGGTGAAAGCCTGACAAGTGAGATGGAACTGCATGGCAACAACCAATCAACTCCAGGCTAATGCTAGTGCCATCATGGACATTGACTACAACTGACAAAGAAAAAAATATATGCAAATATGTCACTATATTTAGCTGACAAGAACCAGATGCTTTTTTCAGCTATATTAGGCAGTCTACTAAGATTTGTCGGTGGTTGCATCCACAAACCATGTATTTCACTGTATTTATGTAGAACCCAAAGAGCAGACAGGGGAATGAGACATGCACTTCTTAGGGTATCTACTCCATTCTTACCTGCGTCTCTCCAAGAACGTCACGGTTCTCAATAAGGAAGTGCTGTGTGGAGGAGAAGGTGTACACAGGATCTTTGGGGAAGGTGGTGGTGATCTGTGAGGAGAGAGAGAGACAGACACACACACACACACACACACACACACACACAGAGTTTGCAACAGAAGAAACTGTTCAAAATACCACCAAAATTTTTCCATATTCACCCAAATCTGACATGTTGAAATACATTTTAACCCATGGACAGAGTGATCGTGTTAAATATGCATTTGCAGATTTTTTGATAGACGTGGTTAAGCACCAGAAACATAATTAATTGGCCAAATGGTACATAAAAAGTGTTTTCATCACAACACACTTTTGTTGGTGCATATGTTGGATTGTAACTGGGCTTTCACAGACTGACATTTCCTAGACGTGTGAACACAAGGATGCTATATTAATTTCCTGGAAAGGACTGTTCCACCAAACAATGTACTTAGCCTAAATTAACGCAGAAGAAATCCATCAGGTTTACAGATAACCTGCACACTGTTCTATCTCATTGTATTAAACAATTATGTCAACATGAAGCTAAAATGATAAGTACAAAGCTGAGAAAACAGAAAGTCTTTCACTGTTTGCATGGGAACTCACTGTGTTAAAGCCCGACACAGTCAACACAACCAGGCCAGAAAAACACCATATAGTAGCGAAACACAACCAGAGCAATACAACGTGGCCAAAACATTCTGGCATCCAGAGTTGAATTGGGCTGACATGTCAGTTAAAATGAAAACTCAAACACAGCAGGTGAAGCTTTGTTCTAATTATAATGGCAACTGTATAGGAGTCCCTGGGAAAAAAGAGTGAACGATAGGAAAATGCACAGCATTGACAGGTCCAACGTGCGTTTATGGAGAATCAACACAGAACCAATGTCACCTCAAGCACTGCAACCATCAGGGGGACCTTGAGTCAGTTTTCACACAACTCCCACTTATCTAAATACAACTATATAAATATTTACCAGAAGGGAATTATGGTGAAACAAACAGTATGTTACTAATAAAATCTCAAATTGAATATTCTGTAAACTCTTGCCATTCCTGTTATAACAATTTCTAACATTTACAGAAACAGTGTTGAACCTTTTTCAGAACAATATACAGCCTCACATGTAAGAACTTGACTACTGAAATAAACGTTCCAGAAAAAAATAGAAAAAAAGTACCAACAGTCACATATTCAGGGCCAGAACAGCTGCACATTTTCACTTGCTTCCTTTTCACTTTTAATTAGTCAAGGCGCCTGGCTAAGTGCAGTTTAATGCCTGTCTGGCACGAAAATATACTAGGCTGTCGGAATCCAGTCCACTTCATGTCTGTGACAGAGCTGGACCAGGAAATCAGTGTTTGTTTTGCTGTTAAAGACCAAAAAGTAAAAACAGCTTCTCTAATTTAACCATCACTTACCTTCCAATTTTTAAAAATAGTTTCAGCCAACAAACGTGAATGGTTTGTGACTAGTGAAAAGGGAAAGTAGAACATTTTAAACTTGCTAAATGGACACTTGAGGGTTTAACAGCAATTCCTGATGCAGGTCCTTGACCTTGAACCATTTCTAATATGTATTCTTAAATACCATATCTTTACTCCATGCTGTAAACCTCAGGCTTTTTGCCACAAACCGATCACTTCTGTTGATGTCACAGCATACAGCATGAGCAGAACATTATGATGTGTTCATGCATCAGGTTAGGACCTTTCTGGAATGTATTTTCCAAAATTATTATTCATTTTTAGGTGACACTTGTTCCTCTGGGTGACTTACAGTGTGAGAATTTATTCTCTAATCTACTTGCACTGATGGTAAATCAGTGCAAGTAGATTAGAGAATCTACTTGCACTGGAATCATTTATGCAGCTGGGTAATTTTTAATGTATCAATTTACGGAAAGTACCTTGTTCAAGGGTACTACAACAGGATGTAGGACTCAGACCCAGATCTTTTGATGCCTCCAACTATTACAACTCCTGCATTGACCCCACCAGTACAAGTTTCACTAAGAATTCAGAATTTTTAATTTTTTTTTCCTAAATCAAGGACTACAATGCATGCTTTTCGCATCAACATAAATAACGTGTACAAATTGCATAGGAGGAAAAAACTAAAAGACTGTTTTACAAACCAGATGTAGAGAGGATCCCGGCATATAAGAACAACAGGCTGTAGACTCAGATACTTACATCTATGATCAGGTACTCCACAGGTAGCGGCCGAGCCAGGTGTATGATGTCATTGCCAAATTTGTCTTTGTCCTGTGGACAGCAAGCAACGCAAAGAAAAAGCAGTAAGTTACCGTATGCATATGGTATCAGTTTTGCAGGTCCAGTAACACGGAAAGTTTATAGTGTTGGAGGAACCAACAAGCTCAAGAGCACAGCAGCTGAGAACATCAGGCAGAAACTACATCACACTTGTTTATGCCTTGAGTCAAAGCAGATGAAGTGCAGTATGAGGTCTTTGGTGTGACTGGAGGGCATATAATTCCTTTAGCATGCATAGACTGCTTCATATCATTCCTCTGTCGCAGAAAAACGTGACACACAACTCATAAGTGGTGGCCGTGAGCAGGTCATTCTTCTATAGACCAGGAAAAATTCATGTACAGCATTTCAGCAAAACAGCAACATTTTGTTTACTGCAGTGTTGTTGATGCACTTTTATTTAGCTCTATGTCTTAGATGTACAGTACTGTGCAAAAGTCTTAGGCACCTGTGGGAAAAAAATGCTATAAAGTGAGGATGGTTCCAAAAATAATGCCATGAATACTTATTAATCAATAAACCTTCTAAAAAGTGCAGTAGACAAAAAAAACCTTAATCAAATCAATATTTGGTGTGACTACCCTTTGCCTTTAAAACAGCATCAGTTCTCTTATCCAAACTTGCATGCAGTTTAAGGTAGAGGTTGGTAGGTTCTTCCAAACATTTTGAGGAACTGGCCACAATTCTTCTGCAGACTTTGACTGTCTCTGCATGTCCTCCCAGACTGACTTGATTATGTTGAGATCAGGGCTCTGTGGGGACCATACCACCTGTTGCAGGATTCCTTCTTTTTGCTGAAGATAGTTCTGTATGACTGAGATTGGTCCCAAATTCATTATACAGCCTGCAAATGACCTCAAACACCCATTCAGAAACTTCCCTGATGGTAGATAAGAATTTACCTGTACTTCTCAACAGACATTGAAGTTGCATGCCTAAGACTTTTGCACAGTACTGTACATCCCTTATGAAAATTTATATCTGCATAAATGTTATATTCTGTCAGATGAAGACAATGACAGTCTGTGTTTGAGTTTGTGTGTGTGTTTTGAACACAGAGCACTGGAGGGGTGTGTACCTTGTAGAAGACGTCAGGTACATACTGCTCTGTGGAGGACTCCTTGGCATAGCCGAGCTCTGGGGCGTCTCGGCAGGGCAGCAGGCACTCATCCCGCACCAGTGCCATGCATTGGTTGGACACCTGATAGCCCTCAAAGTGCACCTGATTGTCGGGGCCACCTGTGAAGAGAAGAGAATGGGAATGGGTATGAATGGTGCAGTCAAATAGTAGACCCTCAACAGGGCCGAAGTGTGTAAATGCAATTTCATATGTTATGTTGATTTTGATCTAAAAAGAAAATGAATAATACAAAACCCTCAGAGACCAGGCTACTGCAACTGGGGCAAAGGGCTTGGCTGCTCAGAATAACAGAAAGAGACTATGTGGTAAAACTGAGAGCCCAGAGGGACACAGAACTAGTACAACTGTGTAGAGAAGCATTTACACTTTAAAGAAATAAAAGAATGAAAAATCAGCACTTTTGGTTGGAGATTGGCAGGTGTTCCAAGGCTCTGTTGGCTTTACAGCTTGCAGTGAAAAATCAGAGCCAACCCAAACATTCAGCCACAACATCCTGAACCCAAGCCCTGTAATCACCAGCTCTGCATCAACTTGGTTGACAAGCCATTCAAAAAGCACTGAGGTAGCATCTCGGGCTGGTTTGACTTGTGGGGGACTTCTCTGGGGGTGGGGAGGCGGGACAGTAGCATTTTCAATTACAGGTAAAAGTTGGCTAACACAGCATACCTGTTGCTACCACAGTGACGAACTTAGAGCCGAAGTGACCGTCGGGTGATAAGCGACAGGGGTTTGGGTGTCGGTTCTGGAAGTCTCCTGCAGTGATGCACTCCTCGGCACTCAGGAAGTGTGTGTCCTGGACAAGGAAGTGGGTGTCAGACAGATGGGATCAAACAACAAACTACTACCTTAACCTTCCAACAACCTGTCAGTTAATCAAGGCTTCCTTTAAACATCAACACCAACATGGGACAACCACACACCAGAGGCGAGGTGCAATTCTGTTTCAATGGTTGCCACAGTGGTAAGACTTTGGACCCAGCCCAGCCTCACCTTGTTCCTGATGTAGCGCACTGTACCGATGCGGGTGTCCTCGGACAGCAGGTCGGTGAAAATCCAGCCCACCTGAGACACATGGGAATTGAACATGTTCACATCACTTTTAAAAGTGTTTGAAGTTCTTTATGGTGCTGATGAGATGGGCACGTGGACCCTGTTAACACCCTGTGGTTACTTGGAGACCCGTGCAAATGGCGCTTCGCCCACCCAGCAGCAGGGTATGTGTGAACTCGCACCTTACGAAGGCCTAGTCTGGCTGCGATCTCCTCCACAGCTGAAGCTCTGGGGTCGTCCAAAAGCTCCAGGCTGTTCTGGGTGCCAATCTGGAGGAAAAGTCAGCACATCTCAGCTGGTGAGCAGCAGCAAGAGGGGCAGTAGGTAATAAGGCAGTTAAGCAACACAAGCAAAGGCTGTATGATCAAGTCCGAGACAGGTGAGCTCCTCTACAATTGCTTTACTTAATCACTTTGAACTGCTTCAGTAAAAATATTCATCTTCTTACATGGTTCAATGCAAATTGGGAAAACAGGTCTGTTGCTTTGGATAAGATTATCAGCTAAAAAATTAAATGATGCAACACAGTGCCAACAATTAATAAAACACCCTAACTGGATAAAATAAGCAAAAAAAGATAATATAAACTTTAATTATACCGGCGCCACAAGGTAAATTCAGCAAAGCCTAAAACGTACATCTACGGCAGTAAACCACCTACTTTAATCAACTATTTCGCAACAGTCATTATACTGGCATTTCTTCCTGTGCGAATGCAGCAGAAAACAGTTCTGGCAACTTAGCAATAGTTGATCTGATGAGTGACTAGCGCTCCTTTGTGGAAGACAGATATCACTACACATTACAAGGCTGTGGAAACGTCCTCCTTGTTGCACAAACAAGCAACTGCATGTTGGTAAGACATGGCATGGAAATACCTGCGGGGGCTCATAGATAGCAGCCACCTCAGCCCGGATGCCCAGTGGGATGTCTTTGTGCTCCGTGTACCTGCCATACAGGTAGCCCATCCGTTGATTCCCTGTCTTTCTCCAGAAATCCAGGAAGCGGTCTGCAATGGTGTGGTTTTCAAACATTATGTTGTCCACGTGCCTGTATTTCTACAGAGAACAAAAGGAAGGAAATGTTATGAAGTCGTGTTGATCACAAGCTGTGCCCCAGGTCTTCACTACTGGTTCAGGACATCAATTTGTGTAGCTTTTCAATCTATCTGAGCACCCTGGCTTTCAGCTGCACTCATGGTTTTCAATTTCAAAGTTGTTAATTATCCAAAGAGAACTGAAAACCTGGGCGCAGACCCAGATTTGAAAACTTCTATAAGTTCTCCTGAAATAGGTCAGGAGAACACGTGATCTTGGGCACTGCTATAGCTTGAATGCACACCTGTCTGTTGAGTGTGATCGCACTGGGCTGGCACTTGGTGCAGATACCCTCTGGCCATGGGGGGTGGCCCTCACAGCCTGACCGGATCTTACAGCTGATGTTCTCCAAGGCCACAAACTTTCCTCTGGACGTGAAGGGATACGGGTCATATGACACACACATAAACAACGACAATGCACAAATGTAAAACCAACCCCTACGATTTTTTCTTATAAAGAGCTGAACTTTCATTCTATGTTGAGAATAATGCATGCAAAGGGGTAATAATGCATGTAAAGGGGTAAATTCTGGTCCAAAATCTGATCCAGACAGCAGCACAAAGTGCACAGCTACTGCTCTCACTTGTCAGCTCCACCCGTCAGCTTGCGAATGTATGCGTGGAAGGACATGTGTTTGACAGGGGGGTCCAGGTGGTTCAGGTAATCCTCATCAAATGGCTGTGAAGAAAACACAGACAGCACAGCAATGACTCAATCTTCCCCATAGGGGGCAGCATTTCACAGCTCTGCATGGAGACACTTGAAACTCACCTCTAGGGGCACACAGTGCACACACTTCCCCATCGCCCCGTGTCGACACCTGCCAAAGGCCAGAGGTTTCAGAATCTATATTCTGCATGATCATGGCAGCTCACTCTCAAAATGACCCAAGAATTTCCCTATTGGAGCTACTTCAGACAACCTTCTGACAAAATTTATTGGTCCACCAGTATAGGGTGTGGCCACCCCGAAACAGGAAGACTGAATCATATCTCACAGCTGTGCGTCTCTGTTGCGGTAGATCTTGCCATCCTGTTTGGCCAGATACTGGTCAATTTCATCTTCGGGGATTTGGGGTGTAGACTGAGAGCGTGATAACGATGATGACGAGGAGGACGAGGAAGCAGAAGAGGAAGGCAGCAATGAAGAGGAGTTTGAGGAAGCCACATCCATGACTTCTCCCATTGACCCAGGTGTGCCAGAGGGGTACAGGAAGAGCATGTCTCCGTGTCTGCAAGGAAAGAGGTGCTGAGAGTCAGCAATGTGAACCAAGGCTATGGGTTCTTTTTTCCGTAGGGTCTTGGTCACGGATTGGAATGTTACAAAGGAGAAGTAGATGGTTGTACCACAAAATGGGGGGGGGGTATAGCGCTGGCCAAATAATAAACCGCAAAAATGCATAGGGAAAGAAATACTGGGTGGTGGTTAAGAAAAACAGGCTTGTTTAGGAAGTGGCAAGGACACTGAAATCAGGGCCTTTTGAAGCTTGTGTTTAAAAACTTTATAACTATGAAACGTCCACCTCTCTGTCACCAGCCTAGCCTCCTCCTTGAAAGAAAGGTCAAGGTACACAACCACTGTCACTGCTCATGACAAATAAAGTACTTACCAACAAAGGACAGATGGCCATTTACATAATAAATAAATACAGAGAAAAAGCTGAGAAGTCCCATTGTGTAGACATACTCACTTAATCTTGAGCAGGCTGAGGGCCTTGTTCTGTGACAGGATCTCTCCGGTCTTGTTCCGGTTCATGTACACAGAGAAGCCGTTGGAGGTGAAGCCAAATTCCTTTGCCACCTGCCAGAAGGAGGATAGGTTGGGCTCAGACCATACCAACCAATCACACACTGACATTGCTTAGACCCCTGAAAAGCAATACATGTACCCAGACTGCAGTTTGGTCCTTTCACACCTCTCTGGCACTTTGCTACTAGTTGTTAAGACACATAATAATTAGCCTGACTACTCACCTTTTGAACACAGCCAGAAGTCTGTTTATAACTCTTTTTGTCAGTAAATCTGAAGTCACTTTTACCACTAATTAACAATCAGGAAAAAGTGAATAATACATCCCTCAATTTAGGTTCTGTAAACACATCAGATAATAGCTATAATAAAAATACTCTAAGATTTTTTATGTTTTATTATTTTCAAAACTATATCAAAATTTAATGTGAATGAAAACATTATTTAATTTCCAAAATCTCCTTTTTAATGTCATTTGTAGACTTGTTCAAGACTAACATGACCAGAAACTGTTGAACGTTGATCAGCTAAAAATTGGTGTACAAATTTTAACAAATTTGATCAGTTAAACATACATGTTCAAAAAATGTGCAATTTGAACTTTTGCTACATGAGAAAGCAGTGTACAATGATGAATGGCAAAGTACAAGTGTCAATTCAGACACAGTAACACTCTTTATTAAAGCTCTGTACTGTACAAAGGAGCAGGATTAGGATCCAAACAGCAACGAAAGGCATTCTGCAGTAGAGTGCTAAAACAATCTTTTTCCCCAACAGGAGAAAATTGTTGGAAAGCCACAGCGTGGTAAACCGTCTACTAAACACAACTGTTTAATGGCTTGAGAGAACAATGTGTAGTTGATGCACAGTGAAAACACCCTGGAGCCCACATGTACACCACCCAGAGGCTACATCCTGACAAGACATGCAAAGTTTACATCTGTCCTGAAGGTAAATGTCTAAATGTCACTCAAAAGCTTAATAAAGCAGGAAAAAAACATTGTATTGTGGGAAATGACCAAGACCTGCTAACATGTGAGGACAGAGTAGATTCCATTAATGTTTATTTAAAGATGCAATGACATTTATGCAGTATCTGATTAGATGAAGTTCACACATGGTCTGGGTGTCTTTTCCAAAATGCCTTTTGCAATTGAAAACTTTACCGGTCAATTCAAATCTGTAAATGTCTGGTCAAACATCCGTGTCCAATGATGTTTTACAACAACAGAGTGCACAGTGATATATTTAATTGTATCTCTGCAACAGCTGGCCACGAGTCTCAGGACTTCCACCCAGAGGGAGTCCGGGAGTTGATGGCATTAAATACCTCAGTGAAAACACCCTAAAACTCAGTCTGCTTATTCACATCTATTCACTTCCTCAACCCTCCTCACCCCTCTAGCTGTGCTGTTATAGTTCCATTATGCTAATTCATTCATTCTTTCTCAGGAGTTGATCTTAAACCCAAAACACATGCTCACAGGTAAACCAAAACATGCAAATATGAATCGTAAGACATGCTAAGAGCTTTTATTGTCCTCTAACCTCCATATGTTCTGGAGACCAAAGCAACATATATTTTCAATCAAAATACTGATCATGTTTCTGTAAAAAAACCATGCTCTTGTGTCAGAGGCAAAAGGTAGAAAGTTACCCCCTTCCAGAACAAGCTGTTGAAGGTGAGAAAAGGTGCAAAAGCAACACTAAAACATATCTGCTGCAGCACTGTTCCCCCTTGGGTTTAGAGACCAATCCTCAGTGCAGCTAATGCTCAAATGCTCCAATTTCCACCCTCACAAACCAACAGATGAGCTCCAATTCCTGGCAGAGTTTCATAAATAAATCAGCACTCAGCCCTCACAGAGGCTGTAAAGGGAGCATCCGGGGTGTCTCTAATGTCATGTAACAGTGCATTTCAGTGGAACATCTTTTCAACAGCCGTTTGAGGTTGAAACACAAGACTGCACTTGTGGAGCTAAACAACCCAAAGCTTGTGTTGTTCACCCAAATGTCTCAGGAGTCCTGTAGACACCTGGGCAATTCTGGATGTCATGATAAACAACAGGGAGACAGGATTCTACCATTTCACCACATGAGGAAATGCAAATAACTGGTATGAAAGAATATTTTGAGCAGCTTTCAAAGCTACAACAAGCAATGCAGTGAGTGCAAACATAACTCCATCTGAGGCACAAACTAGGAGTGCAGTCCTCATCCACCTGGTCTTGTGCAACAGCTGTGAAGACCCACAGACTGGACAAACAGATCCACCCTGGTGGAGGTTTATACCTTCTTGAGGAAGGCTGCTGCAGTTTCACGTTTGGTGGAGAGGATCTTCTTCATCCCCTCTGGAGACTGCACTCGGACGATCTACAAAGAGAACAAGGGAGAAAAAAACAAAAAACATAAGACTACCACATCATCATAGGGCACAGTGTGACTTAGTAATGTACAACAGTTTAATTTCAAAGGCTGGTTTTACAGTGACATGATCAGCTGAAGGGCTCAGGGTCCTTCTTTAAGAAAAAAGCCCCAATCTGTTCCTGGTTACACACATCAGTGAGTCTACACCACCCTTGTCCATTTATGTGTAGTATAGAGCAGAGCTGTGCAACCCCACCATTGTGACTGCAGATGTGACTCGGCAAAAAACTGTGCTTGTTGGGGGTGGGGAGATGACAGTTGTTATGTGTGGAAGGGTTCAACTGAAGACCATTCAGACCATCTGCTCCACCAGTAAACAACTTCTATGGATATTTCAGAAAACAGTTGTGCCACTTTCCCAAGAAATAATAACAACCAGCCCAATCCTTATCCCAGTTCACCACACATTTCCAACCTAATTTAAATTTCCTACGTAAAAGACAGGTACCAATTAACATAGGTGCAACAGGAAACATAAAGGTAAAAGCTATCGCACTGCAACCTAACGGCAATTGGTTTGAATCACACTCTTGTTGCAGAACACTTGATCAAGGCACTTAGCCCGAACGTAAAGAATTACCCAGCAGTATAAATGGGGTAATAATAAAGTTGATTACCTAATATCCTTAGTTACCTTGGATGTAAGTGTTCAATAACTGAATAAACAAACAGTAACAGTAAATGCATTAAAGATGATAATATAATAATAATAATAATAATATGGGCCTGACCAAAGACACTAACAATTAAGACATTTAAATATCACCAAAAGTGACAACAGCAGCCAATTTAATGCTTAAATTTTTATGTTTCCTGTGAGGAACTCTTGGGGCAAATTAACTAGTTACAGTGAGTCTAGCTCACTGACCCATTTACCGCCATGGTCAAGTGATCAGGGCAAGTTTAACACTCTGGTCATACAAAAAAAGTTTTCTATCTAAATAAAGTCCTCATTTGTCTCGACAAAAAAATCCCCGTCAGATAATTGAAATTTAATGTGAGTTGTGTCTGTGAACCGAAGGGCGACGTCAGCTGCTCCTCTTTGTCCAAGCTGCCCGCACTTGGCTCCCAAAACTTCCCACCTTCACACTGTCAGCGCAAACCTGAACAGTTTGCCCCATCCAGCACTCGACTGGGGTGTTTAAGAGTTTCTTCAGGGGCGTAAATTTATTTCTGTGTTTTGCCGGCTACCCAGGCCCCGGTTTCCTGCTATACTCGTTAGCATGGCGGCTAATTCTGCTGCCTCATCACTACGCTCCGCCGCGCGACAAACCCGTGCGAGTTACCTCATTTTTTATCCGAACTCGGTACTTACCATATTCTCTGCCATGGTAACGGTGCCGGAGCGTCACCTTCGTGTCTCCAAAAAACTGTAAACACGGAATATGAGGCGTTCTTGTTTCTGATTGTCAGAGTCACTGAAACTCCATCTGAAAGCTTAGGTACTGGGTGTCACACACTAATATTCCCGGAACGATCGCGTCCCGGGTCCATTAGAGAGGCGCCGACTGCAACACGAACACAGAATTCCCGTTCCGACCCACGATGTTTACATAAACGGACGACATGCTTCCCTAACAAACCTAGTGCGTTTGCTTAACTTAAAGTATTAATAAAAAAACAGTGCTATCGCACTAATAAACAAGCACATTTTGAAAGGTTTACTATTTCTTTGTTTACTACAAGTGTGATTCCAGTCTTTGTCCGGTTTTTTCTGTCAGTGTTTTTCTTTGCCTATTAAATTTTTATGTGTACGCAGTTATTACATCCAGTAATTTCTTTCGAGATTAATAAAGTTCTCATTCGTTTATAAGTTCATTACCAAGTAGCCCACATTTTACCTAAAAACCTCACTTCTAACAAATGTGCAGGACATCATATGTGTCCCATATCCCTGCTAATGGGGCCCCTGTTTATAGTCTTGCTGAGTTTTATTAATATTTCTTTTTCCTAAGGTCTGGCAAATCTTTTAAAGTCACATTTTGGTTTGTTTGCTTGCTTCTTTGTTAATTAAGTGGTATGAACTATACTTTCTCTTGAAGCCATTGAGCATAGGAAGAAATTATTAACTTAATAAGCAAAAGATAAAACCTCCACTTCAAAAGGCTTCAGAAATCTGTAGAATCTGTACACCTAGCATGGCACAGTGTCTATATTTGCTGTCAAATTTAGGCATACATCCAGTGTTCTTTGATCTAGGTGACTAGAATCAACAGTTCACAACCTTGCCTGAATTTATGAAAACCTTCTCTCTTTTATGCATATATTTTAAAAAAATCACTTAAGAATTCCACCCAGCTCCTCCTAATCCCTGTGCTGTGACTCTCACATGATGCTGCAGTTCTCAGCCCCAGGCCAAACCCAGGACAGTACTGCCTAGAATTCAAGAGCTTTGCACTCCCTCCACATCCACACTGTGTTCAGCTGTGAGTCAAGAAATATTTAGGAGCATGGTAGCTGGAAATATGAGGCTCTTTATGAAATTTCCTTTTCTCACGCTTTGGAGGGACAGTTCACAAGAAAATGAGACCAGGCCTCTTATACCCAAGGTACTGTATTGAAATATATCTTTTTGAGCAACTTAGACAATTGTAGAGTTTTAAATCAAAGGAACCAAAACATGTCAAAAATAATGATGCACAAATTCCCCAGTGTTGCGTTATTTGTTTCAATTACTGACTTTCAAGGGTAATGAGATGTATACTAATCAGTGAAGACCATGGCTTTCATAAAATGATATTTACTTCCTTCTCTTTCTCCCATTTTCTTCCTGAAGGAAGACAAAGATCAAATTTCATCCATCTGTACACTTAAAGATACTGCTGAGGTGCCTGATGCAAACCTTCAGACCACAGAAGGAGGAGGCCTGACTGACAGTTTTCCGTGGCTGCCAGTACAGAGCTCTTTCATCTTGAGTGACTGCTTGCTCAAGTACCTTCTTGTCTTCAGTAACCTCATATTCAGTGTTGTGGGCTTAGTTACGTTGGTTCTGGGTTTGTGGGGGATGATGGAGAAGCAGTCCCTGGCTCAGGAGAAGATTGGCCACATTGGCACGGACCCCATGCTGTTGTTTGTTTCACTGGGCCTGGTTCTGTCCCTCTTGTGCCTGTTGGGCTGTGTGGGTGCTCTGCGGGAGAACAAGTGCCTGCTCCAGGCCTTCAGTGGTTGGCTGCTGCTCCTGGTGAGCATCCAAGTCCTGGCTGCCATTCTGATCTTTACCCTCCATGGGCAGATTGAAGGATATGTGCGCTCAGCAATACTCACAGCCATGGCCCACTACCAGGATGACCTTGACTTCCGGTTCATCATGGATGAAATGCAGACAGGCCTGCAGTGCTGCGGGGCAGACACTTACCAGGACTGGGAGGTCAACATGTGAGTATGTCCTCGGTCAGTTCCTGCAAGCTGCAAAGTGATTACATTTCTTCATTGATTGCAAAATATTGGTGATAATTACATTTTCAGTAGTTGAATTTATAGGGTGTCACAAAGAACATTTTACTGTTATTGTCTATTTGATTTCATAAAATAAATCCCATATGCAAAAGGGATGAAACAAAGGTTACATCTATTCTGTGATCAGTACTTTAATATAAAGATGCCCCTAAAGATGTAATCTGAGAAGGCATTTAAGATCCCACTGAATGGGTTATCTGCCTCTCCTTTAGCTACTTCAACTGCTCAGCGCCAGGGGTTCAGGCATGTGGCGTTCCAGCTTCCTGTTGTGTGGACCCTCAGCAGAATGGCACGGTGTGGAACTCACAGTGTGGACTGGGCACACGCCTCCTGGATGAGTTCACTGCTCAGAGTGTGGTCTTCCTGGGGGGCTGCCTTGGTGGGATTATCCGCTGGATCGAGCGGCACTCAGGGGTTATTGGGATAGTGGCAGGGGTTCTTCTGGGGATGCAGGTGCTGGCTATGTGCATTGCTACACACCAGCTGGACAAAATTCGTAGGAGGAACAGGTTACTGATGAGGACAGGTTACTGATGAGATACAGCCTAAACAACCTTCTGAGGCTGATGGAACCCACACACTTTACAAAAGGGCCTGTAGGTTTAAGCCTCTGGTCAGATGGACCCTCAGACATGGAGACCCCTTGACTAGGAGTGTGTTCATCATTTGTCATGTGAAATTGTGTAGACTTCTCACATAGACAGCAAGCGGGATTTGACGTGTAGCATATGGCAGAAACCAATCCCACGGTATACTCTTCACATACCCTGCAAGTAGCTACATCATCACATCTATTAGCAAACAAACTGCCCTTCTTATCAGTGAGCCACAGAGCTGAAATGTCACCTAAATGATTATTATAGTACATTTAGTGTGGAATTTATTTGTCACAATATAATGAGTGAGTAAAAATTGTCTGCAAATGCTGTTATAGCTTTAGGTAAAATGTTCAGTCATACTGCCATGTGACAAAAGTGTTGCTTTTGAGGGTATGGTGGAAAGGTGATTTCTGAGCAACTGTATGTGGACTGGTTTCTCTTGCAAAGAATTATTATTACACATTTCTGAAGATGCAAACATTTTCAAGTTATTTCCTTTAAATTTGATATTTGTTTCTCTCATTTCTGATTGTAGCCCAAACGTAACTTGCATTTATGCAGGTGGACAATTGATGAGCACCCCAAAAGAATAAGAGTGTGTGACTGCCTTAATTCAAATCTTTTCCACTGTGTTTCTAGCTGGTATCGGGCATTCCTGAGCATTAGTGCTCAGCAGCAAGATGAGAAATGTTGTTCATGCTTGTGAGGTGAACAAAATCAGAAACGGAGAGGGGTTTTTTGTGGAAAACTTAGTTTCAGTCAATTTGAATTAGATTTAATGTAGTTTTAAAAACGATTTATTGTACCTATAACCAAGATTTTTACAGAAGCTCACCAGCAAAGTATAGCACCATGTTCCATCAGTAGTAAGAGGCTGAGTTGGACTAAATAAGTACTTCACAAATGAACAGATTCACTTCTCTGTTGGAGTCTCAGAATAACAGAAGGCTTGTACATCCCTGCTATGAGGTGTATGACTTGAGTTGTGGAGACAAATTCAGCAGGCTGCAAAAAATAGGAGGAAATTCTTCTTTTTTCAATTTTTTTCATTTTTTTTCCCAAGCTTTATTTTGATTTAATCCTACAGAGGAGACATTGTTTTTATTGAAAAATGGGACTGTTGACCTCATTGAATGATGACGCCACCCAGCAATTTCTCTAACCCCTCCCAACCCAATTCTCTCTGTTCACAACACGACAATGACTGATATTCCTTCCCAGCATCCTCTGCTGCTCACTTCCTATCCCAGTGGTTTGGGATTTATAAACTCAACATTCATTAAAAGGTTAAAAGTGAGGTGGTAAAGGGTAGCAATAGAAACGGACAATAAAATGTGTGACAATGTAATGTAAGGGGTGGGGCTGTGTATATTTACACCCGTCTGGACAATAAACTTCATCTGTGGGTCCAAATAGTGCATGTTTTATCCATGAGTTTTGAGGAGGGCACAACACTTGCTAACAGGAAAAAAAATAAAGAGGAACAATGAAGTCTAATAAATTAATGCTAGTAAGAAAATATCTAATGTTAATGGTGAAACCCTATAAAACACAAGTGACAATTCTCCACATACAGATGGTCACAACACAAATCACCATTAAAGGGACTTGTGGATTTTTACACAGGAGTTACAGATAACTTTGAGCATGAAACACAGACACAACATGCACTGAAGTGAAAATGAAACAGAGAGAGAGTTCAAAGTCAAAACAAAAGCTTGAAGGGGTTCAATACATAAAATAAAAAGCATCTTACAGTTTATACATTTAGGGAGACTGGCATAGTAACACAATGAAGAGAAATTAGAATGAGTTACAAGAACAGGAACAGTACAGTTCAGTTTGGATGGAAGCAGTGAAGAATGGATTATGACAAAATTAAAGGGTGAGAGAAAAAAAAGGAAGGTAAAGAAGCAAGATGCTTGAGCCTTGACAGGCTAAAACAAAATTAGCAAGTGGCATCATGGGGCAGAGTAGGAATACATTGAATCAAAACAGAAAAAGACTAGAGGATAGTGGAACAAATGGAATGGGTATCACCTCCATTTCTCCCTGATGTTGACCTAAACTTCCAATCCCATGGATTTACATACCCAGAATTTTGCTCAAAATTTAAAGGCAGTGAAAAATGCAAAAAGATGTGGCAATGGCCTCCCAGAGCCAAAAAAAGTCTTCATCCCTGAGTGCACATGGAAACAAAATAGTTATTAATTCTACATGAGATAATACAAAAGATAAATAAAAAGAAGAGCAGAAGTTAAAGAATACGGTGAGAGTTTTGCTAATGAATGAATGAGGGAGGTGGGTGGAGGCCTCCTGTTGAGGCAAGATATAAAATTAGCAAACTCAAGATGGTTTGGGTTGTGTCTGAGGGCATTTCAGTGAAAAGTTATAGTTAACAACAGTCAGCAGGCACCCCATGATTTGGTCTCCACTCTACAGGACTATACAGGAATACCATGTGGTGCTGTCCAGGTCTGTGTGGACACACCAGGGCTCGCAAAACATCATGCAGAGGACGCTTTGCGGGTTTGTGTGCTTTACAAACTCAAACTGAGGCTGCCTCGCTTGCATAAGTTTCATGTTTCGTTCCATGAGAAAGGAAAGGAAGAGGAAAGTGACAGGTAAGAAAAGCGCACTGTGGAGAAAGGACATCATTTGGCTGGTTTCTATGATGATGGTGCACACCTGAATTCCTGGGAATACACAACATTTTGTCAACCCAAGATACTTCTAATAATAGGAAGAATGTATGTAAACTTTCTTTGCAGGAAACAGAAAAAAAATTATCAGAAAGGAAACAGGTGATTTTTGTAAATGTTTTTTTTTCTTTTCCATTTTTTTGGTGTTGCTGTTGTATTTTCTTTTGTTTTCTACAAAGTGAATAATGGACAGTTCCAGTCAGATCCAAAACTGAGGATTGAGGACAGTTTTGCTGGTAATGGAAGGGTTGCAATACACAAAGGACTAAGGGACTGTAGAGTACTCAGATGATACCATACTGAGCTAATTCATGAAGCTCCAGGTGATTGAAGGCTTCCCATGGGCAGATGACAGTGATGTCTGTAATGGAGCAAGAAACACATATGACCCTACAGTGCTGAAACTGAACTTCCAACTCACAGCTAACGGGTTTTGTGGAAAATATTTACATATCTAGACAGAAGAATGTAAGCAAAGTGAACCACAAGTGCCCTACATCTTTGAGAACCACTACAGAAAAGCTAGGAAGTTGTGTTGACTGATCTCTTGCTCAAAAATGTTGGCCAGATGTGTCATGAAGAAAACTCAATTCCAGTAAGTTTACTCTTTTGTCTGCTACTATTTGAGTAAAATACTAATATTCACATGGAGCTGCCAAACCACTGCAGCCTTACTCACATAGGTTGTTGTAAATGTCTTTTCAGACAATTCCAGGGTTATGGATAAGAGGTATTTGAATCAAGCCAATAAATAAAGAAGAACTTACCTGTGCCTAAGCCCTCCATGCCAGGGATATCATCTCCAAATCTGTGAAAAAAAATGTGGCACAGAAGGATTAAGGGAAATGAATAATCTCAACTGCATGTTTCTCTCAAAACATTGGTTGCACTTAGAAGATGTTGAGAGCTGCATTCAGGCTTACCCCTGCACACCCTTCTTGGGGGGCTTGCTCTTGAACTGACGGGTCTGCCTTTGCTTGAATTTGGGTGGCCCCTTTCTTGGTGTGGCAGGCCCACCAGTGACGCGGGTTGCTGACTTGATCTCGGACTTCGGGGGCTCAAGGTTCATGGTGACTTGTCAGAGCAGGGCGAGCAGAATCTCAGCTGAGTTGCTGCTCTGAATTCTGTACAGTTGTTAGATGATGATGTGATGTTCTAAGGACCAAGACAGGAGTGGACAGAAAGAAATTTTTAATTGATCTGGGCTGCACAGAATGACCTTAGAACATCAAGCTGAAGTACTCCTGAAACCTTCCCATAGCTTGACACCCATTTCCATCAACACTGAACCTAGAAACACTCCACAGATGCTTTCACTTGCAGTGATTTATCTTCAGACCTCACAGATCTGTCACTGTCTCATCATCCAGTTTAGTCCCCCATTACCTCAGCTCAGTGGAAACATAGTAATCCAGTTAACGCTTATATGATTATCATGAGTGATGTACATACATTATTCATAATAAGGGGTGTCTAAGATAGGTGGGGCCTCCATTATGAGGACTTTAGTGTAGTAGCTTCTAAGGAGACCTAATTCCTCCATAATCTCTAGCTCAGGTTAGTGCACAGGCCTTCTTCATGCCTTTGAGATAGGCTTGGGTTAATCCCCATGAAAGCAAGGACATGCTGAGCATGCAGGAGTGTTGTGATGGAAAAAAATTCAACCTTCAATAGCCTCCTTGACCAGTCAGGTCATGAAAAAGACCTTTAAACTGGAGACCACAGACTAGGAAACTGATACGGTGATAAGGGGTCTCAGTTCAATCCATGTTATAAAAACATATATGTAAGAGAAATGTGTACACAGTGGCATCAAGAGTAACTGAGTTTGCTTAATTTAAATAGGTTCTTTACAGCTTATTCTGGTTCCCATTTTCTATAAAAATTTTGATGCAAAAAGCCAGTTTAATACAGTATTCTCAAAACATTTGTGTAGATACATGTTATAGAGTCTTCTTGGTCAGGCACTCATCTCTGTTACATCTTTGAGATTCTATGTGTCCATCACGATTTCTTCTATACTTCATAAGACCATTTTAATGATGGTGTCTCTCCAAAGTTGCAGCCCTCTTCAGTCCAAACAAAGCAATCAAAGTCAATTGTATCTGCAATTTTATCTTTCAGTGTCACAGTATAGCAACTTGTCAGAATGCTTCACTGTTACAACCAGCATTTAGTACCTCATACATCTAAGTTTGCAGTGTCCATTAATGGTAAAGCTAGACATTAGCTGAAGAATTTTACTACCAGCATACCACAGTTCCCATTCCCAGATTGGAACTCAATCTTTTGACCTCATTACTCACTATGCTTTACTGCTAGAGATGTACTAGGGTAAAATTTTCAGTAAGTTATATTATTTTCATCTTATTTAATTGCAACCAAATGTTCAGCCAAAAAATCGAGTTTGGAAGTCACTTGTCCTCATTATCGGTATGGCCATGGTTGCAGGGAACATAACTCCAAAACTAAGATGGAAGAAACGCATCCGGTGAATAAAATGATCGTCTCAACAATGTGTCTCAGCTTCAGTTCAGTCTTGTATGGATCCACAGAAGGCTTTCAGTTCCAATCCACAGCCTTGCAGGTAAACTTGGCATCACCATGCTCTTCTTCAATTCAACGTGCAACAAAGATGGTATGCAAATCAATATGTGGTCCCCAATAATCTATCAGGACACAGCAGAATAGCCCATTACCCTACAATTATTCATTTTATGCCAACAATTTGTGTCCCACAATGGAAGGCAAGTTTTTGCTTTTATTTCTAGCATTTATAAGAAGTTTCCCAAGCTGCACCTCAAGACATGTAATATCACTTAAAAGTATACCATGTTCTCTGTAACATACATTAGGACTTGGAGTTTGGGAGATACTGTTTAAAGTACATAAGGGAACAACAATGAATGGCTGTGTCTCAAGAAGTACTAGCCTGTAACCCCTCCCCAGGTTTCCATGCCTACCAAAACTCTACTCTCAGGATTCTGTACCTACCAGCCAGCTGGATGGAGATCAGGCTGTTCAGGACAGCTTCAGGGCAGTGGTTCTTTCAGTCTAGCAGAGAAATTGATATCTAGGCTAGGCTTACTCTGAGCTGGCAAGGAGGACATTGTGTCTCTTATACCCCCAACCCAAAGGGGATTAGCTATGAGATGCACTCCTCCCCCTTCTGCCCAATTCTGATTCCCTCTCATCAGCAGGTGTGTGTGCAGGACCAACAGGCAGCTGAAGGATGGGGATATGTGATGGTATGGCTGCAGTTGTGTTGGTCAAGGTCAACAGCAAGGCACCATTCATTGTTATATGTAGAGCCAAACATCTATGACACAGTTTAGGATGTTAGTAATGAACCCGTGTGTGATGGTGGGAGATAGACTACCTCATGGTCTCCAAGGTCTTGAAATTCTTCTCACCATGTATGTGACAAACATATTAGAAGAATCAGGATTAACTGGAATAAATTATGTAACTGGGGAAAGACCGACAATGAGAGTGATATCATCAAAATGTTGCTCTTCCATTCTAAGGGCATGTGTATCACATACTAGTTTGGTTGATTGATGGTTACAGATCACAAAGGTAGCCTAAAGGTGTTCAAGGAATCTCTAACAAATTTCATGTGATTACACTAGTTTGCAAAAGTGGCTTTCAAAATAAAAGTTTGTGTAATTTGTCTTAAAGATGTCATATAATTACTACGTTAATTAAGAAATGGGGGTGTTAAGTACACGTGCCAAGATGAGCAGTAATAGAAAAATCAGTAACATGATTTTTTTTTCCCCCTGTTTACAGAATGTCAATCAAACTTGCTGTAAGATGAAGGATTTGGCAGGGATTCACCCCCTTGCTCCTGCTGAAGTTTTATTGTTTTACAAAACTGAATGGTAGTGAATTTCATTAGGCTTTTTCCACTCATCACAAAGATAATTTTTGTATTCCAAAGTGAAAATACAAATCAGCATTGGAAGGAACAGGGTACAACTGTGAATCTACCTACAGCAGGCCCTTCTCAAAACTCAGTATTTGGGCACGAAGACAGAGGCCACCAAGAGGCACATGTCAACATGTTTATAAAATATGTTGTTCATGTGTCATGGTGGTGGCAGCATCATGTCATGGGGATGCTTCTCTGCAGCAGGGTCTGGGAGACTTGTTAAGTTAGCGGTTAAAATGAAAGCAAAGTACAAGAAAGATCATTAGGAAAAGCTGCAGTGGTCTGCAAGAGCACTGCAACTTTTGGAGATTCATTTTGTAGCAGGACAATGACTGCAAAGGCAATGGCACAAAGAAATGGTTTAAAAACAAAAATGTCAAAATCCTGGAGTAGCAGAGCCTGGGTCTTAGTTAAATTAAGGATATATGGCTGAACTTGAAAATTGCAGTTCACTCACAGTCCCCATTTTGCAAAGCAATATGGGCTAAAAACACAGTGCCAAGATGTACAAAGCTAATACAGATTTCTCCAAACAGGGTCAATGGTATAATTGCTGAAGTTGTCAAATTTGGATGTGAAGAGGCAGATATTGACATACTAATTTTGTATCATATTTCAATAAAACTCTTATTTGATTTGTAGAAAATATGTTTTCACTTTGGGATTGAAGAGCATTTTTCATTTTATAAATTTTAAAAAAGCTGCAATAAATCCGCTTCATTTTGTTGCTGTAAAGCAATAAAACTTATGGGGTGAATGCTTTTAATAAACACTATTCTATCCTGTAGTTACACCAGTTTCTACAAAGTCTTTCAATATAAACCTTCTAGAAGACAGGGAGCATGTTATCTAACATGGATGATATTTAGGAATTTCAAGCATTAACACATCAATGAAGAGATGGTACAATTTTGCTGAGGGAGGAGATATGACATTCATCTGTATGGTCAAACTGGTTTCTAAAAGGTCTTTTAACAGAAACATGGTATAAGCAAGAGGATGAATTATGCAACTCTTGAAACATCGAGAATGAATCAGATGCAGCAAAGGATTGCTCTTTTAATGACTGCTGGATCCTTCTGGAATGTGTGTCCTCACATGTATTGCTCCTAGCCAGTACTGGTGCCATCTGCGTAAAAACCTCCCACCCCCTTAAGTAACAATGAAAACAAAGCTCAAATCTTTGCTCCTCAGCAGTCTCCCAGATTGAGTTGATTAGATAGAGTAGATGGAGTAGGTAATCCTAGCCTGGGGAGGGTAAATATACTCACTGTTCAACTGACATATTACTCACTATGTCCATGACCACATTCAATTTACCAAAAAACAAAACAGATGAAATTGGTTTGTCCAATTAAACTGGGACAGGTATTTACATTTCATACAGTCTTGTTAAGTTGTCCGACCACCTGTAATGGTGGGCATAATCCATAAGAGCTGGGCAGAGATACAGCAGGGAGCCATGACAGCGTGCAGAATCCACGTTTGTTACACGCTGAATGGTCCATAGGGCAAACAGATCAAACAGAGGCAGTCCAGGGCAACACGGACAGAGCTTGTACTGCAATGGACTGTAACTTATTCAATATTGTCTCTGTGTCACATTCACACCGTTACACCTTACAGCTGAAAAATTCAAATTCATGAACATAAGGGATGTCCTACTGTAAGAGTACTGGATAGGCCACCAGCTGCAAAGTTGCAACAAAAACTATAGGCACTATTAATTTTAAAATATGCAAAAAATGTGGACACATGCTTTCCAGTTGGCTTCAGACAGTCACTCGGCTGCAAATGTATGCAAATCTGTAGTCTATACTGGAAACAAAAAAACAGACGGATGAATCAATAGATGGGTGGGTGGATACATAGACTGTAAAGTGATATACATGAATATATTGAGTTGTAAGTCTCCAGCATGTGACCTGTTCCTCTAGAATGAGGTCAGTGGGATGAGTTTGCCCTCCCGGCTGTCTGGTGCTAATGAGGGGTGAATGTAGAAGGGAGATTTCCGGGGAGGCAGCTGCACCCCTCATTATATACCCTCCACACTAACTCATACCCCTTTATTCCTCTGCTTCACATCTTTCTCAATTACTGGGGATGTATCAGTTCTCACTAAGTGCAGCTGTTGGACAAAAAAATCCTTTCCAGATCCAGTACTTGCCATATATATCCAGGTGATGCTCCTGCTCTAAAGTTACCAGTTTCTTTGGATTCCTGGCTCCATTACAGAATCTTTCACAGAAACAGTGTTCTTTTAGGAGCAACTGAATGCTGTACTGTAAATTCAAATTACAAACTACCTTCAAGTTACAGAAAGCTCCAAACAGACAAAAAAGTCATGTTAAAAGCACAACCCTTTGTGATATGGAGGATGTACAAACAGTGCGGGGACATCAGAGTCACGTATTATTTATGGAGCACCCAACTAGTTCGGTAAAGGATTTAGTTCAGTGGCGCAAATTGAACTGCCTGCAGGGCAACACTGACAAAGGAAATGGTGGTGGATATCAGGAAAAACAAGGGCTCTTATTTCTAGTCAATGCTGATGTAGTGGAATGTTAGAGACATACAAGTACTTGAACTGCCTTTGGCACTGTTTCTTTAAATCAGTTTGTTTTTTATGGCAATCATCTTCAGCATTTTGGTATATAATATTTTACATGACATAAATACAGATATTAAGACTGGACCTCTAGTGTTTGTCTGTGTACTTCATATACTGAGTCACAACCATGTGCAGGGCAACCTGTGAATATAAATGGCCACACGTATCTAATAAAGTGGTTGCTGAGTGCTGGCTAAACTTTCAGGGCATTGCTATCTTTTAAGGCACATCTACATTTCTTTACCTCAGTTAATCCATGTGGGGATTTTTTCCACTCACAGGTCTAAGCAGAATTATCACAATAAAGGCAGCATCAATCTTCTGCAGTTTATCCTTGATCAGTGTAATGGGCACCATTGTTATTTACTCGTGTTTCAAATTTAGATAAACTCTCTGTGTTTGTCAAGTGCGCAGATCAGACACCACGATCTGGGGGGGGGGGGGGTTCCTTTTCCACAATGTCATAGACATTGAACAGAATCAGCATTACATACCTGCCTGCCTCTCCTGTAATCCTCAGAACAGCCCAGATCCAGCCATACCTTCTTCCCTTTTTGTTGCTGCCACCACTGGCCATCTAATTAGTCCCCTGTGTTCCTGACTCACAGGCATGCAGCTGAAGGTCATGGTTGTCAAGGGAACCCAACTTGTGACGAGCTTCTACATCACTGATTCCTCTTTGGTTGTGCGTCATTTGCGCGCCGTGTCTGGCTGCAACTTAATGGGATAATGGTCGGATGACATTTGTTAAAATCACTGGAACAGCTTGTGATTTCCTGTGTTGTGTACCCTGCTGTACAGTTCTTACCTGCTTCCAGCTACAGTGTTTATGCCACGTTATGTCACTGTCAGTCAATGACGGCAACAGAAAATGCTCTATTGCAGCTGGTAGAAAAATAACACTATGATAAGGACTTTCTTTTTTATCACTTTGTCACCAACTGCTGCAAAGAAACTCCTCTGCTGGAGGAAGCTAATTTTCCTCTGAGCCCAAAAAGTCTGAGTACATTCTTAGAATATCACTTGGGTCAGAAGTGAGATCTGACCTCTGTGACCCAAAGTGGTCACTTCAGGTTCAGAACCACCAAGTTTTTCTTTGCCAGTGGCTCAGGTGCACAACTGAGTATTCTGCTTGCACCTGCCGAATAACGTCCAGCAGGCTAGATGTTGGCGTTGTCTTTTCTTCACCTCCCTTGAGTCCCCTGAAGCATCTGTGCGTCACAATAGTATCAGAATAAATCTCCATATCTAATCCTCTGTGCCTATTAATCCGATTCTGTCACTAGTTTAGTCCACGAGAGGATGGAACCAGCAGAGAAAAGAAACAGGGTATCCTGGTCAAGAGCTTAAAAATGTACCTCATGGTGCTATGCTGACATCCCCAGGAGAACATCTTCAACATCTTCAGATCAAAATCTATGACAATCTTAGCTGTTTCTGCTGGTGGAGGTGGGGAATGAAATATCTCAACATGCAGTCAACGTGGATCCTTTTATAAATTTCAGCTTTTCCAAAACATACATCCCCCACATAATAGCTAGGAGGTGATTATTAAAATGATATCCTACCCTAAATAGCACTGGGTTTATGTTTTTTAATCACTAAATATTAACATGTAAATTAAATCAAGTGTGTACAGAGAAAAATTTGTTACAGTTTTGCAACTGCATTCATACAGTATTTGTAAGTAAAAAAATCTGCTGCTCTGTGAAAATAAATAAGAGCACAGGTCTTGGAAGGTGTACACCTGTATAACCTGGTCTACCAGCCCCCAGTTGGCACAGGAGAAGGGAATGACACCAAGTTACATTTTAAGTAATAAATACAGCTTGTGTTTATTTTATCATCACATACAACATACACTACTCAGTGGAACACAAATCTCACAAAAAACAGGCTTTTAAATCACTGCACATCAACAAATAAACACACACATACAGTTCCAAGTGCTTCACCTGTATCTGTTTGCATTTTAACTTCAAGTTTTAATGCTGTGACTCCTGTACAGAGCTGGGCTGCCCCCGCCATGGCTGGTTTTGACTTACTAACACAGTAATGGACCGTTTCTTGAAGATATCAAATCGTGTGGATGAACCCAGCTCTGGGGGGTTTTATTAAAGGTGTTGGCTCTGTGCCTTAGAGGCAGGGGTACCTCAGCTTGATATTAATCACACTTTGGCTTACTGTGGGTCATGTCATATTATTTCATAATTTAAAATTATATTACATTTGCATATGCAACAGCAGTTATTTGAACAGCAAATCCTTTAATATATAAGATATAATAAGACCATAAGCAAAGAGGAACACTGCAGGACATTTGGAGGTACTGCCACATTTCACAGGATTGCTCAAGTGAAATGAAGGGGTTCTGGAGCGAGTGAGAAGACCATGAGATACGGGGAAATAGTCACATACAGCAGCAGATCCACCTCCTACCCACTGCAATCATAACAAATTGAAACAAAAAGTAATTTGTGTAAATTCAAAGTGCATTGGTTTCAGATGTGGTGTTAAAGGCACAGCCGTGTCTTACAAAAATGCAGGGTCAAGTAAGGAGTGAAGATGTCCTGTGGTTGAGCTGTGATACAGAAGAAAGCAGAACCCCAGGACAGCCTCTGGTGATCACCTAGCACAGCCTCAAAAACAGTGGTCACCACTGATGTTACATACAATATCAGCCAAATCAGCCTTCCCAGAGCTGCATAATACATACACTTGGATAAAATAACATACAAAAAATAAATATCTATTAAAAATATTAAATATGTGTGCATTTTAATGCATTAAAAAATACTGCACTGTGCAGCAGTGCATAATCATACACTGTAAGTACTATATAGTTATATACTATTTAGTCAGTACACTACAGTATCAGGAAATATAGCACAATTAAATAAAAAATGACAGTATTTTTCAGAATTTTGTACATTTGTCCTGATGCTGACTTTCACAATGGTGGGGATCTGGTGGTGGAAGTAAAGCAATGAGGACAAGGTGTTGGTGAGGTCAAGGAGATGAGCACCAAACTGCCACTAAGGGACCCTCTGTTAGTGTCAGGAACACTGGATGCAGGTGCAACACAGGTTGTTTACTTTGGAGAAAAGTGTCTGCTAAATTAAACAAAGTAATCTGAATGAATATTGGACCCGTTTCTTTCCCCTCACAAACCTCCTAGCAACATACCAGAGGCAGCTGAATGTGAGCCCAGGAAATTTTGAAGCACTAGATTTTGTGCTTTTAAAGCCTCTTACAACTACCACTCATGCTGACCTCCAGCATCCAAGGAAAATTAAATATCTCGTGAGCTACTCCTTCAACTGGCATCACATTTGGTCATGACCTAGAGGACCAAAGCTATTTCAGTGCTCCATTCCTGCAGCTCCTACAAACAAAGTCCAAACTCAATCAAAATTTTAAACACCAGTTCCATAAATTCAATGTGATTTAGCCTTCACCTTCAGTGCATAAACAGCCCTGGGTGGAGAGAACTCCAAGGTCCAATATGGTGTTTTCCAGGTAAAACTGGTCATCAAAAGAGGTAAGTGTGGTGTTGGAGTTAAATACTCCAAATAGAAAAGTCAGCTTGCTGACACCCATGAGGAATGGCAGACTTCTAAGAAGGTGTACCAGCTTCAGCTTGAGTTACCCCCAGTAAAGATATTAAATGACTAATAACGACCACATCAAACCTGGCATTTTTGTCAATACTGAGGCACATGCATGGTGCTGCAGTATCTCCATTTACATTAAAAACTCATTCTCTCACAAACAACCAACCACACTATCATGGCTTCTTCATGAGCCTGATCTCCATCTTCAGGAAACTCTTGAGGTTCTCATCGTGCACATTTTGCTCGATGGCAGCCAGGGCCTTCTCACCTCCATCTCGGTAGTACACCAGCAGCTCCTCAGCATAGGAGATCCACACACAGTTGTGGCAGCCACTCATGCAGCAGTGCACTGGGGGGCTGGGGGGTGGCCCCAGGGCTGGAAGGTCTGGAACGCTTTGCATGGGCTCTGTGTTGCCCTCCATGGGGAAGGAAGAGTCAGGGTGCTGGGAATCTGTGCTTCTGCAAAGGCCCCTAGTACTTCTCCAGTGGTGGAAACTATGCAAAGGAGTCTGTCTCTGGTGTTTTAAGTAGAGAACACACTGCTAAAAAACAAAGAGTGTGAGTAAGAGGTGTGAGAATTTCAAAAAGGCCAAAAACAGAGGAACTATTTTACATGTAAACTGTTGTCTTTTCAGTTTGAGGGTCCTGAAGCTGCAAGCAGACACAATAACAATTTTCAGATACAAACATTTTTGCATATTTTAAAAAATGGCACCCCCTCTTTGTGTTTCACATAATCGGACAATGAAACATCTGTTAATGACATTGAATTTGTTGAGATGACATATTTTTACTTTTAGTGGTGCAAGTGACTTTGGAGTTATGAACAAAACAAGTTACAAAAAGACATCGAGCCTAAACTATGTTTGTAACTTAAAGAGCCACTTTAATATTAAACATGCAGCCTTACATTCTTTATACTCCTGCTATTTCATTATTACAAATGGATAACTGCAGTTTCAACTATGTCAAGAAAGACAATGAAGCAGGAACTGGATTGTATAACTGCATTTTGACTGAAAACAAACAAAAAAGTTAAAAACACAGTAAATATAAAATACAGACAGGGTGTTGAGGACTGAAATAAATGATATTGTTAATTAGTTCTTCAGTTATTAAATAGTTAAACATAACTAAATAAATGGGCTGCATTTTGAACCTGAAACTTGCTATTTAACAATCTTCAACATGCAACAAAAATAAATATACCGAGTTGAAAAGGCGTGTGTTCTGAGTTTCATAAATTTCTGCTCAGTAAAACACGCCGTAGTGTGTTTTACTGTGGGCAATTTACGAACAACGCCCCCCCCGTTCATCGCTTCAGACCCGCACCACCAGCTGCCCTCTCACCTTCCGCAGCCCGCACAGCATCGCCATGGCGCTCACTTTCACCCGAAGTAACCGGAAAACGCGCATCCTGCCGCGACAGACATGTTTCACACTGTTTCTTTATTATTTCAGTTATACGTCTTAGTCTTTTATCTACACGAGCATCTCACTGAAACCGAAACAGGTACCTCTAACTCCTTTTTCCGATTTCTTCTTCTGTAAACTTCCGGTTACGTATAGTGGGACCTTTGACAAAAGTGTCAATCGCCACCTGATGGCGAGGAGAACTGACTGCAATTATACCATTTAATAAACCAGGACAGTATAAATGTACAGTACAATACAGTATAAATAACTTCCACTGATAAAGTATAAACAAGTAACATTATACACGGTTATTAAAAAGCCTGATAATGGACACTGATCTTCCCAAATTCACATCTCATTTGTGACCGTCAGGAGTGAGGAAATCTTTTTTTAAAACTCAAATATAAGTCAGTCGAAGACCGAGAGATAATCCTTAACCAAACACCATCAGTGAAAAACAGAGAGAAGCATTGGAGATTTCAAATAATCGTATTAATTTTAAACGTATAGATCAGGAGGAAATGCTCCACTAAGGCTGAGTTAGACAGCAAATACAGTTAACCGTGACGGCAACAGGACATGAGGGTGGTGTCCGCTAGAGGGCGGTACGCGCATGACTGAACATAATACAGTATAGACTTATCTGTGCAGTAATTTATACTGAAGAAAAAGCTAAATACTTTAAAAATAAAAATACCAGTAAATGTCAATGTTGGAAACAAATGATATAACAACAAATAAAGTACTGGAGCTGTAACCCTGAGGTTTTCCTATTTCCAATTTCTGCTGCAGTGATACCTGTGCTCCAGGTACTTAACCATGAATCATTCCAACACACCCAAATGAAGTATAAATATACTGAGTTATATAAAAGGGTGAAACACTGCAGTTGCTTTAAGTAAAAAAACTTTAGCTAAGCAACAAATAAATATGAAAAAAAAATTATACTTTACAATATGGCCTAATCTCCATTTTCCAGATATCTGTTTTATATTATTAAATACCCTGTTTACCACAGTGACCTGTTACTCTACCTGTGGGCCCTTTAAACATTTTCACAGTTGTTTACTGGGTCAACAGTTCACAGTTTAACAGTATATTCTCAGCTCAAGGGGAACTGGGTTGTGTTATTGCATGCCAGTCTTGGATAACCGGTTTACTGGTTGAAGCCCCCCATCCCCCACCCCCAGGTTGTTTCTGGGAAATTCAGCTTTGTGAAGAACCAGGCCGCTCTGTGTGGGGTTCACAGTCAGCACCGTGGTGGTGATTCACTCTGAGGAATCCAGTTAGCACAGTAAAAATCTGGTACTGCTCACAGTAAATGAAGTGTCTTCAAAAAAACAATACTGAATGTATAATAGTTAAATTACTTTTAAGTAATTTCTCCTCATAACTCTGCATCCTACGCAGCCCTTGTCCTTGTGCACAACAGCTCTACTGAACACCTGCTCCCTAGAATACATTTTCCAAAGCAGTTTTTTATATAAAAACATTGTGTGTGTATGTATATATATGTGTGTACATGTAAAAAACTCTGACAAATTTGTTCTCTTTTTTCTGACCCCCCAATTCAATCACTTATTTTTATGCTACTCATTTTTTTTCTGTTTTCAGCTCTATTGTGTTATTTTGATATTACTTTACTGTTAATATTTTATCCTTGTAGCTACTCTGTATGAATTTCTTCTTGATTGTAAAGCATTTTGGAAAGTTATTTCTAAAGGAGCTGTATAAAATAATTTTTACATTTATATTTACGCATTTTCACCAAACGTTCCAGCAGCAGATGTGATTGTTAAAGCTCTGCTTATTGGTTTGAAACATTCGTTGTTAAAACATGAATATAAAATTAGGCACAGTGAAATTATTCATGTTATATCTAAATCCATGAAGACACGTCATAATATTTGTGTTTTTCAAAGCAATGCTTATTTCACCCTTTTTGTCAGTTCAATATATTTAGTCAAAGAAGGTAAGATAGTTCATGGGGTTTGAACCACCAACCTTCTTTAGCATCACTGCTGCCCTGTCCAGTCCTGTCCACTCCTTATTCCATCCTACACACAGCTGGTCCAGCATAAACCTGCTCTTCTTTGAGGTGCTTCACATGAACCAGCTTCTCCCTGGTGGACCTACTCCTCTCTAGGGATGTCCGGATGCTTTGGGTTTTACTATGGTTACTTATTACCAAGTCATTCATGCCGATCCCTGTTTCTCTGTGTTGACTTTCTGATACCTTTAATGCTGAGTGACAACAAGAATGATAATTGCAGCCAAGGTCCTCTGTTTTTACCACCTAGTTACCATGCAGAAATAATATAGGTGCCCCCCACCCAGACCCCAACCTCCTGTAGGGGCATCGATGTTCTCTGGACCTCAAAGAGATGCAGTGAACCTGAAAGGCCCACTGAACTGTTCTTTTCAATGTTCAAATTTTATAAAACAAGAGAAGAAACAGTCACAAAGGAGGAGGTACAAAACACAAGAGTAGAGAGCTGGGTCCCAGCCTTTTTTACCTTTTTTCATTTGCTTAGCCCCTTGTGTACACATGACACATTCAGGCTGCAGGCTTTCTAAGGTGTTGGCTGTCAGCAGGGATGTTTTTATGACATCACCACAGATATCAGTCACTATCAGAGGCAGACCACACTTTGACCCTTAGAGGACGCATGTGGATCAGAACCTTAGTGCCCCTGAGTGGGGTTAATGGGGCCACTACTTTGTACAGATTGGTCCAGTTCTTTTCCAACACTACAACTGAAGGAAAGAACCATTTCAGCAACAGCTCCTCTATCTCCACAACCTCATCACCTGCCACAGTCAGGCATTATTCAAACTCACTACAGAGAAGTATCCAGCCCCACTTCCCACACAACATACACTTTGGACAAGAAATGCACAAGTATGTAAGCATCCATCGACCGTCTATTTATAGTTCGACAGCTGAGTTTAGGAATGGTAACTTAATGTTTGCTGCCCCAGGCTTCTTGTTTGGATTTTTTGCTAACAGTCAGTGCTGTATAGAGCAACACAAAGCAGCAGGGAACCGGTCAAAGGTCTCGCTGGACAGCGGAGTGACTCTCCTGTTGTTGACATTGTAGCTGAGATTTGGAGGAACAATGGAGATGATACCATGCAATAGAGGATGGATGCCATCTGCGTGACTTATGGGCACTGATTTCACTGGAGGTATTTCAGTGGGCTGGCTGCAGCTTAGCAAGTCACCAGCAGGGCAATATGATAACCGTACTATTTGAAAGCTAGAGGTTACCTGCGGGAAATCAGAATTTTTTGGGCTAAAAAGCACAGGAACTGGATGGTTCGGGAATGGAAGCTGGTGTTATGGATCAATAAGTCAAAATGTGAAATACACCCGTCCCTCACATAGCGGCATTCACGAAAATACTGCATTAGGCACATTTCTGGTGTGACGGGAGTTGATTATTTGTAGTAGGAAAATGATTTGTTCCAAAAAATATTTTTTTCCGGGAGAAAGATATATTTTAATGTTTTATTCTTGGCATGTTGTATTTCTTGTTTTTGTTACATCTCCACCTTTGCAGCTCCTCCCAACACTGGGTATTTAATGTTTGCTTTTTGAACTTTTGAAAAATGTTGATAATTTTGCTTACAGAGTATAGATATATGGTGAGAAATAAAGTACACAGAATCATTGCCCGTGTCTTTTGCTTCATCACACCCATGGGCCCTATTACAGGAGTCGTGTGGTGTTATTAACAAAGGTATGCTTTTTTGGTTGAGAAGAATTCAGGTAAATACATTAGAACTAGGCAGAATGATGCTACCCCACAAAGGGCAAGCAGCACCATTTAGGTTCAAGGCACCAAGCGTGTCGCAAAATCTTCATAAGCGGCTGTAAAGAATAAAACTGCTGGGTGAGTGAAGTGACCACATAATGGGCAAAAAAAGCTGTTGTACTGCATAATAATTGCGTTTTACAATAAAGAGTATACAGTTCCACAAGCTTTCATGGGTTTTTTTTGTTCAACAGAAATCTGTTTTATAAAAGATGAGTGTATCTCGGTCCAACCACTGTATGTATGTAAGACCCAGAGAATATGAGTACAAGAATAAAGTAGTCCCAGACCATGATGCTGCCACCACCATGCAAGACTGTGGAAACCACACAGGGGCACCTCGTGTATTCATATTCTCTCAGCTAGTTGTCCTTCATTCTACAGCAAGATAGTGACCTGAAGCACATCTCAAAGTTTTGCAGGAAAAACCTAGCTAAAAACACAAAATACTGACAATTGTTTGTTTCTCAGCAAGGATACTCAAACTTTTGACTTTTGCCATATATCACTTGACTATGTTATGTTTTGTTGTTTTCTGCAGGGAGTGTTTCACTTTAGGGTTTTGTTTGTGTCTGTGTGAAAGTGCCTTAGCTACTGGACCATGAATGACAGCATTTATATCTATGTCAGCAGGACACCCCCAGTGCTCAAGCCCAAAAGAGTGTATGTGAGCATGTGTGTTTGTGTGCATGTGTGTTCCTAACTGTACATGTGCACAAAGCATTCCTTCAGCAGTGACATGCAGGGGGCACAAGAGAACCTCTCACTCCCACCTATTTGCCATCTGTTTCTTGTCCAGCCTTTAGTCCCAACAGGTCAGGTTTCTCCCTCTGCCTGTTCCCTTGGAAACCAGGAAACCTCAGTTTACCCCGAGCAGGTACCTCCTCAGGAAAGCTCCTCACACTGTGGGATCTGCCCAGAACCTTCTCTCAAAGAGACTTAATCACAAGTGTGAAATAACTGAGAATATGGTATAGTGTTTAATAAAAATATAATATTACTTCTTACAATAGCACACATTCACTGTGGCTCTTGCAGGCTACAGGCAGCAGGAACAAAACTTTCTGATGCTGAGGCCTTTTTCAGGGATTCCTGCACATATTGTATGAAAATCTGTTCATTGTAAAAACTTACACCAGAGACAGTCAGTACAATGGGTGGCTTGTGCAGAAGTACCATAAAGTCACTTAGGAGGGCCCACCTCAAACTGAACCCTGAATGAGGGTCTCGACCTGAGTCTGCAGAGCAGGCAACTCAAAAGTGAACTTAAATGGAAAGAAATAAATTCAGTTCTAAAGTGATAAAAAATGTTACATTTGTTCATTTAGCAAATGCTTTTGTCCAAATCAGGGTAAACAAAAGTGTATCAACAGCAGACTAAAAACTTTAGATGCAGGACCATCCAGCTTGTGTGTCTGATACCACCATGTTGCTGCTAATGCTGGTAGGGATTCAGCAGCTCTGAGGGCAATGGGGAGTTCAGAGCCAAGTTCATGATGATTAAACAATTTCCTCAGCAAATCATGAATGTTATTGTTTTAGGAGTTCTATTTCTTGCAAACAACCAGCTTCATTTAAATAATTATGTTTGCAGAACAAATTTGAAACTAACCAACAGATAAAATAGAAAACTGAATGTGGAAAAAACAAAATAGGTGTGAAAAGAACAGAGGTAAAATAAAATCTCACAGTAGGATGGTGGAAATATGCGAACTGAAGCTCCAATTGTCTTTGCATATATCATTATCTTTTGGCAGCTTGTTCACATCCAGCATTTTCCATTTCTGCATGTGGCACATGACTGCAGCCCCTTTCAGTCTGGTCCTAAGTGACGTCTTGCATGTGCACCCTGTTATTTCCTAATATATTTTTAAGCAGCTCACGTGTCCTATTTCCACAGAGGCTAGGAGGTGCATCCAGGAACACCTGAGTCAACACACTGAGCACAAAACCACAAACACCCATCGTTACCTTCTTTTCTCTGAAACCGAGACAGGGGTTTACCTTGTGTCCCACCCATCTGGTCATCATCCTCTCCACCTTCAGTGTATCCTATTTAGCTCACCTGTACCCCTCACAAAGGGCTGGGACAGTTTTTATCACTGCTGGTTGCCAAAAACAACACTGTTGTTTTTTATGCTGTTACTTTAAATTATTAACATGTTAGGAACATGTTAGCCTTGCCCATACAACAAAATTAATAAAATGGGAGCAAGTCACCAAAAAGTTAAAAATCAATTCAGAGCTGCATATTTTTGTCATGCCCCCTGGTCCTGCCTCCACTGGTCTTTATTGCTGATCCATGCACCTGGCTATCGTTAAGGCTTATAAATACCTGTCTGTCTGATGTGATCTTTGTGAGGTATTGGCATGTTCCCATGTATACTGAGCAGTCTGTCTGGGTGCCATGGTGGTTACTGGCCTGCTTTGTCTTATGGCTTTTTTGCTTGTGTTTAACTTTTATCTGCTTGATGCTTGTATTGAGTTACTTTCTGATTTTTGACCTATGCCTGTTTTCTGACTACAACTTTGGAATCTCCTTTGGCAATAAATGGGTTTCTTCACTTTAAGCCTGCACGCATCTGCAACCTTCCTTCAGCATGACAATTTTTCCCAATGTGAAAGAAACAGTTTTGAAATTATTAAATATATTTAATGTCATGTGATCAATTAAGGTGAGACAACTCAGTGTTACCCACAGGATGGTTAGCACTAAATTCTGAATGGTCTTTATGCACAGAAATGTTATTAAAGCACTCCTTATATATTATGCAGTTGTACATAACACACAATAGTCTAATAATCTAATCACAATATGTGATTGATAATGTTATTTGAAGTTAAGCATGACTGACACCTTGCACTGATCAATGAAGCCCATGGTGGACTTCAACTGACCCTAAGGAAGTGATGCTAACATTGTGTTTAAAATGATTAATGTTGCAGAAGAGTTAAATCATTATATGCTGAAATTTTACAAGTAATGAAAACAGGCTGACATAGCTATAACCAGAGGAAAATACTTTTTTCCCATCATTAGTGTGCTAAAATAAAAAAAAAAAGGCGAGACACCTACCTTCCTGCTACTTGTTTGTTTCATCTATCCTAACTTGTTATATATCTGACTACTTACTGTGAAGCCATAGCTGTCTGCAGCGTTATAGGTGAGTCAGTAGCCAACTTCAATTAAGGAAAAAATTGAGAGAGCAGAGCAGTAGTGCTTGCAGGTCCACACTGTTCCCCTGGAAACCCACGTGGAGGAGCATCCATCCACACATCCAGGTATTACTCCGGCTTTGTTTGAATAAACCAAGTCAAGGAATTACTTTTTTATAAACCACTTTGTCACCAGGGATGAGTCAACTGGTCACTTCTTATTCTCAAGCAGACCCAGTCCTGCCATGATGAAGTTTAACACTGATTATTGTATTAGAATTTAGCTGATGCTCATCTTAAAGCAGTTCACTCATATGCCTTATATCCAAAAGCTGATACTTTGTTTATCCTCTATATCAGACTTTACTGAAACAGTTCAGGTTAAACACCTTCCCAAGCAGATAACTGCACCATCTGCTACTGGGGCTTGAACCAACAACCTCTTGCTGGCTACTGCAGCACATTGCAACCTGTAGCTGAATAGGTGTGTGAACAGTTCCGGACTTTTCACACATAACCTCCCTGTGCTTCAGATAAAGGGGCTCTTTCATAGCAGAGCTCAGCCAGGCTTGGGGGGGGTCCCGGGGGGCTACACACACAGCCAGGAGCCTGTTTAAAAATGAATTCCAGCAATGCCAATAGAAGCTGTTTGTTTGACAGACCTGGTTCCAGACAAACAGCCACCTTATAAAAGCTATTTCATAATGCAGGTTTCATATTCTGAAGGATTTGTTTTTAAGAATTAATTGTGAAAATGCAGCATTCCAGTAAGCATTTGGTAATTTTTTTTCCAAAACTTAGATTCATTTTTTGCTTGTTAGCTATAGCTGAGTTCCAGGCTGGCAATCTCTGATCTGGACCCCACTTTGCTGGTGAGGGGCCAGTATATCAGCTCTCTGTCACCAATCTGTGAAAACACCATCTAAGTCACTATGAGCGAAGGGCTGCTGCCTGGGTTGTCCTGTCTAATAAGTCTTGTATTAGTTAATTAAGGAAACAGACTTGAAACCAGAACACCCTGGTTTCAAATCTCGTGAATGTGCAGGAAAGGTCCGCAAATAATTAAAATCACACAAAATATACAACTTCCCCAGTTGATTTCAAGTTCATCAAAACACATAATTTTGTGTGGTGGCCCCGTCTGCAGTGCAGTGTACAGGTGAGGCTTTGTGAGAGCACCAGGGCCTGCAGCTGGTTGCTGACAGCGAGGGGCTTTTCTGTAAATAAAAAAACAGTTCAGCTCCAGTTCACATCTGAAAGTAACTCCATGTAAAAAAAAAAAAAAAATTAGAGGTGAGCTGGAGAGTCTCACACATGAGAAACACAGTGGCTATTTAAAAGAAACATTACCAATGGGGTGATGACGATTTCAAAAGCTTCTTGTCCCCACATGACAAAGACAACAGTACAGCACCCACCCAACAGGTGGATCGCAACTGTTGGCTCTGTATATATCCAATTGTAAGTCCCTCAAAACACGAAACATCAATGACAATATTATTAGAACCAGTGGAAATTATTTCCGAAAGAGACCGCAAAAAGAATGAGGTCAAAATACATTTCATTTAAAAAGGATTTGTTGTGGGTAGAATGCATGCATGAGATCCATTGTTGCCGTGCAGATATGAATGGGAATAAAGAGCAGTGCAGGGATGCACCTCTGAAGAAGAAGTGGCACGAAATGACCTTGCAACCTTGAAAGAAAATGAGAAGCAGACTTGTGAATATGGTGGATGTAGCTACTGGAAAAATGACCATTGAGGACCTGTGATGTGTCCTTGGTCTGATTCAACCCATATCTCCTCAATGTGGCCTAAACTTTCACGAAATCTAAGGGAAGCACAAAGTCCTGGAAGTGTTTACCTTGGCCAGGCTGGACTTTTGCTGAGGTGATCAATAGCCGCAGCAGTCAAGTTTGGCCTTGGCTGATGTTTTTCTACTCGTTTCCAGTATTTTCTGGCAATGAGAGAGCAAGAGACAGAACAGAAGGGCTTTGACTCGGCTTAGGCTCCAGTTCATGCCTTGCAAATAAATGACATGTATTGTTTGAGAGAATATGACTTTATTTACCGTCCACAACTAATGAGCTATTGGATGACTATAAGTGGAGCATCTGCACTGCGACAAACTTCTATGACGGAATCTGAACAAACAACCAAGCATCTTGCAGAGTGCCATCCACTGGGATTGTTTACGGAAGGGATTTTAGATGTTGGGTAAATGCCAGTAGCAAATAGCTGGATACTTCAGCGATACAGACACTGAGGTTGGACAAAAGGGATTATTCAGTCATGTCGTAGACAGCACACATGACATGCAGTTCTCTTTTTTTCCCATCTGTGTATTTAGAAATGCAACTGTGAAAACACCGGGAGCGCCACCCACTTTCCATTACTTCTGACTTTGACCTCATGATGTGACCCGAACACATGACCCTGACAACTCTGGTTGGAGATTGATGGTGCTTCTTTTAGCTACAGGCCATGATGTAATGCAATGGTTCACTGCAGAAGAAGGCAGAAGAAGACCTGTTGAATATTCATGGTAAAATCCAGGTTGCGTCGGTTGTCTGTACCACCTGTGTTGTCAGTATGCACAACATGGATCATAAAATCCATACAGAAAGGGTTCATTTCTTTGATCTTTGCCCTTGTGATGGCACACATGTTCATAGGGAAAGTATTCATCTGCTTGATCTTTGGACTTGATAGATCCTTTCGAGATTGTTTCATTTCATTCCTATATAAAGGATTCACCTGCTTGATCTTTGTGCTTCGGGCTCAATAACGATGATCTCTTGCCATCATTATAGATGCTCTTATTTAACTTTGCCCTTGCCTCTGCAGATCTTCTTGTCCCATCCCTGTAGCATGTATTCAACTGCTTGACCTTTGTTCTGCGGTTCTGTGGTGGGTGAGTTTATGCTTCCAAAGGGGATTTATTAGTCTTCACGCCTTTCAGTCCGACACTGAGCAGACAAACCCTACAAACACTGATAGTTCCAATTGTGGAATGTGTTGAATACAGATTGAGTGAATCTGAACAGCTAGACAGGCACCATAAGACATCCTGGCAGTCCTGACACTGGTGACTTTGGCTGTTGTCAAAGAAATTCTTCTGTTGCCTTGAGAGTTTACATTTGCATCTGGTAAATGGCAACTTTGCCTTTATTTGTCTTTTCAGTTCTCTATACAGGTACAGAAATATACAAAGAGTTTCATTTCTTGGTTGAGGTGCTTGTGTCTAAACTATAAGAACCAGAAGATCAGAATTTCTGCTTTGGAAATTGAGATGCTGAAATGGCTTCCTACTCCACTGGATCCTGGATATCCTTAGGACTTAGTTTTCTCTTCTGCTGGTGATGTTGTTCACAGACTTGTTTGTCCAGCATAATTCTGTGCTGCTGTCTGCCTGTCAGCATATTTTTTTTGCTAAATGGTGTTGACTCATTGTTGACTCTTGGCAACCATATATATTTCCAAAATGTCTCCATTGTCTCCATAATGATTTTTCCTCTACATATGTTCTTAGACTTAAAAGAAGTGTTTGCAATTGGTGGGTTTTCTTCTTTGTCCAATTTTTCCAAACACTGCTGTCTGTCTAAGAGAATCCAAAAAGTCTTCTCCTCATCTGTCCTAAGATTTATAACTTGAGTCCCATAATTTGCACTTCTAATGAGAGTTCAGGCTCAGTTTAATCCATCTGGTTGTTTTACCAGTCCTGTCCCTCCCTCACAACAGAGTTCAATTATTTAGAAAACATATTTAACTGTTCTTCCCACCTCCCCCTCCCATTAACACAACCAAGGTGAACTCGGGCTGAGCCCTGTAGGTTCTCACTGTTTGTATTTGCTGGATCCACTGAGCATCACCTTCTACCCCTAAAGGAGGTTTCAGATGACCACCCAACTGCTTGTACAAACTGTTCACACAAAACTAATATTTTCCCTCAATTGTGCAATGTCAGCATAGCCAGGCAGGGTGGGCAGCGAGATTGCTTTAGACCCCAAGAAGCTTTTTCTCCTGTATCAGGATCACTGGAATTTTGTTTCCTTCCTTCTTTGCCATTGAGTTGTTTCCACATTTTTCTTTTAGCAGTACACCTCCCCTAGATTACGGTAAAACCCTTTTTCTTAATAGAAAGGCATGATTTAGTCAAATGACATTTTTTGGCTCATGATGAAATTATGCATCAAACCAGTAATGTTTTTGTTCATCTTTGTTGTCAGTCTGGCTACTTCCCTTCAGTTTAACATGGTCACCCTTATTACACAACAAATGGTACACTTTGTAATTCCTACTTCTAGTAACATGGGCAGCTTCAACCAGTCACAACAAGCAATGGTATAAATAACAATAAAAATGACAAATTCAATACAATTATTACTTTTAATTCACTTACGTGATGATTTTCACCAAAGTGACTTACAGTGTTAAGGTGCTTACAAAGATTAACTCATTTGTACAGCTTGGTAATTTTTCCAGTAGTACTTCAGGGTACGTACCTTGGACAAAGGTACACACAGGAAGTGGGATTCAAACATGAGCCTTTGAACTACTTATATAAATAAAAAGTAAACATATAAGTATTAATTCAATTATTTCTATTATATAAACAGCTTTAATAACATGATGACCATTACAGTGCTGTAAATAAAGCCTTAATCTCATTATCAAAATCATTCAGCATCATCTAACACAAAATATTTGTTAGCAATTCTGTATAGCACCACTAACAGCACAGTATCCATGCAGAGTGAAAGACACAGGCAGCCATTGTGTGAACATCCATGAACCAAATTATCCCAATTTCCTAACCAGGGTTAACGTTGTCTCTGGGCCCACCGTCTGGTTATTGCTGTTAAGCAATGATATCAACTGTTCAGAAGGGAACAGTGATCCTTTTCAACATTATTTTAATCTTTTAAGACTGAGAAACTATTGAGACATAACCCAAGGAGCGAGAAGGACATTTAATTCAGGCGTCTCAAGCCAAAAAGACCTAAACATTTAATGTCAACATATGAGTGGTTTTCCTTGCAAAACCCATTTCCTGAGGTAAATGTTTTACTAAGATAAAAAGCACACAAAATGCATTCTTAGGATTCCTAGTAACAATCACAGGTTTGGTGACAGATTTTCTTTTTTAGGTTGTGGAAAAAATTACATCCACGCAACTTGCTGATCTTCTTAAATGGGAAACTGCAGACAAAAGACAGATTCTGTTTAACAGGCTGCCTTTTTCAGCAAACTGTCCTGAACACATCTGGCTTAACTTCTTCATAATGTGCACTTAAATGTGGTGGGAATCTTAAATCCTTAGAACCCATTTAACTGGTTACATAGCACTTCCCTCCTCTGAAGAATATGAGTAAGTCATACATTTACACAATATCTTAGATAACATATATGATTTTTTTTCTCAAGCTACTGAGTCACACAGACTGATTATATGACACACCACAGGGTTGGGAATCATGGGAATGGTTTACTGTAGTCATGACACACCCAACCTTACATCCTTCACTGTGGACAACAATTGATTTATTGTTGCTTTCATCTTCTATTAGATTAAGCGATACATTTATGGATGTTATGAGGTATGAATTACTCAAGTTTATATGTACTGTCTCATTTCATAGATAGTTCCTTCGTCATTATGTTACTACCTGTGTAAAAAAATTCAGACTCATGGTCTGTTTATTTACATTTATTCAGGTAACAGATGCTTTTCTCCAAAGTGCTGTAGGAGTCCATCAATAATCACTTTAGATGCAGAGATAGGGTGATCAAAGCACAGCTCATGTGTCTGATACCACCATGTTGCTGGTTCACATCCCTCAAGTAGCTGCCTACAGAAGTGAGATTCAAATAACAAATGCACAGATAATCATGGCAGATGGTGTTGGACTCATTTATATAGCTGTCAGGAGATCAGGAGAGAATTTGCTCTGAAAGAGATGGGCTTGGAAGGAATTCAGCAGAGTTTTATTTTTTACCACAAACCTCCAACTCCAAAACTGAGGACTACAGATGCTCCAATTTGGCCCACTTGTGAGTAGGATCATCAAGAGAGGCAAGGAAGGGTGATACATGGGAGAGCTTTAAAAGATCAAACACACATATCTTGGTATTTGTTGTTAAACCATTATTAACGTAATGTCATAAGTGTTAAATGACAATCAATAAGGGGAAAAACCTACAGATTTGATTGAGACTAATAATAAAATATTGTAATGTTGCGTGGAATTGTGGTTCCCATCATGCTTTGCTTGTATATAGTTAATGTCTCCAACCATGGTAGGAAGTCCAGGGCTCGACAATGACCTTGAGGTTGTGTGGGTATGTACAGTAATTCTGTAAGTGGGTGTCTTGTTAACCATACTGTGCAATAATAAAGTTCATGGTCCCACAACTCTGCCTTTTGAGCCCTCCATCTGTAACACTGCCTCCACAGATTGTTACAATATAATGAAAACTTCTTGATCTTTGAGATTCAAGAACATTTATGGGACATGAACCACGGAGCAATGCTCAGTTTATTCAAACGAAAAAGAGTATATACTTTGGATTGTTATTTGTATCTCTGTAATGCCATTGTTGTGTCTCACATTCCTTCACACCCACTGGAATTATTTTAAGATATTTCAGCAGTAATTCGCTTTGTTGATAAGATGTTTCTTAGAAACATTTCTCCTGTTAAGTAAACATGCCTTAGGCCATTATCAGCCATGCCTGTGAAACTCCACACCCCGTTTATTCAAGCCTGGAAAGACACAGTAGATCCTACTAGTAGTAGTACAGCCTTGAACCTGTGTGTGCAAAGTCTCAGCAGATATCCCAAAATATCTTTTCCCATGCAAAGGGTGGCAAAGAGAGTTAACACACCCTTCTTTTTGTGTGTGTGTGTGTGTGTGTGTGTGTGTGTGACTGATTCACAGTCTTCTGGTGCTCAGTATCTCTCCTGAGAAACACATCGACCAGCATGAATTTGCAGTATCTATTCCTGCCCATCTGCTTTTAAGAATAATGCTTCCTTAATTTGATTTGGATCAGAATATATAATTTCAGAATCATCACTGTGATCCTCTCCAGGGTCCACATTGCAGTTTTACTAAGTTAACATCATAAAGAAATTATACACTACTTCCTATCAGTAATATTAAAATTATTCTGCTTTTTTTTAGATCTGCTTGCTTAATCACAGTACTTGACCTGAAGTGATGCAGTAAAAACAACCCTGCCCAGTGGTAAACCATTTTAAGTGGCTTTTAAGAAAAGTGCCTTTCTTCTCTGAGCTTCAAAGCTGGCCTTTAATATGTTAACTGATCCTCTCTAACCCCTCATACCCACTTCACCCTTCTGGGCCTGAATGTGAGTCTCTACAGTGGACGTTTGGCAGTTGGGTGCAAGGGGACAAATGAGGGGACTGGGGCAGCACTGAGGTGGTATGTGGTGCAAGGGGTCGGTCAAAGAAGGGTGGGGAAGAGGAGCAGCTCAGCAACTTGAGTAACACAACTCCTGGAGATGCAGCCTCCCACACCCGGGGCTGCAGACGGATGGCTGAAAGTTCTCCCCATGGAGCCTCAAGGCTGCAAGATGGCTGTCCTCCAAACCATGTGCCAACCCACCACCAAACAGCTTCATGTGGAACGACAGCAAACACACCAGCAGCGGGGGCCACAACGGTCAGTGTCACCTTCACAGTAAATACTACCCACTTGTATTAACAGGTAAATCAGGAAAAGAGAGAAAAAAACAGGTAAATCAGTGTAAAAGTAGCATAGATAAGTGCAAGCTTAATGAATAAAAATCACCCTGAGGTCTACATCTAGCACTGAAATGGCGCAACAGAGATAATTCTCATATAATCAATGTTTTGTACCCCTGTCATCCATTCTGCCACAACCTAAGGATTTTTGTTGCCAGTTTGTCACATGCTAATGCAGTACAGGCAGAAAAGGAGGAATCCAGCTATACAAATGGGTACAATTTCAAACAGCTACACATTTCTCTGTATGAAAGCAGCAGCTGCAGATGAATTGTGCAACAGCTCAGTGGGGCCATGACCAGTGCAGTATTGTCTGAACAGCTAACCTAGCTGGTCATGGCAGCCTGGCTATTGGCCACCTTTTGTCCCTTAGGGCTTGCCTTGTGTGACTCACCCCATAAAGAGCTGCGGATTTGGTGGCCCTTTGTCCTGGCAGGCACCACTGTGCACATCTATTCAAATGAGCAGCACAAAGGGACTCCTCACTATTCCTCACTACTAGTAAAATCATTATGGAGGACATCACCAGATTTATGAGCCTGATTGCAGATATCATTCGGGGACATGGGGTGGGGCAGTTAGGATGGTTTCTAAGGCAACATGACAGTCAGCCTCCCCTACCAAAGATAAGTCTGTGAATTCCCACCTGTTTGCCACTTGCACCTGTCAAGGTGGCAAATGGCTTTACCAAAAGGAGGAATGTAAACGAGCTGTCTGGCTGGAACGAAGTGCATGACTCCCTGTTTAAACCCCTGCATTTCCTCCTCCTTCTGATCTCATCCTCTTCCTTGTCACAAAGCCTCAGTACCAGGTGACCATACCTGTACTCATTTTCCACCACTTTGATTTTAAATATCTATGGAAAGAACCGCTGCCACTGTTGACAACATCCTGATAACGAACTATTTCCATCACAGAGTCGTTTCAAAGCACCGCCGTAAAAGGTTAATATTTATATCACAAAAAATATGGAAGAAAAAAATAAGGCACCTGGGTGTCATGCACATACAGTACATTACATACAGTAATTATTACACTCAAAAAATTTTTGAGGTTTAAGTTAACATTTTGGGGGCACAAAAGGTCCTTCATTGTGATACACATTTCATATTTTTACAAGGAAAGGGTCAATGAAAAACATTTTTGCAAATAGCATTTGCCATGTTTTAATATGCAGTACATTTTGAATGTAATTAATAACTTACAAAATATGGTACAAACAAAAAAACCAATCAATGAAAACAGAATGAATGCTTTACATATGCATTCAGTTTGCAGTTTCATCATTAAATACGTGTTATTTTATTATTCATAATACAAGTATTCACATTTTTACAATCAATATTTTATTATGCACTAAATTACAGTATTGACTGCTTGGCGACCCCACTGCAACAGTATAGATACATGCTGTGCTTATCCTCCTTATTCCCCAAAAAATTGGATTTTAGGTGCATGACACTAAAGCCCTCCCACACCACACACACACACACACACACACACACACACACACACACACACACACACACAGGCTGTTTATAATATAATCTGGCAATTATAGATTACACATTAATTTTTTCCAACCCATGTCAGTTTTAATACTCAACATTGAGAGCCATGTCCACTTTCCTCTAGGCTTCAGCTCTCCAACCACAGCATCTCTAGTCCAGTGACCTAGTCCAGAAGGTGTGTGTGTGAGTGCAGTGTGGGAGTGTTTGCTTATGAACACTTATGTTTCTGAATGAGGGAAACGGGCACGGAACAAGTGGGATGCCCTTTGTTGTGTGTGTATGTGCGTACATGCTGTGGCACACAGATCAATACAACCCCGCCCTGCTCCCAAACTGCCCCTCTGTCGAGTCCCCACACACACACACACACGCACACACACACACACACACACACACAAACACACACACGCTGCTTGATGGTGTTTATGAGCCATTGTTCACTGTCACGGCAGCACATACCAGGGCGGGTTCTCCCCGGGGCTGTCCAGGGATCAGAGCATGGGGGATGGGGATGGGAGCTGCTGTTGGTTGGCAGATGGGGCAGGGGGCAAAAAGGCAGATATGTTGCCTTAATTGAGAACCTAGTTTTTACATTGCTGTACCAGCCTCTTTGGGCATGAAAAAGATGTTTAAAAAATCAGTCGAAAAATAAAAATGCATGAGGAATGGAGGTCTTCACCACTTCCTGTATACACCATTACCCTGAAATGGAAAAAGGATTGTATTAAAATCCATTCTTTCTATTCAAGTTCTTCCAAGTTTTTGTCAGCATTACAGAAGTGTTATTATGCACCCAGTGGTACCTCACTATCAGTTCCCTTCCCAAATAGGACATGGAGAGGTTTGGATGCAGCTGTGAGAGCAGCAGTGTGTGTCCATGTCTGGCTGTGCGTGGGAATGAATTGGCAATGGGTGTATGAGAGTGTGAACCTAGGGCAACACACACACCTGCAGTGCCAGGTGGAGAGCAGAGAGGAAATGAGAGCTATTGTACACAGCTGAGGGGAAGACGGCCTCAGAAAAAGAGTCGGAGGGCTTGGCAAGAGCCACACACACAGCACAAATATAAACACTTGTTTTACTATCATTTTACCATTCGAAACACGTGTTTGGACTGTGCAAATTCCACACGGAGTCGGTGAACACACTGGCAAGGATGTGCAATAGCAGCACTATCCTCTGTGCTGCTGTACAGTCAAATAACTTACACCCTGTAAAGTTCTTTTCTACTCTCATGAAAACAAATGAACTACTGATACAATAGAAACCCAACAAGCACATAAAAAAAACAAATTGGTGTGTTGTAGAATGAAATGGAGCCTAAAGAAACAGTGCGAGGTAGTGCTAATTGTATTAATAAATTCAGGCATATTGTATTAATAAAATCCCCGTAAAGTATTAATAAATTATATACATGGCATAAACTTTAAACTTGGTATTTAATAAACTTGTTTTTGGATAACTGAAATTTTATGGATAGCAATATTAATGGGCTTCATTTGCTTTACAGTGGTAATGCAGATGTGAACTGGTAAGAAGGCAAAGTGTGTTGGTGCAGCAGAGCAGACAGACCCAGCAAAGAAACAAGCCCAAGTGACACCAGAAGGATGAGTTCCATTGGGGGACATTGACACGGTCAGTGTGCACACATGGACGGCACAGCCGTGGCCGCAGGAACGGCAGGTTGGACAAGCGTGGAAAGGGATGCAGGGACTGCTGCCCAGCAGCACTGCTAGGAGGAGCATGGGAATGTGTATGTGGAGTGATGGGGGGTGTCTTCACCTACAGTGCTCAGCTGCGGCACCCCGTGGGTCATTTCCCTGGCCGTGCTGGTTGAGGCACTGCTGTGGCTGGAAGCAGGTGAGATGGCCGTGGCCCTGGGGATCACAGTGTCACAGGACATCTGCTCCATCTGTAGCAGCAAGATGCAAAGTCAGACATGCACAACATGCAGGGACAGAAAGATATGTGCAGTCGCTCTATCTCTCTCTCACACACACACACACACACACACACACACACACACACACACACAATTATGTCCAGTTATTTTGCCTGCTCCTTCTGTAATACTCCCATTTTCCACAGTAAGATAAAGCACTTTGTGGCTGTATATTCAAAGCAACACAGCTGTGAGCTCCAACAGGTGTGTGTGTGTGTGTGTGTGTGTGTGTGTGTGTGTGTGTGTGTGTGTGTGTGTGTGTGTGTGTTTGGCAATACAACCACTTACATTCCCAGGGCCCTTGCTGATCAGGGCCAGCTCGGTGGGCTGGTACACAGAGCTGCGCAGCTGCCCATTGTAGCCACTATAGGGGGATACTGGCTTGTTGTGGCCTGAGAAGGGGGAGAAAACAGCAGATGCACTATGTTACAAATAGCATACATTGCAAAGTGCCCCACTCCAGGGCATGCTGGGAGAGCAGACACCGGGCAACACCTTAAATGCCCTCTTTTCCAGTAAACATTCTCATAATTCATTTCCTTTATTGAGCCCTCCCAGTGTCACCGCATGTCGACTTCTACAGCATGGCTCTGTTTAAAGAATTAGTATTTTATTATTATTATTATTATTATTATTATTATTATTAGTGGTAGTAGTAGTAGTAGCAGATTAGCTGAAACTATTGTTATTGTTGTTCAAGGAGATTTACAATGTGAGGTTTGTACACTAAGCTACTTACACCTTTACCATTTTATACAGTAGGGTAATTTTTACTCTATCAATTCAGTGTAAGTACTTTGACCAAGTGTACTCAGAACTCAACTAGCATACAATTTGGTTTAATTCAACTTTATTTTTATATATTTTTTGCTCTTCTAAAGCCACAAGGGAACTGAGGAGAGGAAAACAGAAAACTACCGACAGCAGCAAAAAATAAAAAATAAACCACTGGCTGCCCATCTGTCTTGGACATTCTGAAATGTGGTATACTGTATATAGATGCATCCAGTGTGTCTATCATAAAAGATAGAAATATAAGCTGCACCCAAAAGACTGAGTCCATTGAGAAAGAGGTCATTTTTACCACAGTGAGGAAAGAAGCAGAAATCATCAGGTATATGAGCCACTTGGTTTTCTTGATCTAAAACCCTAACTAGCTTGCTTCCACTTGGTTCCCCTGTAGCCCTGCTGTGATTCAATGAGGCCGAGGAGATGATTTTCGTAACAAAAACTCAGAGAGCCCTCTTCCTATGCACAGGCTGGGAGAAGCTCCCTCCAACCCAGCTCATTTCAACCGGATTAAATTATAGGTAATTGAAGCACCTTTGTGTCAACCAGTATTATCATGGGCTGAATTCACTAAGCTGAGGGGTTTCATGGAGAATGCAGCCTTCCAGACCTAGTGTCATATTTGCATTCCCCAAAAAGCCACAATGCCATCATGGGATGAAAAGTTACCCACTCACATCACCCTAATGATATTTCCATTTGCAGCTCAGCAAAACATTCTGGTTATTAACTTTTGCTTAGCAAATGAACTTAAAAAGTAGGACAGAAAATTCCATGCAAAACATCTCCCTCTTGCTTCAGTTCTATCCTAATTTGGTTGTAGCTAATTTTGGTTGAGACGCAGCTGTGTGGAATGAGTTCATTCACCCTGGATGTAATGGCTTGTGACTCTCCAACACCCTGCCAAATGGTTTGCTATCTTTACACACTGCAATCACATGATGCCATACAGGCAAACTTGTTGGAAAAATGACCCTTCCTTCGCTACAGCTACCAGCAAACAGGTGTCTGCAGGAGATGCTGATGCAACAAGGAGATTTGATAACAAACAATCTAGCCCTGGAGAACTCAGATGACATCTTGGACACGTAATCCCATTCTGAGCTGCAGGACCACAAATGGAACCCAAGTTAGGTCTAAACAAAGGAAACACTTCTTTAAACCTAATATGCAGTGGACGTTTTAGAATCATGGATTTCACCTTGACTATTAAACCCAATGACCAAGAAAGGCTGATATGCCTCTCTTTGTGTGTAACCTGTAACTCTCCATGACCTGGCTGGTGCTGAAGAAGAACACTCTGTACTGGCAGAGCCCTTTGGGAACCCACTTTTGCTTCTTACATGCAAAAGCAAATTCATAGGCCCGTCTCCATGGAGTCATGGAAACATCTGGTGGCAACTCCATCCCTCCTCACAGGCGAGCAAAGGCCACCACTGTGGTGACCACTCCTGCCTTGTTAAAGCTGAACCATATCTTTACCAATTATATGACCCTGTCAATCATCTGATCTGTAAGGTTTCTGGGTTTCTCCTTTCTTCTGTGCAGTAAGGGGAGTACAAATCTTAGAAACCAAGCAAAGTCTGGAGACACGCAGCTCCTTCCCGTGATTAGCAGTAACCTGGGCACATGACTGCTAATGATTATGACAGTTTAGCACCACTTTTGATGTACATTTCACATTCACTCATTTAGCAGATGTTTTCCTCTACAGCAACATGCAGCTCAGAGTGAAGGACATTAACAACCTATGGAAGGCGAGTCATTTTAATGTTCAAGAGAAAACAGAGTGACAGAATGTGTTCCAGGATCTGCAGGAATATCAGATGCTGCGCAGAGTGGATCGAATCCCCCATCTAAACATGGAGAGGATTAAATTCCACCAAGTAAGTGCTCATGAGCGAAATCCAGTACGAACAAGACAGAACCAGGGTTCTCACCTCTTTCTCTGCATTTCCTGAATTCTTTCATTTTTCTCATTGATTTTGCTCTGGTTGTGTACTAAGCTATGCTGTCTGACCTCTTTTATAACTGCACCAGCCAGGGGAGGTCTGATTCTCCACTTTGCGGTTGCACAGCAACAAGTACACACTAGAAGCATGAGCATCAGCCCAGGTTTCAGCCCAGTGGATCAGTGGAGAGCTGACAGCCTCCTTCTGCTAATTAACCCCGTCAGGAGATGATGTCCCTGACTCAAGTCACTTCTTGAAGTGTTGGACCCCAGGGAGTCCTTATACATACACCCTGTACAGGTCGGTGGGCTTGAGGCTGGATGTAGCTATGGCTACAGCAAGCATTTTCTCCTTAGCTGTGCAGAACACTGTGCATCTAACTGAATTAGTGAAGCAGGAAGGTTGGTGGAAAAAATGTCACCATGTCAGGTCTGCCAGAGAAGTCACTCAATGCAGAGATTTTACAATGAAAAGCAACGGAGACAATAAAGACATTGACCAGTATAAAGATATATACAAGAATACAAGGGTTTGACTTACGAGGTTTTGCACAAGTGAAATTATTTAAGGCCCTTTGCTGAGTAACATGAGGTGAGTATGAGGGGAATTTTCCTGCTTATTCATTAAAGTACCAGAAACAAAATGAGTGACAAACACGTCTCTGGAATTGCTCACTTCCCATAAAGCCCCAAGTCTCTTAAAGCACTCTTTCTCATTAAATCTCTGACTTATGACATTTCACCTCACGCATTACTCTCGTAAGTAGGGGGGATGCCTGCATGTAGAAGAGGTGCAAATGAAGCAATAAACAGTTATATGGAAAGTCTTGTATAGAAATTCATACCTGCATTGGGCTCATCCATGGAAAAGGCCTTGTTCTCCATGAACATGCTCTGTGAGCCCTGTTCCTTCAGGATGGTCTCGTACCCCACAGCTCTGGTGGGGTACAGGTCTTCTCCGTAGACAGGCTCCGACTTGCTCTCTTCAGTGAGGGAGCAAACTTCTGGGATGGAGTGAAGGATCAGGAACACCCATGCATTAGACACTAAGGCAATGGCCAGCGTGGGGTCATCCCAGGTGAGGTCACCTCTCCTCTGGTTCCCATACACATACATGGTGATCCATGCCACCCAGATGCCTACAGAGAGCAAGCACGTGACCAAGATGAAGGTGGCCCCCTTGCACCACTCCCTTTGGCTGCCTGTGAGCCCAGGAATGGAGGCCACCAGTGCTCCCACCAGCAGCACCATGACGTAGATGAGCGCCATGGGAAAGTCCGGGTTGGCAATGCGGCATGGGATAGGCACATCGATGGTGCCATTTGGTGGTGACCGTGCCACCGTTATCACCAGCCATTCTGTGTTGATGACCACCTCAACTAGCCACAGTGCCAGTGCCCCCAGGCACAGCACCCAGCCCCGGAGCCCACGGTCCTGTCGTGACAGAACACCCAGATGCACACCCTGCATCAGCAGGCATGCGAAACAGCCAGCAAAAAGCACCCCAAACAGGAAGCGACGTGACGTGCAGGTTGCAAAGTCCTGACCCACAATACAGGCAAAGGTCAGGCCAAAAAGGCCCAGAGTGGATATCAGGAAGCCGGTCTCCAGGCCCACTGAGCTCCTCCGGCCACTGGAGGTGACGAATGGCAAACTGGCCAATAGGACAATGATCATCATCAGGGAGACCACAAAGCCTGCAACTGCAAATGCCTCCACCACGATGCCCCACACGGCATTCAGGTCACACAGTCTGTAGTACAGGGAGGAGACCAAGGGGCTGCAGCCATTCGGGGTGCTGTTAGACCCCAACGCCCCTGGCAAGCAGCAAAGGGAGGCCACCAGAAGCAGCACGTGGAGGAGTTTCATGGTGACGCAGGCTTCTGTCCTCTACACCTGTGAGCAGACACACAAAAACACACATACATGTCACTACAACATTTTCAATTTCAGTTTGTCTGCCTACTGAACACAATAATGCACAATCCATGCGCAGTGTTGTTACTGCGCAACTTATCCAACCTGCGCTCCCTGTAAAGGACAAGAGCTCCATCCACCTTCTCGAAAAACCATCCCCTCAACATATCCACTAATTCTCCAGCGTAAAAAAGATCAGTTCTGTTTAAATATTTGTCAGTGTCACTTGCACAAAAGTTAAACATTCAAGGCTTAAATGGTTTGTGGACGGAAGTCCAGCAAAGCCACCTGCAAATCATCAATGAAACGTTTAAACACGTATTGATTTTTTTGTCTCTGCGGTAGGAGAAAGTTTAACAAGCCAAAGGGTGAAGCTGCCATATGGGTCAAGGTGAGGGACAGATACGGAGTGACGTGTTGTGCGTCCAAAGTGCTTTTCAACATCAGTCATGGAACCTCGCTGTCCTGTTGCCTGTATTTACTGTGCTGCCAGTCCAGCTATGCAAGTTCCATGAGAGCGTGAAGGAGAACCACCTGAGACCCGTGTTGCTTTCTGTTTCTTTATGGTGATGGGGTCAGAATATGATTTCTGATATGATACAAACTTGCTGAAACATTCAAGTCAACCAGGATAGAAATATTTTACAACACCAAAGGGTGCAAAAAATGGTAAATAATTTTAGAGATTCAGCCTCTTTCTACCCTTTCTCTGTCACAGGCATTCTAGAAGATTTCCAACCATCACTGAATATGTCAGAATTTCCTTCCACTCCAGGAACTTGAGAGACAGTGGCATCTGGTTCCTCATCCTTTGCAAAGTCAGACCACATCTCAGCAATCTGTGACATAAGCATATCGATCAAAGCCCCCAAGGCCACAATATGGAGTTGGAGCCATACTAGTTGCAGATGCATATTTCCAGATCCACTGTCTTCTTGGTTATGCTGTTAATGATGAAGGCTTGTGTGCCAACACGATGCAGAAAGTCAAAGCATGGCTCATCTCCAGGAAAAGTAATGCCGAATAGATCAAATCTCACAAATTTGTCCTGTAACTAGGGTCTTGTGTTTTTTAATTAGTAGCTATTTCCTGGAATAGGTGTAGTAGGTGCTTTGCTTTGGAATCAAATAACATTTAATTTAAAACTCCTGAAGTGAAAACCAAACAATAAAGTGCCATGGGTGTTCTCCAAAATCTCATGATAGTTGGCAGTCTGTTTGTATAGATAATATACAACCAAACTGTAAAATGGCACTAGTAAAAACTGAGCCATCTAATGGAACAAAGCGCAAACAGAATTATTCATCTGAGAAACATGTCACTTTTTATAAACAGATATATTTAACTAGTCTGGCAGTCCCATTTTGAACTATAATGAGCTCCCTATGTCCCTCAGAACTGCCGAATGCCTCCCAAAGCCACATTCTTCAGAGCCATTTCTCTCCTGGCCTCCTGACGGCTACATGAATGAGTCCAACACCACCTGCTGTGATTATCTATGTATTTGATGTTTGAATCTCACTGCTGTAGGTAGCTACTTGAGGGATGTGAACAAGCAAAATGATGGAATCAGATACATAGGCTGCGCTTTGATCATCATGCACCTGTGTCTAAAGCTCTTTGTTGTTGCTACACTTTTGTTTACTTTCAGTTATATATCATATTTGAGGAAAGCATTTGTACATGCAAAAAAAATTGTGTTGCTTATTGTGTCTAAAAAATTTATGAAAGGAATTTGAGGCAACATCCTCTCTTTAAGGTGCACCAGTTGTTCTCACTCTGGGATTCAAACCAACAACTTTTCCCCAACAAGGTTGTCTCTTTAAAGTACTATGACATGTGCTGCTCCTGCTAGCAGACAGCTGCAGCAAGCTCAGCACCCAAAACAACAGCTGATTCTGATATCGATGACACCTTTGTATCTTAATATAGATGCCAACGATGAAGAGGGTAGCAATAGGTTTCCATGGTTACCTTGTCAATCAGAACCCCATACAAGAAGAGGCAGAGCAGCTGGTTGCGTTCATGATTTTGCCAGATGGAGCTGTATAATATAAACAAATGACACTTGATAATTTGATCAATAAATCATAGTGACAGTGGTCAGGTGACACAGGTGCTCAGCTGTGAACCTGGCACGAAAAAATACTGAACTTCTGTTGTATAAATACAGCAAAAGCAGAAGTAATTCTCATAAAGACAGAGAATCACATAAACCAAATAAAGAGCAGATCAGTCAGTTTTTGAGTCAGTGGTTTTGAGGCGCAGATCCAGTCTGATGGGTCCTGTGTTCCGGCTGTAGTGCAACACCACCTACAACCAATCCATGGTTTTCACAAGTACTGGAAAATGTGACCAACCATAAAAATAAAGATCTGGGTCCGGCACCCACTGGTAGTACTCACAGATCTGGGTCCTGCACATCAATATCCTGGGTTTGAATTGCTGCTGTCTGTCTGTAGTACTTTGATCAAGGTATTTACAGTAAAAATTACCCAGCTGTGTGCTCCTCACAGTAGTAGAACCTTGTAAGTGGTCTCCAGTAAAGGGGCCAAATAAAAAGATTCTGATAATGAGCATGAGATCATTCGCATAACGTCACTGTTGCCAAGAGCAGCTGTGAATCAACAGGTCACATCAAACAGCTGGAACATCTCCCAGGCAACGGGACATACCCATTTTGTACTGTACATCGGGACCCCAAAAGGTCAACATCGCCATGGTGACCAATCAACGTGCGTATGCTGGTCTGGCAAAACCAGACAAATGGATGGATGAGGGTGACCATGTGATGCATTGGACCTCACAGCTAATGCTGAACGATGAGCAGTTGACCTCACCAATCAAGAACCATGAAAGAAATAAAGATTATACAAAAAAAGACCAAAAAATGTCCAAAAACCCATCTCACCAATAACACTGTTAAACAGCATCCAAACAGGAATTAACCTGCCCACACCCACATGGTGTGTGTCTCTGAGAAGAGCCAAACAACTGTCCAACAGAAGGATCTAGAAGAATATAGAAGATGCTTTATCAATAAACAAGGAAAGATGGGACCTGAAATCACCTCTGTAGGCAGCACTGTCACCTGTGCAGGTGGCTCACAGGTGGATGAAACAGGTATGTGAAGCAGTTTATGAGACAGTTGTAACACAGAGGCATGGCAACAACAGCTCCTTCCTGTCTATGTAATGCAATCTTGCGTTAATAAAGGTTTAAGGTACTAATTTATTGATTATTGGATTTACAACGTCAATAAATTTGTACAAGAAACGGAACATCGAAACAGCTTGTTCATCTGGTAGTTTTACCGGAAAAACGTACCTGTTCAACATGGGAATGACGCAAACGGCAGCATTTTCCTGTTCCTATTTACTACATATTGTGTCGCACCGTGAATCGCGCTGCTTAAAATTAAAAATGTAGTTTATTAATAACGAAATGTAGCCGTTGAGGTTCCGTACTATAACTTTATTGCCACTACTATTAGGTTTAATAATTAATAATTTTGATAATGAATCGCTAGTTTTTTTCTCCTTCACCAACAGCGAATGCGCCCGAAAAACGGCCGCAAACTCCCTAAATCTGCGGGCAACTGATCGTGGACGATCAGCGGCGTCTCACCTGTCCACCTGTCCACTGAGAAAGCAGCTCAGTCTCTTCGTCCGCTCTGTTCCTCTCTATGTCCCGGTATTGTTCTCTGTTCCTCCGTTTTACACTGTTCCCCTCTATTTTACACTATTTACTGTACTGTGGTTGCGGCTTCTCTGTTCTTGATGGTTCTCAGACTCCTGCAGATGTTCCGTCTGCGATGTTCGGCCAGCTGCGTGTGTAGGAGACTGTTCAGCAGAACACACACTCTCACACACACCTCTCTCTCTTTCTCTCTCTCTCTCTCTCTCTCTCTCTCTCACACACACACACACACACACACACACACACACACACACACATTTCAGTTGTAGTTTTGTGTATTTTATTGCCATGATAAATTTATACACGTGTTGCCAAAGCAAGGCAACAAATGGTCATAATTTAAAGAAAAAGAACATGTGTAGCAAAAAAACAAATAAATGATGAGGTAAAATAGATGCACAAAATATATGGAATAGAGAACTAAACAATCATCACATAATAAAGTGCCTAAACAACAGTCTGTATGTGTGGGTGTGTGTAAAAACATTAGTTGAACAATCTAATGAAAAAGGATGTTATGTAAAAAATAATTACTGCTACTATTAATAACACAAAATAAATAAATAAAACAAGTAAATAAGGATAAAAAGTCTAACATAAAAACATCTGAACTACGAAAACCATCCAGACCTTCCCATCTCAAAATCTCCACTGCCATTCTGTTCTGTGTGTGAGAGTCTCCAACATGATGATTTTATTGTTTCAGAGCTTCAAATTCATATTAAACCATTTCCTTAAGAGTTTTACAGCAGTTAGCAACAATGACAATAACAAACACCTGTGCAATAATGTGCTCTGAAAGAACACCAGTAGTGCAGTATTTTACCACAGTACTAACCCAGTTGTTCCCATGGTACAGCTGCAGCTGCCTCTGACCCCCAAACCCACCCCCAGCATAGAGACCCCCTCGCAGCTTCAATCCTGCCTCCTCCTCCAGACCAGCCTGGTAAAGCTGGTACAGTACAGTACCTGAGCAGCACCTGAGGATACTTTTATTGGAAATACCTCTTACCTTTGCCTTTAGGAAAATGTGCTCCTGCTAAATTTTTGAATATTCAAAACACAGCGACACTGTATGTGTGTGTGTGTGTGTGTGTGTGTGTGTGTGAGAGAGTGAGTTTCTGACTCAGTAGGGGGCACCCTGGTGGGGTCACTGTGCTGATTATTAGTTTTTTTACAATGTTAAGAGGAAGTTGCTGCTATGACCTGATAGCAGAACTTACTGAATCACAATGGCGTTCACACAAATAGGAATTCCAAGGTCTGAAAGTGGGATAAGGTTTGAATTGCTTTTTTTAAAATTTAATTATGGGTTATGTTTCTGTTTTCTGTTTTTATTTTTGTTATATTATTGAATGTCTTCAGGTATTTCAGAATTTTATATAATGTATTATTATTGTGAAACACAATGACTCCAGAGTCTGAGTGTATTGTTAGAATTATTTCTCATTAACAAGTATTTTAACCCTTTGCAAACCTGTGCAGTAACTCCCTGCATGGCCTTTATTTTCCAGATTAAGCTAAAGTAGGAAATATATGTTTGAATTTTCAAAATATAAAACACTGTACCACATTTTCTGTGTCACCTGTGTTGCCTATTTAATTTAGTGGGTAGACATTGTTGGCTGTATAATTTTCTGCATCCCAGAAGATAAAATATTTTAGTGAAAATACACTGTATCAACGGTTATATATTATACAAGTTCGCAGAAATACGTTATAAATAATCATAGGTGCTGTGGAGATGTTTTGAAAGTGTACATAAAATGTGGTTTATAGCTCAACCAGTCTGTATTTCAGATTAGTTAAACTATTAACGTCACCTTGTGGACAATGATGGTAGCGCTAAAATTAAACCACACCCTGGATGAAAACATCAATTTTATTGCCAGTTAGTATATTTGAGAGTTTAATATATGACGTATCTTCAGTGTTGAACTTTTAATTTTATAGACAAAAGTTATACAAAGAAACTCACCATGTTTAAAATTATATTCATCCATCTGTGATCCTTAGCCACTGTGTCCTGGTCAGGGTTGCAGTGGAACAAAACCCATCCCAGAAGGTCAGTGAACAGCCTAGGAGACTATACTCTGCACCAGATGCTAATCTACATACATTTATATAATGTATTATTATTGTGAAACACAATGACTCCAGAGTCTGAGTGTATTGTTAGAATTATTTCTCATTAACAAGTATTTTAACCCTTTGCAAACCTGTGCAGTAACTCCCTGCATGGCCTTTATTTTCCAGATTAAGCTAAAGTAGGAAATATATATATATATGTGTGTGTGTGTGTGTGTGTGTGTGTGTGTGTGTGTTTAATTTGTGGTACTGGAGCAAAACTGAGAAAAACTGAAAAAAGTCAAGAAAAACTAAAACTACCAGATGAAACTGAACTGAAAAAAAGATTCAAGGTCAAAAGCTGTGGGAAAACTGTTGTGAACCTTTTATAACTATATTGGTTTTTGCAGAAATAGATTCAAAAATGTGATAGGATCTTCTTTATAACAATAAATCAAAACAGTGCAGCAAAACAAATAGCACACAAAAAATGTACACCGTCATATTATCAAACAGATTGATTAAATATTCACAGTCAGAGGTGAGAAAAGTACATGAACCTTGAAGAAAGTAAATGGAGTTGTGGTTTCAATATAAGAGAAGCCCACAGTTGTGATAGTTTTTTCACCAAAGATCTGTCACTAGAACATGGGCTGATCAGAAAGAGGTTCCAGAGTAGAGTAGATGCCCACAAAAGTGTCTCATAAGATTAGGCAGTATCGCTGTTGTCTCTCTTTTCTCCCAGCTGCTGCTTGGATTAGTCAGACTCTACGCAGGATGTATAAATCTAGAATAATCTAGATGAAAATGTCTCAAGCAGTCACAACAGTGCTTACAATAAACACCCACATCATGTTGGAAATTCATCATTTTCCTTTGGACAGTTGTCTTTCTGTTGTGTCATCTGACCTGCGTGATGAAATTAAATAAAAATAAAAAACCAACATATGGCAACGTTGTTCCATATGAAGATAAGTTTGAGCACAATAAATTTATTTATGGATATTTCTGAGGAGACCTCAGCTTTCATCAGATTTTTCAAGGTATCCATGGCCTAGAAGGGGGTATAATCCTCAGCAAAAAGGATCAGAATGTTCACCTCAGTTTCTCCAGCCAAATACATATATTTTCTAAAATTTCTGCTTGCAGCTCAAGAAACAGCTTGTGTTTACCCTCCAAGCCAACAGATGGCAGTAATGTGCAACCAATCAGAATAGGAATATGGGACCACCTGAGATCAGCTCACTACTACAGTGAACACTGGGGATCAGTAATGTTGCTCTTGTTTATGGGATAAATTTTCCAACAATCTCTATTCAGTAGGTGATTATGGGGCAGATATATTTTTACTTTCTGTCACTTTTAAATAATGCTCATTTTCATCTATTATTACATATTTATTAGACATCCTTTTTTAACTATAATAGCTACATAAGAGATTTCTAGAGAATGTAACCAAATAAGTAAGGGGGCAGCAACACTATTAGGCTTTTATTAATTATGCCTGTAAAAAGTGACTTTGGAATTACAAAAACATGGATTTATTAACTGTTTTTACACTGAGACGCCAATGTAATACCTATGTAATATCTGCCATTCACTAGATAGGAGCACTTGGGAAGAGCAGCTGGGTGACACAGGGTATTCTGGGGGGGGGGGTCACCTGATGGAAATCTACCAGCAAAAAACATCCTTCTCCCTAGCCGGCCCCCCCTTGCCCTCGGTGGCGGACTAATGCTTCTCTTGTTCAGCGGAGCAGAAACACTGTGGGGAAAAGTGTTTGCACTGTGAGCCCTGGCTCTGGTAGCGTGGATAGTGAGCGGCACTTAAAGCACCATTGGAAAGGAAGAATAAACACCAGCGTTTGCAGGCCACTGTTTTCTCATCGCTTTTGAAGTGAAGTGGTGTCTCTCTGCTGTGGGGGCAGGAGCTGTCAGATGTCTGGTATTTCCTCAGTAAGGCGCTAAATAAAATTTTCACAAGAGATAAAAGTTCTGTATTTTCGGGTTAGGAATCATTTACTTTCATATCAGAATCATTTCAAAATGACCAAAAAACATATTTTTCAAACCAATTAAGGTCATCAAAAAATGATTTGTTTCCTATCCCTCTCCTCACCTACTCACTCCTCAAGTGATATTCAGTCTGTCACTTTCTTTAGTGACTCATGAAATAATCCTGTCATATTATAGTGTGAACTATTAGTTCAAACAAAAAAGCAAACAAAAAGAATTTATTAAAGAAAAACTGGATATGAATTAAAGAGGCAAATTCTGGCAGAAACATTAATGTAAATTTCTCACTCCTGGGCTGCTGATCAGTGCTCACTCTCCTGGGCTGAAAATATTTGAATTTAATAGTTAGAAATTTAAAAATTTTTCTTCAAAATTACAGTTGTGCCAACTGAATTATGATGAGAACAAGGTAAAGTGTGTGTGATACATCTTCCTCTTTTGCTCCCACTTTCTGCTGCCCTCTTCCTCTTGTGCATCATCATCATAAATAAATATATTTTTAAAAAATCAGTATTTCATTCATTTGTTCTGTGTCAAAATATCCTGCAATAGATCCTGCCTATATTTACACTTATTCATTGAAAACAGTCATTAGCTATTTCAATGATTTAACCATTTATGCAACAGGGTAATTTTTACCGCATCAATATGGGGTGAGTACCTTGACCAAACGTGGTGGGATATGAAACCGGGATCTTCAGGTTGCAAGGTGACTACCCGAAACACTATAAACCCACTGTGCATAAACATTAAAAATAAAGTTGCAGATAAATCATCTAAATTTTAATCATTGCACAGCTTTAATGATACTTTATCCTAGTTTGTGGTCCCTGCTGAAGACAAAATACATAATGTTCAGTACAAAGCCATCTCAGCTTTTCTGTAATTCCCTTTAGATGCAGTGGAAATGTGTAGAGGTCCTCAGGATACACTGAGACACACTACTATCCCACAAGCTGTAGAGCCACTAGTTCATACAGTCAAAACGTGTCCTGAGATGTAGCCAAGGACTGGACTCCAAAGTTGAATGCGACCAGAGATGATGGGTCATGTGGTAGCACTGAGCCTTCTGGGTGATGATGGATTGATGTCACGTTGATGCCGCTTGTGGCCACTTGACAGAGAGGAGGTGGAGACATTGCCGGGGGCCTGCTGGTGCTGCAGGGTGTGATGCAAGTGTAGCAAACCGCCCCGGAGCAGCAATACATCCCTGACAGCAGCCCGGAATGGCCGACTGACGAAACAGTAGAGGAAGAAGTTGACAGCCGTGTTGAGCATGGCCAGCATGTTGGCCAGGTCATAGGCCAGGTGGACGCGCCAGTCGCCATATATGGATGAAATGTGCAGGTGGTAGAGGACGACCACGGTTCGTGGTGCCCACAACACAGAGAATACGGAGGTGACAGCCAGCAGCATGGCAGTGGTTTTGCCCAAACGGCATGGCGGTGCCCTTTGGCGTCCACCAGCATGCTCCTCTCGTTGTCTCTGCTGTTGCCGCACTCGGAGTGTTCGGAGGATGAGGGTGTTGAGCGACAGGAAGATGCTGCAGGGCAGAAAGTAGATGATGGTCACGTGGGTCCAGATGAGGGCTCTATCGATTTCCGTGGGTGGCCGACTCACACGCCAAACGTCAGACCACCAGAAGAAGGGCACCCCTGAGGCTAGCGCCAGCGCCAGGACAAGTGCAATGATACGGCGAGCTCGTGCTGGGTAGCTGACCTGCCGGTGCAGCAGTGGATGGCAAAGCGCCAAGTATCGGTCCACCGTGAGTGGTACCGCGGCCCAGATGGAAGCGTGGTTGGCGGCAAACTCCAGGATGCTGATGGAGTGAAGTAGCAGCTCAGGGACCTGCCGGTGGAAGATGGCTGTCTCCAGGAGGAAGCCCACAAAGATGATGAAGAGCTGGGTCAGGATGTCTGAGCCCGTTAGCGCCAAGAGGTAAAGGTAGAGGGTCTTTTTGGTTCGGCTGGCCAACCGCGAAAGCACCACTGCTGTCAGAATGTTCACTAGGACAAGAAGAGAGATGGAATCAATGGCAAGTGGTACAACTTCTACCCTTATTTTTGAACTATGAGGTCAATGACTTCATTTGCATGAAATGATAACCCCCACGAATGAACTCTTCAATCTGATATGTGATACTCTGATAATCTTTATTATATTCTCACCTATTCATTTCTGAAGACTAGCCAGATCTGACCCAACATGCTATAAATGAGCAAATGTGAAAACACTGTCGAAGATTAATTTTATTTGATTGGATGCCTAGTGGGAAGGATGTCATGAAGCCTTAATAACCGTGAGAGCAGTATGCCATATTCATGATATACTTCTGGAAAAAAAAATCCTTTCAGGCAACAACTACCATCGATCTTCCATTAAAGTGTTGTAATTGCACAAGTCAGAGCTTCTACTGACTGATGTGGTGGCCTGGAAGTTACATGAAGAAGAGATTAATTTCATTAGTGTGGAATGAACATCACCTGCATTTCCACAACCTGTCATTAGCTGGCAGTAAAAAGCAGCTAAAAATCCTGCACAGAGTTTGAGACTTCAAGTCCTGGTGATACTTGCAGGGTCATGCCTCAGTGTACTGATCCAGATAGATGACCTTGAAGCAGTATGCCCCCCCCCCCACTGCCACACCAACTTCATGTCCCATCTCTACCTTATCACAGGACAGGAAACCAGATGATATCTTCCTCAACTCATCAGCATCAGGATATTTTTGTATTTTTTCAGAAGCTGTTTTTGGAAAGTAATTTTCAAGCTGATCTAGAAATGGTAAGGACAGGGGCGTCGCTCCCGCAATAAGACTCCCAGCAGTAAGACGGGCATTCAAATTTATACACATATACAGAAATTCACCAGTCCATGAGAAACCCTGAAGAATCGTCCATCATTGGAAGAGTAGGCAACATAACACTCACAAAGTTATTCATCCGTTTGCCTCAGTATTGATTTATTCCACTCTTCTCTGGACAGCCCTTGCCTGAGGAAGATATTAAAGCTAACAGAAGGGTGCAGTGGTTCAGAGGCTGCAGAATAATTTATAGAAACAGTTTAACTGTTTCTGGAAAAAAAAGGATTGGTGTTGAAATATGACTGTGTTTGAAGCAGAGTAAATGTAACCTGGGTTTACCCTCCAAGCCACTGGATGGCAGCAAAAAGCACAGTGTGAGACTGTTCCATCAATGGACTTCTACAGTGTCCACAGCCCATATATGGTGTCACCAGTCAGTAAGTCACCAAGCAACTGCCAAATTCTAGACAGCATAGGAACTAACCACTGACCACCTCCCACTGTATCTTCCCCATCATCACTGCTCTCTGTTTGTTTGCACTCATTTTTCATGCTCATTTATTTATCTATCTACCATTTATAGGTATCTATGTATTTGTCTACCTATTTATCCTTATTATTTACCTATCAACCTTAATTTGTTTATCTTTTTTGTTTGTCTGTTCAGTTTGTTGTGCAGTGTGGTCCAGGAGAAACTACACAATTCTTTCTTGTTTTCTGTTTTTATGCAGCATGAAATTTGCCAAATTGTCTGAAGGAAGTTTTACATCATAAGAATGTTAGAAAGGGGAGTGGTCCATTCAGCCCTTCTTGGTCGTTTTGTTTCTTAATCATTTCTCTTGGGGTTTGAACTTCTCACCTTCAAGTCACAAGATGTTTCTTAACCACTGTCACTCCTCCTGTCTGGCTCATACCTGGTACTCCTACACAGAGGAGGGCGCTGTAGTAGATCACTGGGATGAATCCCAGGACGCATTCTGACCGCAACATCTCTTCAGGGCCTTGACTTGTCCCAGGGATGCTGGGCACTGTGCTGTTGGACCAGATGATCATGTTTTTTTTTTCCTTTTTACCAGAAGACATGAAGGAGGGAACAAAAAAAATGTTAAATATATACTGTAGCTGATTAAACAAAAGCATTAAACATCCGCTGCTGGCTTATTCTTTCAAGGATCACATCCACATGTCATGATTTAAACAATTCCAACTGCCAGTTAGTAACATGGAGATTTAGGTCAGAGGAAAGGGCTATAAATGGTTCTCCAGACAGCCCAAGTTGAGCTATATTCATAGCTGAGATTAAAATACCGACTCATAGTATGTGCAGGAAGCAGGATGTGAAGCAAAATCCCAGTTAATTCCAGAGTCTGGTCCATCACCTCATCATTCCACAGGTGATAAATGCACTTTTGCATAACGTGACTTGTTTGTCACATTGCAGAAAAGTGTCAGCTAATGAATAAATGTAAATGTCAGAGGAAAATTGTGAGAGAACTGAAAGGGTCAGAAAAAGGCCAAATGTGGGGACAACTGTGACACTGTCTGGTTGGGCAAAACAGTTGCAAAAAATGAAGTATTAGTGCTGTGGTGGGCAGCCACTGGCACTGCACTCCCAGAGCTTTAGTTTTCACCCTTTGCTTGTGGTTGGGGGTTTTTTGTTTTCTTCTCCTCGGTTGCTAGTTTGCATGCATTACAGCTTTACACCTATAATATTTTTATTACCTATTATATGTATAGCTTACTTTATACCTCTGCAATTACTGTGTGAGAAGAGTGCGCTACAAAAATAAATTGAACAACTTTTTTTCCCAGCAAAAACCTCTGAAGTCTGTTAAGGTCTCAGAACTGTTTTAAAAAGTTTTTGAACTCCCTAATACTGTTGGCATCAAAGCCGTAGCAGAGCCAGGTGGCATTTGGAAATGTCACCTGAAAAATCTGTACATCAAAAGAAATATTTTAAGGAGAAAATTTCTGTATATATATTCAATGCTTTGACCTTCTACAGAAGGATCTCTGTGTTAAAAAAAAAGCTGTATCAGAAGCACAACTAAAATATACAGCCAAATAATTTTTTCAGACACAGCAAAAATAAATACAGTAAATGCTAGTGTCGTTATTTTCTGTAAAAGTAAAAAATCCAGACTGTGTACCAAGGAGGATGAGATTATATAAACCATCCCATCGACTATCATATCCTTAACACAAAAAGTAACACAACCTGCACTTTCATAGTCCCAGACTTGAAAAACAGAATAAATACAGATAACGGTCCATGCAACAGCATGAAAAATGTGAAAAAGGCTAAAAAAGGGAAAGAAAAGAGAACATCACCCATTGTTAATTTATATCATTTTTTAAGTTTTTTGTTTTACTTCTAAATGTGTCAGTGGGACCAGAATTCCTTCCAATGTTCTTTCTAACATGCAAAATATAAGCACAATATACAATATTCTTTCCATGCAGCACACTTCACTGTATGGTCCTCAACTTACAGACAATTGGGAGTGAAAGTTTGTTCATAATTCATTTTGTTCACAACTCCCATCACTTTTACCACAAGTTACAATCAATAAACAGGTCACAAGGTGATTAATACAGACATACATTAATTTACTGGCTATTTAGAGGTTACAATTTATAAAAATCTCAGATGTAACTACAGTGTAAAAAAATACTTAGGAAGGCTTTTGATTTTAATTTTTTTAACTAACTCTAAGCCACATGACAATTAAAAAATAATGCATAATTTGCTCATTGTGACTTTTACTCCTTTCAGGAGTGATGCATGTGCTATTTGCACACAGTGTGTGAGATGTATGTGCGTGTACACGCCAGGGGTGTCATCAGCTCTGCAGTGCATGATATAAACGTGGTGTACTGGGCCAGGCTGTGACGCCTGGTCATTCCCGCACAGTGACCCCTGCAGCATAGAGGTCACAGCTGTCTGTGTTGGTGCAGGGGGGCAGTTTGGCCTCAACGTTCATGTCGACTTTGCATGTTTTTGCTGGAGTTGTCTTGGGGCTAAATATGTGGCTGGAAAACAATTAAAGCTATGTCGTGGCAGTTGGAGGCCAGAAATAGTGGAAAGTGATGCGCTTTTCCTGCTTTCGTTCCTGCATCTCACCGTCTCCCCTTTGCGTCTTTTTGTCTCTCTGTGATGGGTTCCGGTTTATGGTACAATGAATGAAACTGTGACTGTTGTTGCTCCAGCTGCCTACATAAAGTAAAAGGTTTAGCTTTGCTTTCAAAGTATTTTACCGCATTTTTCACCATGGCCTTTGCCAGTAAGTACAATGATCACAGTAGCAAGTCAACGAATGCTTCCGTTTCATATGGTGTTCATGGGAAATATGAGCCTACAGGGGGTCTGTCAGCATGCAGGAGAATGGCTCCCTGATAACAGGGGCATGATTTTTAACAATTCCTACAGAGGTGCATCGCTCACTGAGTGACAGTGACCCTTGAACATACACACACACACACACACACACACATACACACACAGTTCATTTTCACCCCCTTGATCCTCCTACTCAATAATTCATGGTTGTCACACAGCTGAAACACCTCTGGCACCAGTGAAGGACTCAAGGATGACACACAGGGGGCCGCATCCCTGGAACAGGAAAAGGCGCCTCTCATCGCCGGGTGTGATATTTCATATTGAAGTGGCTTTGGCCTCCAACCCCCAAGACTCAAGATAAAGAGCTCCAGCCTCGTGCCTTGTGCCTCGTACCACGTTCCAGCAATAAATCACAGCAATTGAAAGATAATAACACCACTAAAGACCAACGGGAGGAAGTAAATAAAAGAAAATCACATCGTCTCACTTTCCTGTAGTGCTCATATTTAAAGCTACATGTAAACCTAGATATCTATATCTCACTGATATTCATTTCACTCACACTTTCATCCACATTATTATTAAGCATTATTATCCATGCTCAAATCATACTATTTGCAGAACATTTATTGAACTCCCATCAGATGCCATCACTTTTTTATGTGAAAGTAGATGATGTTTAGCCCAGTAAACAGTTGTGTTACTGAATTAACGTTTCTCACAAAGGCAACTCACACTACTAACGTGGTACACTAGGCTATATACTCTCATTTACTGCATCATTTCATAGTATGTATGTTGACCAAGGATTAATCTGCATCTCTGCAGCAGAAGAGAGGGCTTTGAACCCAGGTCCTTCACACTGCAAGGCAAATGTTCGAACCCCATGGACACCTAATGCCTTGTCACCTGCTGTAACATCCATCTATGGTCAGATTGAATGCTGGATCAAGAAATAAAGCTGAACTAAGTTACAGTAATTACTGCTGTAGAGGGGGTTGCAAAAATCATACAAAAGGAAGACGTTAAGGCACCAGCCTGTTCACCTCTACTATTGGATCAACCGGGCTGCCAGTTATAGCTTTGTGTAAATATTTCAAGTGGTCTGAAGGGTCATATTGCCCTCATCTTCAGCCTATCCAGATCCACCGTGACTTTGAGCACAGACATAGTAAACAGGTGGGGGAACAGGGTTAAAAGACAGCTCTTACCTTTCACAGACCAGCCTGGGTCCCCATGTGCCTAGTGACCTGGGCCCCAGCTGGCCCCGCAGCTCCTCCTAGGCAGATGGGACTGGGCAAAGAGATGAGAACAGGAGCAGAGGAGGAGACGCAGGTGACAGGCAGCAGAGACATTACTGTGGTAGCAGCAGAAGCGAGATGGGAGCAACTGAGCTCAGGGTGGTGGAGGACAGGCAGAAAGGAGGGATGGCAAGAGGGGGCGGAGTGAGAGGCGGGCCCAGGGAAAGGACTGGTCCAAGCTCAAGCCAGGTGAATAATAAAGGAGCAAAGGGGGGGGGGGGCAACTAAAAGCCCTTGTATGACTACACAGTCACAGTCACCCAACTACCATGTCCCACTTAACAAGTGTTTGTAGCTGGTTGTGACCAGAATTCAAATCACCCTCCAAATATAGTACTGCCCGCTGGCCACCAGTAGGAGGAGGTGCAGAGCAGGTTCCACTCAGGCATCACGCCACTGCATTTCCAGTACAAATTACCTGAGTGTGAAGGGTAATCACAGTACACAAACTGGCAAAATCCCACTTTCTTTGCAAATAGATTTTTTCCCCATTCATTTATTGGCTCCATTAAAATAGTGAGACACTTCAAATAGACTAAACAAAATAACTCATTTAAAACACCAAAAGCAAACAAGTAATTTGGCAGAAACAAAGTCCCATACCTGTCGTAACAATGCTGAATCTCATCACTGTCAATGTCTCCAATTCAGAACCCATGAATGACACATATTTCATATATACCCCCTCATAGTCAAGATACACGACATCAAATCTCAACATTAAAACATGGCAAAAGAAATACTCTCATATACTTTAAAGGACACATCAAAAATAACTAAAACACAGCAAACAAGCACAGGACACACACCTAAAGAAAACAAATTTAAAAATTCATCCTTATTAAAACAAAAATCAAAATGCAAAAACCAGTTCCTTTCTTTCACTTAGCAAACTTAGCTCAATATCACAATACGACCATCAAGTCATCAGACGCTCAAATTAAACTACAGTTCTCAAATTTACAAAGCACTCCAACTACAAACTTTATATTTAAAAAAATCACTCAACAAGTATAAATAAACAAAATGCACTCAAGGAGGTATAGATAGATAGATAGATAGATAGATAGTCTAACTGTACTTTAGGCAAAAATACCCATAAACCAGAAAAGGGTAAAAAAATTACAAAGCCAGAGAGGAGATAAAAAATAAATGCATTTTCACCTACAGGGGGGTCAGTCGCTCTCCCCTCACCCCCCCGTGGAGAAGAAATCAGTGATGTGACTGAATATAATTATGTTGTTATGGAGACGGTCATCTGTGTCACCATGTCCTCTCCTCACTGCGCTGCCAGTCATTAGCTTTTGGACCATTCAGATGAAGGGGGTCAAATGACACAAGGTTCTCTAGTTCTTCCAGGAAAAGTGGCTGTGAGGGACCACATTAGAAGATATCTGGGTAAAACAGCTGGGGGGGTGTGGACTTGTAACCAGAATGTTGCTGGTTCAAGCGCCTTCTTCCGCTTGGAATGTAAGTGTAATGAAGCACTGATATCTTTCAACCCCCTGAAACCTTGGGAGGACAACCCTCTGATGTGCAGTTCCTTCCATCCCTCCTCCCCCACTATAATCCTGGTTCAAAGCAGCACTTGATCACACACCATGGTGGTTTCAGCTGCTTCAGTAAAATACACAGCAGTGTAAATGGGTTCTTACGTGGGTTTGCGCTCTCCTTATGCCACATGTACAGAACGTGCATTTGTTGAATTTGTGGTGTGCAGTGATGGCTCCATCACCAAAGGAAGCACTCTGTTGCCTTGGCGAGGGCTGCGATTGTCCACCAGTGTTTACGCTCAGTAACGCAGTAATACCATCCATTCGGTTTCTGCAATGTTGCTGGAATCACGTCACTTTAAAGTTTGCTTATGAGTACTTTATGAACCGTTTTTAAATGGTCCACTTGGCATTTCCAAATTTCTCAGTGTTTATAAATCATTCAAACATGCAAAAATAAATCTGGAATTTGAGGTTAAACTAGTTATTCACTTTACTTTTGCTGTTGAGAATCTGGCAAATAGAGAGGCATGTGGTGGGGAACAGGACCATGGTGGAGCAGGATGGTGTGTTGTGCATCGCAGACCTATCAGAGTGTTCTATTCAATCTCCCCAAGTGGATGCTGACCCCTTAGTGGAGAAGTGGGCAAACATAGCAAAGGCCTCCAGTAAAGAGGAGGAGGAGGGAAGGTGAAATTTGGATATGACTCCAAGGTGATTTATCCCTATCACTTCACTGCTTCACAGATCCACTCCAAACCTGAAGCTGTCAAAAATCTACCTTCAATTCTTAAGGACTGTGAAGCCTGTTGGAGCACCAGGTCCAGGGACTGACCAAGCAGGGCACAAGTGTGGGAGGAATTGGTGCTCCAAAACTATTATAAACCACAGAGCCAGCAGTACCACAAACAAAAAAAACAACACCATCCAAACCAAAATCATATTGTGGCAAAGAGGCAGACTCATCAACAACACATCCACTGGTGCTGTGTATCTCAGGGTTCTATGTGCCCAAATATTGTCGGCACCTGTGGCCCATTATTCCAATTGAAAGGCTGTTTCCCGGTGAGTATTCAGGACCATATTCTTCAACAATCTAATTTAATACTGTGGGAGTCTATGCAAATTAAGATAGAGAAAATATACATAGGAAAAGAACCATACACTTTCAGGATAGAGTCTAAATCATTGCAATGCTACTGGACAAAGAGATACTGATAATAGATGGATGGACAGCACACAGTAAACACATATATCCTGCTACATTATACTCCTCATACATAACCTACTTTACAGCTGAAATCTGGCCCGTAAGAGAGGTCTTCCAGACCCTTCAGTCACATTTGTCCAAAGCAGCTTGAATAAATTATTCCAGTTATTTTTATTTTCTTTTGCTCCATTCAGTGTTGGAGTTTCCAGGCAGACTGACATGTTCTGCACAGCTCTGTCATCCATCTGCTTCTCCATCAGCTCATAAAACTCTCCAGGGAGCTGAACCATGAGCATGAAGATATCAGATCATTATTGCAGAAGCTAATTATCACCTGAGATGCTGCAGCCACCGTGGCTAAGAGTGTGTGTGTGTGTGTGTGTGTGTGTGAAGGGAAGATGATCACTGAATCAGAATGCCTTTCAACAAACAAGCGACCACCAGTTTGACTCTTTTCTGCCATTTTCCCCGTTTTTTCTCTCCCAAGTGTCCATGCTTCTATCACACCTCCAGTGTTACAATTGTAAAAAAAATAATAATAAATAAAGTTTCTCCACATCTGCTAGGTCACACTTCCTCCCGATCCAAGTGACTCCCTTATGAAACCTGTTATTCTTCCAACATCCCCAGTGTAAGATGGCATCCCAAAGCCTAGCGAGCATGTATCCATCTGACAAGGAGACAGTTATCTTGCTGACATGGTGCAACCCCAGCCCCCCATTTCATGCTCATTTTTGTATCCCTCACTCTCTGTTGAGAGTGTATGTGGGGGGGTGCAGGCAAAATATAGTGGACTGTTCTCAGCAAGGGGTCACGTCTCTAAACAGTGAGAGTTGCATTATAGTGTGCGGCCTAAAATATGACAATTTCCAGGAAACCCACGCTGCCCTCCACGGAAACAAACATGACGTTTCTGGCTTCATTCCTGACAATTTTATATGAGTAGATGCTCTTCGCTGTTCACAAGCTTTTAGACTGCAGAGGCACAAACGAAAAGGCAGATAAACAAGGAAACGCAGGTGCCAACCTAGGTATAGCAACAGATTTGACACAAACCGTCACTGACCATCTAGTTGTAATGTGGTGTTGGTCAGAACATGAATTACAGAGGATGTGTCTGGAACGTGATCACTCAGACCCTGTGCCGGACTAGGAGCTGCTGATTATGGATGGATGGATGGATGATGAAAAGGAGAAAGAGCTGGTCTGCTGCTTGTTGACCCTCACTGAACCCCCCAGTCAAACTCTTTACCTCAAGAATCTGTGTAGAGAAGGAGCTCCCAGGGCTCATCATCCCCATCCAATTATTATTATTGTGCTAGACGTGGGGAACTTCTGTGGTGCTGCTACACATCTCTGGCTCCCTTCCATCTCTGCAGCAGCTGCCTTATCTCTTGCTGTCATGTTTTAAAGGGTGGAGAGTGTTTGGTCGGATGACCCACACCAAGTCCACGTAGGCCAGCGAGCGCCAGTCGCACATCTCACGGACAGCCGTCAGTCTTACATAACCCAAAGCAGCTGCACTGCCAAGTTACACTACAGACCAGCCAACGGCCACATTTTTCTTCATAATCTAAAATACTAGCATTGCTTAAAATATCCAAAAGAAATCTGATTTCATAAACTAACATGATTATACATCATTGTTTATTCTGCACTTTTGCCCAAAGGAAATTGGAATGCTGTTTGTTTGTAAAGCCACTTACAATAATTTGCCCTTTTATGCACAGGGTAAATTTTACTGCATTAGTTCAGTTCCATCACCAAGTGTACAACAGCAGGAGTGAGAGTTAAAACAAGAACCTGCAGACCGCCAGGCAATGGGTCAACTCCCTATGTTACGTGTAGTCTAGTGTAGGTATTGCAAGGCAGGTATTCTGCTTTAGTCGTGAAACACAACCTTGCTTAAAAATTTTACTCTATTCTGTCAGTGTATATTTAGATTTTCATGTCTATATCTTTTTAAACTATTTGGAATAAATACAATGCCTGTAGCGTTTTCCATAAACGAGCAAGGTTTGACCTCAGAACCAGTTTCTGAAATATTATATTTCAAATCCAGATGTTGCTCAGGCCACCAGGGCAGCAGGTGAAGAACTAGCAGCAGGGACTTCTCACTTAGGCACCATTAATGCATACGTACAAAAAACCTTGAAATAGGACTTTAGTAAATAAATAGTATCATGTAGAACCTTTCCAGTCACTTAACATGACCGTGGTTTTACTTATTTGTTGATGATCAGCCACAAAACACTGGCAGTTCTGACCCTAAAACTGCAAAATTCATTTGCTGATGAGCTGTACTTGTTTTGAATTGTGTTATTAATTTGGCATCTTCACAAAGCTCCTTTAAATATGTCAAAATTTCACAGATTTATACAGTTGTAGGTGCCTCTGGGTCTAAAATGGATAAATATTTAATTCTAAGTGGAAGGTACTAGCATAGTGCTGTTACAAGAAGAAACAGTGATTCTCTAGAATGTAATTTATCACTTATTTTTGCAAGCTGACCTAAGTGGACTCCTCACACAAAGGATCAATAAAAAATGCGATTATATTGATAACGAGGGATTGATATCCTGCCCCCAGCCGAGATGCACATAGATAAGGGTCAGGATGTCTGATGAGCAGGGGTCTGTCCTGGGACATCCTGAAGGTCAACCTCCCAGGCTGCTTAAGCTCGAATTCATTTGGAGTTTTGCTGAAAGTGGTGCAAATTTCCCATTTCAGAATATAAAATTGAGTGTTAGGGAGGAGCATCCAAAGCGCAGTTTAAACCTTGGTTCACATTAATGCATGTAAAATTTAAACAAAGGTGTGCAGTTTTATGGCTGTAACACTTTTGTTGAGAGTCAGGAGCAAACAGACTAGTCGGGAATTATATCGATCTCCTGTTTCTAATTAATCCTGGTTGCACGAAGCAGAAATTTCTGCAAAATCCTGATCACTGTTTAATTTGTATATTATAGCCTGTGTAAGTAGATAACTGCACACTGGCAATTTCTATAAATATACATGGATATTCTCACTGGAAATTGCCCATATCTTAACCATAACTGCCTCAGCAAACTCATATAGATTAATACAGATCAAACTGTACACAGGTTGTTAAACTGATCTTAAACCTTAAACTGAGCATTATAAAACAAAAATAGACATCAGCAGCAATAATAAAATTAACATAGGTTGCAGTCATTTTGTTGAGGTTTTTTTGGGGGGGGTGTAATGAATTGAAGCAGCTGCAAGACACAAACACTCCTTTATTTGCACATGATTCCATTTTCTTTGGTCACTGTATATTTTAGGAAGGTTATCTATCATGAAGAAGTATTTGTATATTTGTGAACACAACTATTAACTGTTCAAAAATCTGAGACATGATGAAAATGGGGGTCTAAAAGCGTGCAGAATTATACTCCAGTGCCTTTCGAACTTGAGCTGCAGTAAATGAGTAAGACCATACTGTGGCCTTTTCACAGGTACTAGAAGATGGTATTTTAATAATGTCAAAAAAAACTTGGCAAGCTTGGTTAACCATCCATCAGTCTGCTAATAGACCAATACTGGAGAGGCAAACTGCATTCCTATCACACCTCTTTGGGTCTTGAAATTAAGCAGGGATGGGGATACCTTACCTTTATAATCGCACTTATTCCCCGTTTTTGCACCACAGTGGGAAATCCAGTGGAAGTAGAAGTCAGCTCATCTTCCCTTGGGAGAATGCAGAACAATCACAGATTGATACAGCTCAGATCCAGTCTGTGGGCCTTGTGGAGTCACCTGTCTTCTCTGGAAGAACAACATATAATTCTGCAACTCATTTGCCATGACTCGGTAAGGTGCCTGCTTTCTGCACCAGCAGATGCACAGCAGTCAGTGCATCTCTTTTAGGAACTCAGCGCTGACTGAATGAACTCATGAACTCGTGTGACACGAACTCACCATGTCACAGTCCGACATGGATTTGTTGACCTCTTCCAGTTCCTTCCACATTTTTGCTCCTTAATCTCCCCTTTTCTCCCTCTTGCAGTCAGGTTTGAAGGTAGGACGCACCACTGATCAATGCTCTGCTGAGCCAAAAAGGAATACACTCAAAATCAAAGTGGTCATCATGGCGAAAGGCCCGTACATTCCACCGATCGATGGAACAGCTGGAGGCTTCCCGCGAAAGGGCTGATGCCCTACATAGAGAGTGTGAGGCTGGGGTGCCAGACTAACAACTGGAACCTCCCTGTTAAGCAGCCAGGGAGGGTGCAGACAGCACCAGGACTCCACAGACTGCACAGCAGAAGGAAGAGGAGGAGACGTAGGTGGAGGAACCAGCAGGAGAGCGAAGAAGAGTGAGCCAGGGAGAACGAGACGAGGCACCTACTGTAGACAAGGAGTGAGGAAAGGAGGAAACATGGCAGTGTCACCAAAAGGACTTCCTCTCCTGATCCACTTGGAGATGCTGCTGGCAGCCCTTTGCTTGCAATCGCTGGAGGCTGAAGGAGGTAAGACAGATTCCTGTCCCTGGTATCACCATAAATGGTTGAGCTCTCAGCACACAGGTTGATCGTTTCAATTCCTAGCCTCAGCATTTGATCTGGAATGAAGGAGGAAGAAAGGGGCTGCAGGTGCTCACACACAAGGGACTACTTTCAAAACAGTGGCACTTGAAACTGCCCAGTTCATGCAGCATTAAACATACCCTTTTAGATCCAGTTTACCAGTTTGTCCCTTGGTGCCTACTTGCAGATTGCATGTGGTGCTGCCTCCTTTACTTTGATGGCATCACACAGTTGCATACAGTTACTTTCGATAAAATCTAAAATGTGTCACACAGAGGATTAGTTTGTGATAGATGAGGTTTGGAAATGTTGAATTAATTGTCACCTTTGTGGAAAAGAAGTGAAAATAAATAATTACAATTAATCAAAATATACAGCTCAGATTCAATTTTTTCCTGGACACAAATACTTAGTTACAATTTCTGCAGTAAGCAAGATGTCAATCACATGATCTATTGGTGGATACAACCTTAAGAGGTCATAAGGCAACATATATCAAGCTGACAGGTTACACTCTTTTATGCTCCAGGTTCTTCCCATGGTCCAAAAACAGGTTACAGGTCAACTGACATCTGTAAGTTGCCCATAGTATGTGTGAGTGTGTGAGGACCCATTGAAAATGTTTTTCATTGACAATGATAGATGACAGAGTGCCTGCTGCATTGCTACCCTGCAATAACCAGGGAAAGTGGTTGAGAATAATGGATGGATGACACACCTGTTTGTCACCAAAAGGAAAGCTAAAGTGTCCAAAAGGTGTGCATAAAAGTAAATTAATACAAGTGTGGAAACAGCCTGCAAAAATCTGATCAAAAGAGTCGAGTTAAAAATGTCCCATTATGTTTACCTGCAATATTTTTATAGCATCTCTGATATATTGTTCTAGTTCTACTTGGAAAAGCCACAACAGAAAATGATTCTACATCTTGTTTACAGTAGCTGCTCAGTCCAATTGAATGTCTCATTGATTGGGGGGTTCAAACACGACTGGCAGCTGTGCAGAGTATCAACCATTGGATCAGATGGACTCAGTCTGTGATTGATAAGCAGTTGTGCATATAGCTTCATCGGTTGCCCCATCTCTTTTGCCCACCACAGCTGTACCTAAACAGGAGGTGACAGAGAGTAGCTTGGCCGTGATCAACCACTCAATAGCACTGCTGCAGCGGCTAGAGTCCCTGCTGGCCCAGGACAACACCAGCGATGTGGCTCTGCGGGTGCAGACAGCTGGATCAGACCGGGTGAGGGTGTTCCAGGCCCACGTGCTGCTGCTATCCCTGCAGAGTGACGTGCTCCAGGACCTGCTCCACAGCCACAGCTCTGGCACCCTTATCTTGGAAGAGACTCCCAGCTGCGCAGACGTCTTTGACAAATTCATCAGGTGGGCTGGGGAGCAGTGTGTGCAATTAATCATTAATGGGAGGGTAGGGTTGTGAGAGGATGTGAACTATCCTATATGCTGAGTAATGGCCACTTATGCAGCAGGACATCTCACAGTTCCTGCAAATATTTGTATTTTCACTGGAGGACAGTTATAAATATATTCTCATGCTTGGCATTGAGTCTTTTTTAATCACTTTCTTCCTTTGAAATGAATACTCCCTCTAGTGGTTAACTAGGAATGTACTCATCACCAGCATTCGGGATAACATTTTGAGCACCTCTGGCTGCTGTAGGGTGAGCTAGAGCAGATGAAATGACAGCATCTGGATTCTGCTCAAAAGTCAAAGCTTTCAGCCTTCCCCACACTTGGGCATTTTCATGTATTTATGAATCCTACATTTAGCCTGAATTTTCACCTCCATGTTTCTATAAATATATTCAGGGTGACAAAAACCTGATCCAGATACAAAAAGGGGGTGAAGAATGTATCAACTGGAACTGCTAAACATACTTTTACTGTGCAGTTATTCATGAATGGCAGCAAGATCAAACTTTGAATATAATGTTGTATAGTTTCACTGACGGAAGGTATCACATTCCTTAAGAGTACCTGGTAGAGATTTTCCTGCAACTGTAAGGATTTCATGGTCCACTGCTTGGTCTTTGGGCAGGTACCTGTACTGTGGTGAGATCACTGTGCATCTGGACCAGGCGCTGCCCCTGCACAAGCTGGCCAGTAAATATCATGTGTGGGCTCTGCGAACAGGCCTCAGCCTCTATATGACCCAGCACCTGGCGGTTGACATGCCGGGGGGCCACGTGGTTGGCTGGTACCAATATGCTGTGGAGGCGGGTGACTTGGCATTGCGGGACAGCTGCCTGCAGTACCTGGCCTGGAACCTGTCCTCGGTCATCCGGAGCACCGAGTGGACTGGCCTGGATGAAGAGTTGCTGCTCACGCTGCTACAGCGGTCTGATCTGGTCCTCCACAGCGAGCTAGAGCTCTTCGAGGCACTTGAAGTTTGGATGGAGCACAACAGGCCAGATGCACTGACTGCTGAGAGTGCTTTGCGTGCCATCCGCTATGCCATGATCCCACCGCTGCAGCTTTTCCGGCTGCAGAAACATTCGGCGGTGCTCACCAGGTATGGCGAGTCAGTCCATGACCTGCTGCACATGGCCTACCAGTTCCATTCGGCCTCCCCGCTGCAACTAGCCAAGTACTTCAGTGTCAACTGCAGCATCTTTGCTTCACGGAATTACCTGTCGCCGGCCTGGGGCTCCCCCTGGGTAATCAGCAACCCAGCACGTGACGACCGCACCAGCAGCTTCCAGACACAGCTGGGCCCCAGTGCGCACGATGCCAGTAAACGCATCACCTGGAATGCCTTGTTCTCACCGCGCTGGCTGTCTGGAGGCCCGAGGTCCACGCTCATGGAACAGGGGGCCATGCTGGGTGGGCACACCGATGCAGTCACCGCCCCCAGCGAGGGTCAACCTCACATCACGATTGCCCCTGCCACATCCAGTGCCGACCTCTCTGCTGTCAGCTTCCAGAAGACAGTGATCGTTTTTGCACGGCAACAGGGAAAGGAGATGGTGAGGCAAATCTACAACTTCCACCAGAGCACTGATGAGATGAGCAGCTTCCTGGCAGACGCTGACCTCCAGCAGCATACCTCCGAGTACCTTATTGATGGCTCTCTCTACCTGCACATCGTGGTGAAGCCCCTCTACCACAGCCTTGTAGTGGCCAGAAAATGAGTCCTGAACCCCTTTTCTCACAGAAGCTTTCACCTATCCTATTCCTCCACATAAAGGTCCTGTTTGCTTTGATACATTTAGTTGCAATTGACCAAAATAATACTTGTCACACTCATTATTCCTCAAAATAAATTTAAATACATTATTTCTTCCTTCTTATTTGTTTTGATCATTACAGATCATCCTCTACTTATGAGCTCAACTGGGACCAAAAAGTCATTATAGTACTGTGGGGGTCCAGCAGAGGGAGATCACTGGCTGTAGCCTCTGAGCACATTTCACTACTTCAGTGTTGGCCATTTAGTCCTCCTCAGGTGGTGTAATTCTGTTTGACTATTTCCCTGATCAGAAACTCACTGATATGGTTAATCTCTGAAGATGACTCTTCAAAGTGCAGCTCCACAGCTCTCATACAACATTTACTATGAAAACCGTTAGAGTCATTTGGTCTTTTCAGAGTTAAATAAAGCAAATATTTTATTCCCCAGTCTACTCCAATTTTGTACATGACTTATGACAAGCAGCCAACAGAGTAGAGCTGAGCTTGAATACCATTATGCTGTTGTCAGAAATTTTTCAAATAAGTCAACTTTATTCTACAACATCAAAAGAACTGTGCATTGGACACAGGTAAATCCTGTCAACAGTAAGTCTATTATAAAGCATAACCGTTGCACCTCTTTAGAAAGATGGTTACAACTGATGGGTGCCAGAATATCACTGATAAACCGGCTCAAGTCAGGCTGCTGGAGTAGTGAGAACTTTATTAAAATTCAAACACCATAATTACATTAAATTACATGGAGAATACTTACAGAAATTATTCACATTCTTTACACAGACATCCATGAGGAGTAGTGGTGATGGGACCAGGCTCATCCTAACCACAAGGCTGTTGGCTCAAACCCTTGTGTAAAAAGCACTTCAAAATTACGCTGTAAAAAATAAGTAAACTGCCAAGAAAACACTGTAAACCTTAAGCAAAAAAATTCCTTCAAACAGTGATGTAAATGTTCACTAAATCTGAAATATGCCGATATTGTCTAAATCAGAGGCAGGGACCAAATACCCGATTGACTACAGCCTGATCACTGCAAATGTGAATTTGGAAGGCTGTGTTTAAACGGACATCATTGCCACCCTCCTATTCTCACACAAACTGGCGAACATTCGTGACACATTGATAAAATCTCTAATATGATAAAGTGAAACAGGGTGTGAGGGAACTACCTAAAGTTAAAAAAGCTGGCAAGAAAATTTCAGCAAAGTTTGATTAAAGGGCACATTGATTAGACCAATAACTATTAATTCTGCATCCAGCATCTACAAACCGCAGTAAGAAAAAAGCCAAAAGACTATACGCATTCTACCATAAGCAATCAGGAAAGACTATACATTAATTACCTTTAAGATAAAATATTGCCTTTCGCGTCACAGAACGGGTGCAGTGTCTCAACCAGTGAGTCAGACAACAATACAGTGTATGTAAGAGCTCCCTGTGTAAAATAATCAGGATAGCTTGTGACTGGACGGAAAAAAATAAAAATGTTAAAAAAATGTTATGGAAGGTGTTTTCATGAACCCCACTTCCCAGGTACAGGTGTCACTTCATACAACTGCAAAAAAAAGGTCAGAAATTTATATGTCCCATCCAAACTCTCAAGGGTGAGAAGTGCTGAACAAAAGGGGCACATTTGGAACTAACTGCATAATACACTGGTTTCATTTTATACGCAAATGATAATATGTCTAAGTGCTCAACTGAAAAAGGAAGTTCAGTACCACTGCTTCGGTATTCGCAGCAGAGAGCACAAAGGGAGGTAATTCATCAGTGCTGTTGTGTGGGTGTTTTCCGAGAGCAAAATGCGCACACATGCACTCATGTTAAAGCAGCAGCTGAACTGCTCGCATCAAACAAATTACACACACCTATTTCTGCCCAAAGTAAAGCTGCGTAATAACTCTAAGGACTTCACTCGCACTCGTGTCCTTTATAACATCGGATGAAGTGCCACTTTGGTTCTCCAACATCCATCACCACCACACTCCTCTTCAAAACAGTTGAACACTAGCTATTGCGAGCTCTTGAGATCCTGTTTAAGACAGTTGAGATCAAACGTGATTGGCAAATTCATTTCTAATCACATCCTGACTCATGTGACATCTTCCTTGCAGTACCATGTGTGTTTCAGTGTTTTTAAACTGAAGCTCTATGGTTTCTCCTGTGAAGTAGCACACACCAGCCCATCCCACCCCTGCTCTGTGCCAGTCTTAGGCTCACAGGCTCCGGCCCATGATGATGACATCTTTTGGAAAGCCCTCCATCTTGGCCACCTCAAAGCAGCCTAGTTTACTGTAGAAGTCCAACATGCGCTTATCTGACTGTCTCACCTCACAGAAGGCGCCATGGGAACCTGAGCAGAGAGATGAAGAAAGAATGAGCCAGGTGTAAGAGATTGTAGAGTCGCCCCGTTTGAGTTTCCTCTTGGAGAAATCACCTACCGTTGGCTTTGAGCGATGAGAGCAGGCATCCCATCATGCTCTTGGCCACACTGGGGTCTGTGACTTTGGTGTGGATCTGCACCTTGATCAAGGATGGAAAATTGCTGAGGAAGGACTCTGGCAGACCATCTTCATCTTCCTCCTCATGGAAGCTTAGCATCATCTTCTGCAGGGAAGTGATCAATCATACTCACGTCAGCAGAGCTGATGAACTCAAAGCTGAAGAATATTTAATCAATCCTGAGTTTTTGAGCCAAGAAATCCATTATGAGGCAACAGGCAAAAGCAGAACTTTTTGTAAACATCATCAATGGTGAAATAGAGAAAGGGAGTTCTCGCACAAGGCACCAACACCCACCTCTGCTTCAGACAGGTCCTTCTCGGAGTCAGGCTTTCTGTACTTCTCCTGCATGCTGGGAATCCAGCTCATCCGACACTTTTTGGCGAAGGGCTTGACATCAGCTGTGCCGAGAGCATAGCCGCAGATACCTTCTTCATCCTCAAGGACAAAGCCATAGTCGGGACTGAGATTCAGCAGACCTCCCACAAACCTACGTGGAGAGGATAAACAGCAGATCACAAGGCAGCTCTTTTCCTCCACACACAGTTTAAAAACAAGCAGCAGGAGTTCACTAACCGGTCTCCAATCAGATCCGGCTGCTCTGGGAAAGGGCCTCCATCTACACCCTCCTTGTACATTTCCCGACAGATCCTGTACACAGCAGGCTAGAAATACAGTGATGACAAAGGTTGGCAAAAACACACACAGGATTATCCACAGATGTTCAGTATCCATGTTAGGCACAGATGGCATTTCTTTCTCTCTCAAAGACACAGTCCAATTCTGACAAGTGAGTAAATAGACACATTCCAATCTCACCTCATCCTTGGGGAAGTATGGCCTTATAGAGTAGATCTTGGAGGTTGGCAGGGAGGGTGGAGGCTGGTGGAAAAGATCATTAGCCCCATCGATCGGCAACAACCGCTGGGGGACAACGGGGAAAGTTAAGCATCTGACAAACAAAACTGGAGTTTCACAGGATGTGTTCAGCTTCAACTTACACACTTTAAAGTAGTAATTTACTGTGTATTACTCTGACTTTAATTAGAGTGCTCAGGTGCCCCTGCACAAATGACTTTTGAATAAAGAGGTAGCTTTGCCCATTTACAGCTCTGCCAACTTTAGAGCAATTAAACACTAAACACTATGAACAGGTACAGTGGTGTGGGTCCCTTTAAGATTAAACCTATATATGAGAGAGAGAGAGAGAGAGAGATAAAAACTGAATCTACAACTAAATGAGCAAAGAATAGAATAAAACCCAGTTCAGAAAAGTCAGAGACACTGTATTCAACATAAAGCCAAATATAATCATACATACCAGCTAAGTGCTTTTCATAAAAATGAGGACTGCAGTCAATCTATTGACTGAGTAAAGGAGCCAACTAACGACGTGCCCAGTAAGAACCTCTACTATTGTAACAGATCTCCACGGGCAAAAATGAAAACTGACCACAATTTTGAATTTGTCAGCTATTTAGCATCACAATTATTGAAAGAAATGGATGATGTAGGACTTGGTCTGAAAAGTGTGTGACTGGAGCAGGCAATGTTGTTTCCCCCCTGCCTCCTGGAGGCACGCTAGCAGTCGCTGCGCTGAAATCCTGCAGGGAAAAGGAGTGGCGCATGGGGCTCCATCAGTCCGCAGGAAGCAGAACTGTGTCTGCCTTTGGCCAGGTGTGGACAAGCTGCTGTCAAAATGGCAGCAGCACCCAAGGCACCTGCTGGCACCCTGTGCTCAGTGAGGATTTCCACAGCAGAGCTGTGCGCACTCAGATGATGTGAGGAAATGCAAGCGCGAGGGGGGTGAGTAACAGGCCAGGGCAGGGTAAAAGGGGGTAGAGGGATTGGGGAAAATATCACTGCACTTCCTGCAAAGAAACAAAACATCATGAAAAGTACACCCTAGCTATGCTGCGCATTCGCAAGCGCTGGAGGGGGAAACAGCACCACCTCTGGCCACCGGCTGAAAGAAAAACAGCCATTTTATCTTTAATAAACACTTGTTCCACTGCTGTTTATCCCTTTTTTTAAAACACATTTCTTTCAATGTGTTTAAAATAAAATAAATTCTGAAATGAGCAGAAGTGTGGGGTGATATTCCTACAGCTTTACAAACCACAACCAAAAAGTTGTTTTTTTTTGGTTGAGACCTATGAAGCTTTGACTACAGAACCAACCAGCACACATCAAAAACAGACCAATCCTGACTCATCCTTCCATTACCACACATGTGCATTTGTTCATGGAACAATCAGTTGTGAGTTGGATACCTGCAGCTCCCCCGCTAGGCCGCCCCTAAAGGCCCACGGCTCTGGGTCTCCGCTTAAGAACTGTGCCGATGACTGACTACGGCACCCTGTGGGGATCAGAGCCAAGTGGACAGCATTATGTAGGAGGGAGCAGCAGTCAGGGAGGGGGCGTCAATAACTATAGCAAAACCCATCTGCTTACACGTCAGAAGGAATAACAACATACGTATACAGAGTGAAGGAAAATTACAGATAGAACTGCTTGAGGCATGAGGCTTTGGGGCTAAAACAATTTAAAGCTCTCGTGTTAATGAACTATCTTCATTGTTAACTTTCCACACATATATACAAAGGAGACCCTAGAATGGTAAGGTTTCAGTAATTCAAACATGAGACATTACTGTACCATTACAGCTGCGCCTGCCAAAAAAAAATTCTGATATTTGCCACATAAATGGCCTGCAAACTATTCAACGATTCTGAACTAAGCAATGAAAAAAAACTGTTTCAAACATGGATTACTGTGAAATATCACAAGTCAGACATCAGTAAAGAGCCAATGTGCAAATTTGCAAAAACCTTCATTGCAATTTTAATTGCTTTAAGTACTTGTGTCAGATATGTGGTGAGAAAGCTCCAACTGCAAATGCCCCAGAGACCTCCATGCCTCAGCTGAAGTCACATTTTTATAAGACTTGCCTTGTTGTGCGACCCTGAAGATGGAGAACCAATCAGAGGATGTCCACAGTCAATTAAAACAGGCTTATTAAATAAACTGGGGGCCTTTAGAATCCTTCATAGGAAATACATTAATAATTAAGAGGTGAAAAGTAGCTGAAAATCCTACACAAGCCATATCATGCAGGTTGTAGTAACCCACTCAGGAACAAATGTGGGCATCCCAGATTGCAACGGTGGTGATGACACTAATGGAGGGGAATTAAGGCCCATTTGTTCACCTCTGGTTCTCCTTCTCGAGTTGCACAGCGAGGCACCTGCAGCGCAAAGGCAAAGAGGGACATCCCCCCCAACCTCACTGGCCCACCCAGGTGAGCTGGCTGTGATGCTGCCCTTCCGAAGCACTAATTAGTGGACATGGTCAAATTCAAATAAAGAAGATTTTCTTCCTGCTTCAAAAACCCATGGCTAAAGTCATGTGCATTTATTTCCAAGCACTGATTTTATTAATCTTTTCACGCCCATATTGAGTGCAACAGCAGTTGCTTTAAAATGGCAACTCATCTGAACATTTATAAAGGGTACAACAGCAGGTACCCAAATATTAACCCTTACATTTCACCTGTTCTCAAACCGTTAACCCCTTGCTCTGAAATAGACAAAACATTTAATCTCTTCAGCTCAAGCAAATGATAACGATTTTCTATCAAAATTGTGAAAAAGCAGACAGCAAAGGCAGCAGAGCCAGCCCATCTAGGCACAATAATAAAAGAAAATAATAATTGAATTTGATAATGAGTGAGACCCTGTCAGGGAGAAGAACAATGTATTAACATTTACAATTATCGCTGCGCAAATGTGACTTCATTTGAAAAACCACAGCAAACTATAGTAAAAATGATGAAAACTAATTAAAAACAATTAGAAACAAAATATAAGCACAACAGTGTGAAAAAATTGACCATTTTGGTCCCAATAGCTGCGGGAACTTGAGGAAAGGACTCCTCCATCTGTTGATGATGTGAAGGAAACATGAGAGAAGAGGCCATTAGTGTTCGATGCCAGACTGACCGCTGGCTGTGTCCACTGTTCTCATCTGGCACCACCCTAATGTTATGCCCAAAGGAGGCAGACTTTGAAAGAGAAGAACTTAACAGCCACCTTGGGGTTAATGGTGTTTCACTGGAAGCCAAAAACCTCACACAGGGGGCATAAACGTACCTGCTCTCAGACCACACTAATCTTTTTTTTTTTTTTTTTTTTTTTTTAAACAACTCAGTTCTCAGACCTGTGTGAAGCTCCTGCTGTAATTTGTGTTGGGTGAATTTCCCTGAATGCTCATTTCTTTGCCACAACAGGTTGACTCTACCTTACATTATAACTTCATACTGAATTAAAACTAAACTAAAGCTGAATAGCTACAATGCCATGGATAACAAGGTGTGTGCAGTAATAAGTACATTTTGCAGCTGCCAGAAAAAAAACAAATCTCCAGAGCATCTGAATGCATGTTAAAGGTCCCAAAATCTAGGTTTCCAAACTACACGACATGCCCTAGGTCACACTATACAGCTTCAAAAGTCATTGACTGTCGGTAAACCTTTCCTAGTTTGCCTTTAAAACATGACTCCGAAGTGGAGAAAGTCCATGTTGCATTCATGCACAGAACTAAAACAAAATGAAGGTACAGCAATGAAAGAGGCTGGTACTGGACCTAGACAGACAGAGCTGAGAACACTTCCATATACCGCAGGGATCATTATCAAACATTCAATTTCTGTAACCAAGACCAGACCACAGAAAGATTTAGATCTGCAGCCAGCATTCAATCAGTTAAAAAGATAAATGTTTCTATATACTTAATTGCATATGATAAAAACCATACTAGAAGCAGTAAAATGAATAAATTAACCCAAAAATTTGTCAAAGCAGCATCGCTAGTAGAAACTCTGAAAACAAACATCAGGAGCACACAGATTCTGCCTAACATCATTGTCTGGCTATTACAATTATAAAAACCTGGTATTAATGCTTTAACCAGCAAACCACAAGCAGCATTTAACCTTTGACCGAAAACAGAGATTAACTCTTTGAAACCTTACTTGAGGTACACTCGTCGGAAGCAGGTTTCTGAAATTCCTCATTGAAAGCTTTGGCTTGCTTGAAACACGAAAATAAATCAGATCACAATTCACCTCCAGCAAGACACATTGATTCAAAGGACGCACAGCTACATTGTTAAAAAGCCAGAAGTTGATATTTCTTGGGCTAACTGAGCCAGGATGGTGTTATTTTCATGTTCAATTTAAAAGTGATGGAAATAATGGGGCATGAACCTACCTAACCACTGAACAAATGATTTGACCATGGATACTATGCTCTTGATGTCCCAGATGTAGGGGTACAGATCATAAAGGATGGTTCTGTTGGCGGAGTTCGAGAGCCTGGTGAACATGCGAATGACGGCGCAGCATATCTCCTCAAACTTTTCTGCTCTTGCTCGCCACTCTGCCACCTGTGAGGATGGATAACCACAGCATCCAGTTAACAGGTGAGTTTTGGAAGCCAGGGGTCATTAAAATAAACAAACAGTAAAGTCCAAGCATACCTTTTCAGGCTCTTTGCTCTCAGCATTGACACTGACCACTCCGCTGTTGGCACGCAGCCAGTTGAACTCCTTCAGCATATGTGCCGCTTTAGGACCATGCTCATAGGGCAGGTAGAAGAGCTCAGCCAACAGGTTCAGGTCCTCCAGTGTGAGCGCCTCTGCTGTGTACAGGGGTTTCTCATCAGGGCCTGGTACAAAAGGCTCCCGACCCAGCTGCTCATCTGTCTGCATGGGCGCCACGTCACTACTTGGGTCTTCCTGGACAGAGGCTGATGTTGCCTCAGGAGAGGGTACCTCACCTACAGTCTCCCTGTCAGTGTCCATAGGCTTTAGCTCCTCTGTCACCTTGGAAGCATCCTCTGGCTTCTCAGCAGCTGTCTCCATAGGCTCCTCCTCAGGCTCCCGCTTTGGGGGCTCTTGTTCACCCTCACCTGACTCAGTTGCCTGGCTCATGACAGGTTGCTGGTACACTGTGGTCACTGTGGTGCTCGAGCCCAGGTTTGGGGACACCAGTGTGGCTACGTCAATGACTGAGCTCTTGGGGCCACTGTGAGGTACTTGTCTGCCTGTAGGAAGATAGCAGCCATGGTCAGCAGCTAACAATTCCATCACAGAATCAGAATCACAGTAAACACAGGGCTCATGCACCCAGAAACAACTGCGCAACACCTGCAACATTACAACCAAAATTACTTCCCAACACAAAATCTGCCATCAAGAGCCTACTCTTTTATAGCTGTACGCCATCAACTTTAAGAATGTTGACTGCATGCCAGAAAAGCCATGTTTTCCTTACTGTTGTATTGGTGAGGCTCCCCAAACTCCCCCAGCCATTCAGTGAGGGCTAACTTTAGGGCCAGCTGGGGACTGTACAGCATGTCTGTCTCCAGCTCCTCATCACTGCCCTCGTTCTCTAGCCGGATCTGGATGGACACCGCCGTGTCCTCACCATCCGCTAGGAGAGACGGAAGCAAAATGCTGGCGTTACATGCAAAGACACCACCTTCCTAAGGCTACATCCATTTCAGTTTGAAAGATGATATTTATTAAAACCAAGAACCTAGTAGCCCTCTCCCTCTTTCATTAAAGGTACTGGTACACACCTGAACTGCAACCAAGAATGTAACAAGAAATTCTAACAATTTGGATAAACATATTTAATTAAGGATATATTATTACATTTATATTCTGTTAGTACAATAGCTTCCCCCCCCAGGAAACAAGCACTTGTACTAGAATCCATAAGGACTTTTAAAAAAGAAAAGTCACTCAAAGGGAAAAAGGCAAAAAAGCCTTAACTATCAGTTTAAAACTTTGAAATTTTTCCCTACATTTCAATGGAGATTTAATATTTATTCACTGCAAAAGATACTTTATGAATAATGCAATAGTCAAGGAATACAGGTGCTAAGATTAGTTTCAGTAATGACAACTGCCTCATTAGGTAGTATCATGACATTTGGGATGTGGTTTTGAATTAGATTTTCTCCATTTTAACAAGGCAGGAATTTTACATGTTTGGCATAAAATAAGACTTTTTGTGGCTCAGGAATGCATTATTGTTCTAATTTAAAGTAATGGTAATAAAGTTGTTATATAAAAAAATTATAACACACACACACACACACACGCCTGTAAAAGCAAATACACAGGACTCACTCATGACGACATCTTTGCGCACACCGTTCATGTTGGACTTGTACCAGGTAGCCAGAGTGTGGATGGCCACAAAGTTGGACTCAAACTCACAGTTGGGGTTGGTAAGCACCCCTCTAAGTCTTGGGATCAGTTCTGTGGAACGGCCCTTGTAGGGACCCAGGAAGAGGCGCTTCTGATCATAGTCATTGGCATGGATATTATCCCAGATAACTGGGGCTCTCTTCAAGATCTTTGACACTTCCTCAATGGACTCCACTGTAATGTCTTTTGACACAACTTTGGGACCTACCAGTAACAACGACATTGACAAGAAAATTAAGCATGGACAAACATATACGGTTATCCATCAGTGAATTATCTCATGTGCACAAACCCCACAAGAGGACTTACCTGTCCAGAGGACTTCAATACCAGGGAGGAGTTTCTCCCCAACAGTCCTCAAATAAGGTGACTGGGAGACATTTGGACAGCAGAATGTCCCACAATACTCTAGCAAGCAAAGACATTAAAACAACAGAAGAATAACATTAGTTAAAACACTGATACCACCAGCATTCACATCCTTACATTTCACACATTTATTGCACATCTTGTTTACAGCACAAACACACAAGTCTCCAAATCTGTATAAAACAAAATTTGTGATAAGTGGAATACAGAGACCGAAAAGGTAACAGAAAAAGTGCAATATCTCTTTACCAGTAGGCAAAGACTAAGTGCGCATGTGTGTATATAAATAACTAGAGTAAGCATTTAATTAATTTGGAGAAAATATATAAATTTATTCTCCCACCTGTGGGGCAGAATAGGAACATCTCCGGTTCTCCTAAGTACTGGAAGATTTCATTGGTAATGGACACTTGGGCATGAGCAAAGGAACTGAACACCTCTTTGTCTGCTGGGCACATGTTTGGGTCAATGTCATCGAAGAGCAAGGCAAAGGACTTACACCCAAACTGAGAGACCTGTTAGGAAAATTAAGATATGGCTACAACACCTTGTCTTTCTAGGCAGTTTAATAATCAATATCAATATTTCAGAGACGATCCATCATCAAGAACAAAAAGATCTCATTCATTCTGTAAACAAGACATTTCACAGCAAAAAATGACTTTAGATAAAGACATGCAACTACAGAAGCACTTTTATAGCACAGTTAGTCTGATCCCGCTATTTATGCCATGCGCACTACATGAATAGTTGCCTATAGAATTGGCTCAGGCAGGAAATGCAAAATGATTGAGACAGATGGTGTGATTCAAATTAATGCAAATTTATGTAGCTGTCAAGACACCAGGAGAGAAGTTGCTCTGAAGGAGATGGGTTTGGATACCATTCTTGAATACTGGAAGAAATTCAGCAGCACTGAAGGGCACACAAAAACTAAGAAGTGGTGGACTTTTGATTTTGGATCTCTTGTGAGTGGAACCTACACAAATTCCCAGGTGGGGACACAGAACTATGTGCTCAAAAATGCATTACAAAATCCTCCTGCCAGGTTCCTTTGATATGAGTCGACAACAATCCTTCTCTTCATACCTGATCCAGCTTCCTCTTAAGTGTAGAAACCTCTTTCTGGTTGGAAAATGTCATGTCAAGCCCAGGGGAGATGGCATATATAAATTCTATGCCGTATTCTTTAGCAGCAGCCATGAGGGTCATGAGTTGTTCTGCCAGAGGAACAGGTAACAGGAAGCCCAAATTAATGTGTGAGAACAACCTACTTACTGGGGAACAAGCAGAGTGTTACACACACCATAATGCTTCCATTTTATTTCCCAATCTTTCTCACCTGCTTCCTCCACAGAGTACATCTCTCTCCAGAACATTCTGTGCTTACAGTCATCCTTTGGGGCATACAGGTATGTGTTGAGCCCCCATTTCTGCAGCCTGCAACCAAATGTTCTTTTTCAATCTCTAAACATCTTTAAAGAGCTATGTGAGCAACAATAACTGCTGCCCCTTATTGCCAAAGCCTCACCTATTTATTGCAAACACTTTAGACAGTCAGTGATGTGGTTTCTTTAAGAATCGGTGACCTACATATTTATTACATTTTCCAGCAAAAGTGAAAATTTCTAGAATACCAACATAGGATCACATTACCAATCACAGTACAAAAACACCTTAAAAACTCCTAAGGAGACACCAACAAATTCAGGTCAACTGTTCCTATGTGTCAGCACCAGAGATTTACTAGTAACAGACCCGACCTTTGGACACAAGTTCTTGGGTTCGTGCTGCTGAAAATGTAGGTCAGGATGTAAGACAAGTCGGCCGTTGTGTGACAGGCGGTCTGCGCAGTGATACATACCTGCGAAACAGTTCCTTTCTCTGCTCCATAGTCCATGGGCGCCCGTAGAAACCTGTTCCCAAAAGAACCACATCAGCTATTAACCTTCTGCCTCTCTCTAACGCACACACATGGACAGACAGACAAACAAACAGAAAGAAATGAAGACAGATAGACTCCTCAAACCCCCCATTCTGTGAAATGTGATTCTACGACAGTGTCGGTACCCACTCCCCCAGGTCCTCACCCTCCACCACCCCGCTGATGAACTTCCGGCGGCCGCTTCTCTCCACACCCACATCGGCCGCCTCCTCGATGTGTCCCTCGGTGGCCCCAGGGCTCGAAGCGCCGGCGTCGTCCGCTCGCTGCCGGGACTCCATGGTGTTCTCCTGTTGGACCATGTCCCCCTGTGGGCCTTAAACACCTGGCCTTCACCTGCCTGACTTACTCATACCGTCTCGCGAAATACAGCGCAGAACCAGGTCACCAGCTAACCAGTCGGCGGGAGAGCGGCGCGAGAGAGACTGCAAACGCACTGCGCCAAGCAACTAAGGAATCGGCTAGACGATGAACATCCCTACACACGACACACCGTTATCTCCTCTTATTTTTCCTTTTTTTCACTTAAGCTTTTACGTTAATGTGGATGAAACTGTGCAGCGGCGTTACACCAGCTTCCCTCTTATCCGGAGCCAGGGAATAATTTATAAATTCCTGCGCAAACCGTCGACTCACCCCGCCACCTGCTCGCTTTCTTCCTGTTTACTCCGACTGCGCATGCGCGGCAAACCGGATCGAACCGGCCAGCTGAACAAGCGCCACGGCTGAAAAAAAAAGTTGCGCAAAGCAATTTTTTAAACTAATGGCATCAAAACAAATCTAGATAAAGGGTTTATAGGGATGTTAAATTAACACGATAGGTATTGATTAAAGTGCGTTTTTCAAGCAGCTGGAATAGTAGTGTGGGGTTTAACATCCGCCGAGGGACGGGGATTCTTAAAGGGCCAGTGCTATTTTATACAGATAAATGAAATTTACAATAGTTTCACTCCTGGCTTCAACCATTTTCACACTAATACCCAGGGTTCTGCATCAACTGGTAGTTAGCACACATTTCTTATGAGACATTATTTGACTTCCAGTGGACTTGTTTGGGATCAGCAGTCCAATGTTCATTGTACAGTGATGTTGGTCCACTACCGCATCTGGAATGTTTTCATAAGACACACACAAAAAAAAATACCATGTTTTTACTATACGTGACAAATCCAGGTAGCAAACCTGTGCTAGTTCTTAACAGGGGGATTTTTGTAATATTGAAGAAGCAGTAGAAGTCATAAAAGCCCCTTGTTAAGAAACTGTGTATAAAGGGGGCAAATGTCATGCATCTGCCATATTTAGCCATTAGTTATACATCTCACACTTTTCCCCAGAGTAACTTGTGACATTTGTGCCCTACTTGCATTTACACATCTGGATAGTTTCAATTGTACCATTTTAAATGCTGCAAAATGCTCCTTAAACCAGTGTGGGTTTGGATTTAATATCTATATATCATGGATCTATTTTCCCCATCCCGATAATAAAGCACAAGGGGACAAAGAATAAAGCACAAAAAACAGTATTTTTTTTTATTCATATTTTAAATTTCACTTATATCCCACTTTCTCCAAAGCACTAGGTTGGCTTCCATTTCCAGATTGTTTCAGTCTTGCTGTGTTCATTCCAATGCTTAGTTTAATACTTGGCAAAAGTTAATATCCTATTTAAATGCAAATTGAGAATTTTAAATAGCGTCTTCCTTAAAAACATTCGATTAGTCTTTTTCTGCATTTTTCCTTTATACCCTTTTTTTGCTCTTTTCCATTTTCTAACAAATCTTCACTTCAATAGAAGGTGTAAGCTTGTAGAAAGAGGCAAGGGCTGGGGGTTTGGAGGGGAAAGGAGAAACCACCACACACACTCTCACACACACACACACACACTCTCACACACACACAGGAACAGTGAGAAGCAGCCGTGAGCATCGTTGCAGTGTTGAGGTATCACGTCGTCTCCGCTCCTCTCCCTTCCCGGCCCGGCCACCTAAGCGTCACCTTTTCAGACTCTTCTGTGCTTGCTTCAGTAAAGTGTCAAAGTCTAGTCCACCAAATTTGCTTTTCGCTGGTACCGGGTCGTACTCGCGATTAGAGTCTGCAACGACAATTTAACAAGTGGTGCTTTATCATAGATCACACACATTAACTAGTACTTGGGTGACTCGGGTTACATGACCATACATGTATGTACATACACTCCATCCTCGATTTAGCAGATCACCTCAAAAACTGAAATTTTACACACACACACACACACACACACAATTTAAAGCACAACAAAAAATAAATAAGTTAATTCCTTTTAGAGACACCAACTTCATTAATGCATAAAATGTTTAGAACAATCTTATTCACTGCTTTCTGCATAAAATTCACTGTAATTGCATGTATGCTTCAGTTACAGTACTAACCATTTTATTAGCTACATTACATATTCATTACACTTTTATACCCTAATGTAGTGTGTGTACTAATTCACTACATTAGGGTATAAAAGTGTAACAAACTATATAGTACTATATAGTTACTAGTATCGTATAATAGAGTACTTATATAGTACTGCAAGAAAAACATCTTCCTTTGGATTTTCCTGATTTATGCCATATCAAGACATCCCCTCCAACCACACAAAGTCAAGGATGGACTGTATTACTACATATTTGGACAGATAAAAGTTTTAGCCTACAATCTGAACCTAGAACCATATGGGCACCTTAAGTTAGAGAGACTAGGCTCACCTAGATCAGCATAGCTGGATTTGCAGAACTGGCGCCGCCCTCCAAAGCAGAGGTCAAAGGGAAGCTCGTTACACTGTCGCAGCTTGCTCCCATGCTCAATTGCCTCGAATGCATCTTTCGTCTTGTAGTAGGTGACAAAGCCATAGTTGTCCCTGCACAACAGGCATTTGGGGGTAAGAAACTAGTGTCTTGGTCACAAGAAGTCAATATGTCCAAGGTGTGTCCTTGGGTCCATTCTCACACAGCCACTGGTTAAAACCCAAAAAAGTGGCTGTAGGTCAAAAGCATTTACCCATGTTCTCGGAAGTGCAGAGTGCAGTCTTCGATCTCCCCATACAAGGAGAACCGCTCCTTCAGCTCCTTGCGAGTCATCCCACCACGGATCCGTCCCACATACACAACACGACGCTCCTCCTGCGACAACACCATCACCCTCAAACACTCTTCCAGAAACTTCGGCTTATTCAACATGGTTCAGTAGGGTTGATCAAGGTACATTCCCATGCTTTTTTTACCCGCTCATGCATCTAAAACTCAAACAATTCCAGCTCATAGGTCTCTGGCCACCACTTCAGCACTTGCTCGTGCATAGCTACAACCAAAGCAGCTACTCACAATGGCTTTCAACTTGCGATCCCTTGCCTCCTCGTTTTGTATTCTTTCCTGGGATTTGTAGCGGTAGTTTCTTCTATACTTGGGGCTGCAGGTTTAAAAAACAAATAAAACCAATAGATAAACAAAACTAAAGCCCTGTTCAGTCTGATCTTCAATTGTTAACACCACACATACAGTTAAGCTAATCAAAATATTTAGAATAAAACATTGGATTACAAACATCCCAGTGTCAGGTGCAAAATGCCTTTAAATTTAATAGTGGTGCACCATTTTAAAACAGCAGTTAAATAAAATGGATGCAATTCTTCCAGTTTCTTATTTTCTTGTGTTTGTAAGATATTGCTTTTCTATTAAATGCTCATTGACAATTTAACAAAAAAAATTCTTAAAATCTGAGGTTTCTACACTAAGCTACTTAAAATTAGGCACCCAATTTTACAGTAGGGCAATTTATACTGCATAAATACTGGGTAAGTACCTTACTCTGGGGTACAGGTATTTTAATTTAAGTGACTGCCACTAATGGTTCAGATGTAACTCCTTTAAGACCAACTGAAAGGTGGCCACACAGCATCAGACCTCAACACACCTGCTATACACAATCGGTACAGCATTTGCATTTTATAGGCTCTGGTTTCAAGCAGCACCCACCAGGGGATTCCTTCATGCAGAACACTAAACTGTCACACTGACCTGGGGCTCCTCCTTGTCCACTGAGGAGATCGCGAACGTGACCGGCTCCAGGAACCTGAGCGAGAACTGGAATAGGAGCCCCGGCGCCGTCGGGCCGGAGAGCGAGAGCGGGAAGATGAACAAGAGGAGGAGCGAGAAGAACAGCTGGAGCTGCTTGCCGAGCGGTGAGACCGGGACCTCGAACGGAACCTGAAGGAATCATCAGTGCGCTATCAAAAAAAAAATCTCATTTCCTTTTCTTCATGGAAGAAACTTTCCAGATGAAATATGTAAAATGCCCTCCCAAAATGGCACCCCTTTTTGTGTACCAAAGGGCCATGTTCACGCACCTCTTCCTTGGTGGAGAAGATGAGCAAGAACTGGAACGAGACTGTGATCCAGAGGAGGAGTGAGACCTGGACCGAGAGCTGCTGCTGCTGGAGGATCTGGGCAACCTGGCTCGGTAGCGCCTCCTCGTCCTGCCCCTCTCTTGCACAGGGGGGCTGTCAGAACACTCTGCATGTAACACAGCCTTGTTGCTCTGTGCATCCTCTGGTGGCACAGAGACAGCCTCTTCCCTGCTGGGGGAGGTGTCAGGAGACAGTAGAACAGAGCCATTGATTGCACCCTTAGCTTCAGGCTGAGTCCTATGGTCCAGCGGCTGGTTGGTCAAATCTACTGAGGTCAAATGCTGGGGAGCTACATTACTCCCTAGTGGTTGGAGGACTGTAGCAGGCTGCTGCTGCTTAATGTTCAACCGGGTACTCTGGTCATCCACTGCAGGGCCCTCGGAAGGGAGACAGTAGTCATGGTCGGCGAACACTGGAAAGTGTGGAGGGGCTCCAGATGTTGTGGAAGCCACTGGGGTCAGGGGTTTGCCACGGACCTTGCTGGGTGGCAGGGGGCGAGGGTTGATGATCTGGATGGCCTTGGGTGGCGATGATTTAGGCTTCCCTAGCAACGCCACAGGTGTCTGGGGTTTCCAAGTCTGATGTGGAGGAGTAGCCGGAGGTGTGAGACCTGGGGTGAACAGGAAAGCAAAATGAGATGAGTATTGTAAATGGAGACATTTTCAAAAACATGTATGGAACAGCTGCATTCCTTTTCTGGGAAATCGTAATCATATTTGGCATTCAAACTATGTCTGCACTTTTGTAGCCAAAAACATCAAATTATTCCAATGATTTAAACTGACAACTACAGAACCTTCTCTTTAACCAATAAAGTTTAGACGTTTAACCATTTTACGTTACTGCCCAAAAGCAGTTTTGTTTTGTTTATTTTTTAATATTGGCTGGGCTTTAGAGTATTGCAAAAACCTCATACTGAAGTGCAGAAGACGAACAACATGTAAACGAAAGGACCAAAGGGAATGCCAGAGATAAAGGTTACCAATACTGGAAATGGCTGGTAAAATGAGGTATAAACCACAGAGTAACTTACCTGCTGTGCTGGCTAGCTCTGAGAAAATAACACGCTCTACTGGTTTCCTGTCAACAGAAATACAACATAGCTGTGTTACCACAACACCTCAAGGAAGCAAGCTACCCTTCAAATCTGCTTCTGTCAAAAAGCAGCATCACTGAGGAGGGCAGCAGCAGGTCACTAAGAGTCAGGATGTAAACTGTGGGCCAAAGGAACCATGTTGACTCATCATCCTCCACTACCATTGGTAGGCCCAAGTTGGCATACTGTTAATGGTAGGTCTTAGTGACAATGAAATGCACCAGTTTATGCACCTAACCCAAACTCCTATCCTCCAGGGCCACAGATCTCCTCACTTTAGAATGAACAAAGAAGTGGCTATTTGGGCACCTGAGGCCCTTGGAGGTTCCAGTCTCCCGAGGTTGAGGTCAGGTTGGAACTGAAGTGTTGAGAGCAGCACCACAGCTGTAGGGTAATTCCTGACTACCTGTACTCACCCAGAGTTTCCTACAGTAGCTGCTTTACCACAGACCTCCGGTACAGTCTGTTCCTCTTTGGCTGGAAAGAAATGGAAGCAAGGTAAATGGACTGGATCAAACTGGTCCATCAGCAGTGGCTGGACCCACACAGCCCAAAATGGTACATCCCTACATGGGAGTATAAAACCGATTTAATTAAAAAAAAAGAAAAAAAAAAAACTTAAAGCCAAAACTGGGATGCCATACAGGAGACTAGAGGCTGAAGAACAGCCTTGAACTACACATGGCATATTTGATAAAGTGAAATGTTCCATCCCCCCAATGAAGCAGCTACTCAAATATTACAAAATAAATAGAATTTTAAGTTCATTGTCATTGTTCATTTTCTAAACTTTCCTTAAAAAAATAGAAGTAAAAACTGAACCATATCCCAGTGAGCACTATGCCGGTATCTGGATAACTTTATCTTCTCAAAATTAAAGTTAGCTAAATGACCAAAACATCTTTAAATACAGGCACTTTCTTTCATCTGTCTGTCAGTCAAACTGTTGCTCCACACCTGACAGCTATCATAATGCAGGAAACTGAGTGGTATTCCTAAACTGATAGCATGATCAAATTCAGTCATTGGACAGAAGCCTGGCACAGAAGCCTGGTGGAGTTAAACTGTATTTGCAGACAGGGCAGAATACCCACAACTCAGTCAGCATGAACACATGGCGGGGTGTTTTTGACCACGCAGCACCTTTCCTTAACATAGCCAATCAAACCAGCCCTCCCAAACAAAGGTGACAGGAAAGGGGGCTGATACATGTAGACAGGAAGCAGGGTGCCAGTGTTTCTCCCAAGCCCAGACAAGCTTATCTACGCCCAAGTTTCTCAATAATTTTTTTGTTTAAACAACTGGTAAAGCTGCAGCCACACCCTGAACTCTACAAAGGAGCGACATGAACCAAACTGCAATCCAAACCTCACTGCACTGGGCACCAGTGCACATTGTGCTGAGTAACGTATCAATGCTAAGCTTTTAGCACTAGAACTTGCAACTTCATAAGCAAAACAGGAAAGCAAGCCTATGAATATCTGAATAGAAAAATTGGAACGTTGCAGTCAAAACTGACAAAATGAGTCAGTGCTCTAAAGCAAAAATGGCCATAAAATGATAAAAATACAACTTATATGATTATTTGAGCAAAAACCAATCCATACAGCACCACACAGGGGGATGCTGGATGACAACATCTGTTTTTCCTCACACCCACAGAGAAACACAACATAAACATTTTTCATTCCCAAGCAGGACGTACCTTGAGTCTCCTCAAATTGCTCCAGCAGGCTTGTCAAATCTGAAGCTTCGATCCCTGGAGAATGGAAAAAACACAGGGGGCACTTAGTGTCAAAACACCGAAAAACCATGACAGCACATCTGCCATTGTGGGTGGAACCATCAAATTAACCGTGATGGATCACAACTACACAAACATGTTCTCTGTCTGCTAGAAAGCCAGAGAAGGCAGACTGGGAGGAGCTCTGCTCCCTTCCACATCAGTACCTGGCTCTCTCACCACCACAGGCAGTAGATGCCTCCAGGGCGAGGCTCACCTATTTCATTGGACAACAACTGGCCGAGTTTCTCTGCGGGATTCCTGTCTGCCGGGCGTCCGAGCACCTTCTGCTGCACTGCCCGCTGGGGCCTCCCTCGAGATGGGACACAGGGCATAGGGTCTGGCTGGACTTGTATCACTGGTTGGGACACAGTAGCAACAACTACAGGGGGCTCCTGAGCCATGGGTGGTGTCTTCTCTGGGACAGGGGTCTCAGATTGCTGCCACTGAGCAGCATCTGTAGTGGTTTGGATCACAGTGGGAAGCAGCTTTGCAGGTTGGTTAGGAGGGGAACGGTTAACCTCACCGGAGTAGCCAGGATGCTGTTCAGGTACATGTGCATCTCTGGTAGTCAGCATCATGGGAGCAGCATTCTGAGGGAGACCCTGGGTAGAGACTGTGAGAGGAGCTGGCTGCACAGGAGGAGCCTCACCCACCAGGGTCATAAGAGGTGCACTTTGAATATGCAGTGGCCCACCTGTCGACTTGGAAGCTAGTGCTGGGACCACCGAAGGCTTGCTGCGAGCCACAACGGACTCCGGTGGGACTAGCAGGGCCTCAGGAGTCGGGGGTACCTTTGAGCCCTTGGGCTGCCACACAGGTGTATTTTGTGGTGCTGCACTGTTAGTACAATGGGCAGAAGCACGACGGGGGTCCTGAAGAGGCTTGGGTTCCAGAAGGCAGGGGATGGGTGGCAGTTCTTTTGGAAGCTCAGGGAGGGTGGGCCACTTGGTGCTACTGCCCATGGGCTTCTCCACTGGAGCCAGTTTCTTCTGCTGCCGCAGGAGCCGGTACTGTTCCAAGCTGAGTGACTTTGGCTTCATCTCTTCCTGTTGAGGAGCCTCCAGTTCTTGTTTGGCATCAGCAAGCTGGCCATCACTCATAGGACCAACAGATGGCGCTGGCACCTCAGGGAGTGAGTCAACTTCCTGCTGGACGTGACTCGAGGGTTGTACAAAGGGCACGTCCTCTGGTTTTACTGGGCTCTCCACACTTGCAGGAGGAGTACTCTCATCAACTGTTGTTTCGAGGACTGAGGCCAGGACTGGGGCAAACGTAACCTTCTTCTTCTTCTTCCTTATGGCTTGGCTTTTGTTTTCTTCTGGCTGTTCTGCTGTTACTTTGACAGCACTTGCCTCTGCAATCTGACTGTCTGGTTTGCTCCCCGGGACCCTCTTCTTGACAGCTTTGCTTTTCCGTTTTTTCCTCCGGCGAGTCAAGCTCTTTTTTGACATTGGCCGTTTCGGCCGTTCCTCGGATGCCTCCCCATCCTCGTCTTTCTTGACCAGGCTGAACTCAGCATCCTGCTGGTGCAACCCGTTCACCACCGGGATTTCTGCTTCTACTGAGGTCGATGGCTGGTTGCCAGGTACCGTGGACTCAGCAGGAAGTGTAGATGCAACAGCCAGGATCGGCTCCCCCTGCTCACCACGATCCACCACCTCCAACACGATGCCACCCTCCGGCAGCACAGCCTCACCATCGACTTCATCCAGCTCCAAGGAGACCGCTAGGCAATACGGGTGCATGTGCTTCACCAGCTCTCCCAGGGACATGGAAGTGGTATGATCCCAGTCTTGCTCTGCTGTCAGCACGGTGTCCAACTCCATGATGTCCAGGCCAGGGAACAAAGCATCTCCCTCAGAGCCAGGTACCAGACTGCTTGGGTCCACATCATCCTCCTCTTCACCATCACTTCTCTGGAGAGGTGCACTCAAAGGCCTACACAAAGGTTTAACAGCCTTGCCAGAGGAGGCCGCCTTTGGTATGCAGACGGAATCCTTCTCTGGTGGGGATCGTGTTAGATTCAGCAGTCGTCGCAGCTGAAATGAAAGGGGGTGGGGGGGGTAACAGGATGACCCAGATGGACAGAATTTCTGCTATTAACCAGTTCCTCATAATAGTCCTTCTCCACAATGTATAATTCAGCCCTTCCTATTCATTTTTCACAAACAGCCACCTGTGTCTGCGTTTTGGTCATAATTTTCACCTCGGCTTAATCTGTTTTGTCAATAAAACGGAAGCCTGAAACCATTTCTACATGTCTGCGTTGACAAACACCTGCTATGATGATCATCAAAATAGTAAAGGGGCAGTTATGCTAAAAGTGTTCATTACTATTTATTCATGTCAGAAGCCATTCTCCAAAGTTACAACTGTTGTCTTGTTTAAACACTAATTTTTTATGTATCAATTCAATGCAAGCCGTTTGACCAATGGTACTGCAGCAAAATTTGCAATTCAAACATGGGATGTTCAACTGCAAGGCAATGGCAGCAGGTTACATTTTTCTACATCCAGTATGTAAGTAAGCAAAGTGAAATATTTAAACAATATTTAAACAAACGCCAACAGCTCAGTGTGTGCAACCAGAAGTTAACTAAAACAGAATTTGGATCTTTTCCATCTACAAGAAAAACTGCTCGTGTTTTCACCATCTGATTAAAATGTGCAGCTGGTCCTCAAGTCTTTTACGAATCAATCCCATGGTTTGAATTACAACAGACAATGCAAAAGGCTAATTTTAACCTCCGCTTAAACAAAAGTGGGCATACACACAGGTCTGTGTGAGGATCAGGGTTGGGAAAATACTCAGAGGGACTAACTTTTTGCAATTCCAGCAGCTGCTTGGTAATTAGGTATGGTTTAGATTTACTGCCTTTACCAGTTCAGATTAAGGAAGCGCCAAAGCTGATTCAGTAATAAACCATGATAAACCCATTATAACTGCAACAAAGAATATTTACCATCTTTAACAACTCAGTATAGGAGCTGGATCTACAGTGTGGATATATTAGGTTATCTCATGCAATAACAGAATTATCTGCATGGTAGCTTGAAGACACTGTCCTCCTTGACCCAGCACATGACAAGCAACACTTTTCCCCCCTTTCCTTATCTAGAGAAACCCCACTGATCCCACTACATCATAAACAGGCTCATTCAGAAACAATTTTTTGTGTCTCTTCTTGGGCTTCCTGTGGCCTCCCCGATCAAATTCAAGACTCAGGCTATGGCCTACAAGATGATCACAACTGCTCCTTGCACCCCAATAACAGTACTGTGCACCCCCCCCCCCCCCCCCCCCCCCCCCCCCCCCCCCCCCCCCCCCCCCCCACCCCCCCCCCCCCCCCCCCCCNCCCCCCCCCCCCCCCCCCGTGACATTGCAGTCACACTCACAAGGGGCCCAGTTCTCCATTTTCACTCCTGAAATGGACAAATGAGCTCCCTTGTCTTCTTCAGAGCTGCCAAAACCCTCCTAGCATTTTAAAATCGCCTCAAACCCATCTGTTTCAGCGCCATTTCCTTATCCTGACAGCAAAATTAGAGTCCAACCCCATCCGCTATCATTATCTATACATTTGCTGTCTGAATGTTACTTCTATAGGGAGCTACTTGGTGGATGTGAACCAGCAACATGGTGGTATCAGACACACAAGCTGTTCGTTAAGCATCCTGTGTCTAAAGGGTGCAGCCATAAAGGATCATTGTTGTGGAACTTACCGGGGATGTCTCCCTGCCCTTTTGGCCTGAGAAGAGCTCCGAGTCTGGAAGCGTGTCAAACGGCGACAGGTTCTCACCATCCACGTTGTCGAGTATTTCCGTAAGAGCAGTGAGCAACGCAGCTTCGCCTTCATCATCAATGCGTCCTTTACTCTACAGCAGCAACAGAGGGGGATTGGAGATGGTTAACTGCCTATGCATCCCCTTCATATCTTTGGGGCACAGGATCTTACCTCTCCAGTCACTGCAGAATCCTCAAAGATGGACAGGATGGATGAATCCAGGCAAGCATGGAGGGGATCGAGGGCCTCTCCGGCATCCAACTGGGGGCTCAAACTGAGCTCATAACTGACATCACCAGTCAGAATTCCCTGGATAATAGAGTTTATTACTATTTTTCAATTGTATTCGGCAGACATGTTGCACAAGACACTTTACAATGCAACATACCCTATACAGGTGTCTGCCCATTCAAAAAACATGGCAAAGCAAGTGTGTGAGACAAGGGGGGAAATTATGATCACCATTTCACCTGAAGGACAGATTGTGGAAGGAAACCAAAGTGAACATGAGAACATGCAAATGCCACACACTAAGCTGGATTCAAATCCAAAGCCAAGAAGCTGTGCTGCACCAGTGCTACCTGCTGTGCCACCATGGATAAGGAAAGCCAAAGGATGGGGAAAAAGAAGTGCAGAGGTTTGTACCCTGAACAACAGGGAGGCCCCCCTTATATTTTTAAAAAGATCGGGGACCTGGGGCACAGGCGGATGATTCAGTTAACGGCAACTTCACACGTTGTGAAGTCTCTTTTTCCAGGGAAAGCAAAAAGATTTATTTAGACTTATTTCCACTTCAATTTCATAAGAACATCATGTCATCACTGTCCATTTCTTCAGGACCTACCCAGAGACTCGTTAAAAAAAGGTGAACTACAAACTGTTTTACAGCTTCCCACAACAACAAAAACCCAACAACCACTTATAAGCAAAAGACCTTATAATTAACCTCATTACTATTGAAGAAATTATTATATTAAATTAAAGCCATTATTGGACTTATGGGGGGAAATGGGGGTTGATCAAGTTGGTTTTGGTTTCACAAAGTAATAACTGGCTCTTATTGCTGTTGCCAAGTCAACAGTGGAGGAAACCAAAACACATAGCATGTGAAAGACAAGTGAGTGCTTCCAGTTGACCATCTTTCAGTGGGGTCCAGAAGTGGATTAGATGACTGGAAGGTGGGGCTTCGTTTGGACCCCAGTTACACCTGGGTTTTCATTCACTTCCACAGTGAACAAAACTGCATATTTGTTTGTATTTATAATTAAAGTGACCTATTAAAAGGGGGCCAACAGATGACAAGAAGGGGGTAACTCACAGAAACACGTGTTCCAAGCATGACCAAACACGTGGTCTTCCCCAGGAACCACAGACCTACACAGGGGTTGGCTTTATTTTTAATTCAGATTTAAGACCATACTATGCATCGGACTTTGGAAAGCTTCTGAGCCCTTGTTTTGGGTCAAGTTCCAGAAAAGTCGGGGTGTCCAGTTATGATGTTTTTCCACACGTGGAAGTGCGTCGTTTCTCAAAAAAACCAGGTAACTCAGATGAGCCGCGATGCGACCTGGGAATCCGCACTTCAGTTTCAACACCTAACGGAACCGAGGTGCGGTCACGAATCGCTGGGCCCGCCGTGTGCCCCCACCCACGTGCACTCCATCGAGGTATGGCAGGGTAAAAGCTGCGGACAACAGAGGCATCAGCTCACGGAATGGGGCTGATAACCGCACATAACTGTTTTTTTTAAAGCGAGAATCTCCTGCACGCGCATGTTCCGAAGCTGCGCCCTGAACGACACGTCGCATGGCGCGCGCACGGATCTGCGGCACACTGGCGTAACCCGTGTTTCCGGCCACCACGTGCACGTTCGAACCTCGAGAGAGAGGCAGCACGTGCGTCCGGCGGCGGTCACAGTATTTCGGTACCACGAGACTACCGTGGAACAACGGGCGCGATACACTGTAGCGACCAGGGCCGTTTTAAATGGGCGCGCAACGGAGGCTCATGTTAATGAGTCTCACTAAGAATGGAGGAATGTCAGCTTATAAAACATTAGTAAGAGCCACCATTTTGACCAGATTATTATTATTACCCCGAAACCAACACATTTAAAATTCAGATTGTTTTCTATGCCAATCTTTGTTCCACAGAAAACAAGTTTCCACGCGGGCGGGCGGCAGACGAACGAGGCTAGGCGGCATGCTAGCCAATTTCCCTCAAATATTCGCCCACCATCGAGTGTTAACGTGCGAATTGGCCACGGGTCCCCTAAATACGACTGTTTCTGCTGTTTCGCACTCGGAGTTGCGAGTTTGTACAGAAAAATGCGTCGCCGACTTTCCCCTTTACCCCCCCCCCCTCTCTCACGCTTCCATTTTCCCGGCAAGCACACTCTCCGTGCGCTGCACGCATCCACGTGTCACCGCCGAGTGAGCCGGCGCCGTACCTCAACCCACCGTTAACACAGCGTGAGACCAACGGGACATACCCCCCGTCCGTATATAAATGGAGTCCAAACCGCTAACACTCACCTGGTTCGGGCAGAAAGCGGAGAAATAATCCGTGGTGCCGGCGGTTATAGTCTCGTCCGCCGCTCCCCACCGCGCCGCCATCTTGCTGCTGCCTGCTGCTGCTGTTGCTCTTACTGTTGCTGTTAGCGCTGAGCTGCGCGCGACTACTGGGGGAGGCGCTTCTTCGTTACTTTTTCCTCCCCGCGAGAAACACGCCCTTTGACGTGCGGCGCGCGAAAACTGTTGGATTCTATTATTATTGTTATTGTTATTACTTAAATACGCAGAGTCCCGTCGGTTATGTTTAAAATCACTGGTACCATGTCTACTGTGAGTGCGATGAGCAAACGGGTTTATATTTTAAAAATAAAATATCTGAAGTTTAACAAACTGTCAGATGAAAAGATCTTGTTTTATTCACGCTACTGTGATTGAACCACATTTCAGTGTTCATTTAAATACATAAAGTCTGTGTATTTTTAATTGTAATAAACCGGCTATCCAAACGTGTCTCTACTTGTTCACATAGTGGAACTTGAACAAAAACTGTTATGTCCACTAGGGGACGTCAGTGGTCCTTACACGGGTTCAGATTTTCCCTCTTCATACACAAATAAAAATAATTAACACATTGATTATAATTGAATCTTAGGAAACACACTGCTATCTGTTGCATTAATATGTGTGACATATTAATATTCCTGATATTATCATATTGAAACAGTGAAAAAGGACGCCGATAAAGTCTCGGCCATTCTTAATCTGGACTTTCAGCATCTGTCTGGAAGAGACTCTTTTGGTTTTCTTCACGTGCATAACCATCATCTGGCCAGCAGATGACATAGTGAGAAAAAAATACAGTTTCCTCGGGTGGAATCGGACGCAGTTAACCTGTGTGCCCCACTAAAAGCTGTAATATTTCTGTGCAGAAATGGGTGGAACCATAAATAACAGCAAACCATTAAATCGATTTGTCATTATATGAAAAAGACTTCAAAACTGGTTCAGTTTGCTTTCATTAGAATGAGTCTCAAAATAATTTTCCTATGACAGGTTTCTAGGATCAGCAAATAAACAATGGCCATAAAGCTGGACCTGTCACAGCAATACTGCCTTGCAAAACCCTTATCGGAAATGATCAGCACTGCCTGGATTACAAATAAAAATACCTACACATATTTTTCCAATCAGCATTTTTATTGTAAAGTCATATGCTCCAAAACTAAATTGTCAGAGCCAAAATAAATTATTTGTCTGTATTTAATTGGTGACAGCAACACAGAAGTGATATTCTAAGTGGTTAATTATTTTATTGGTAATAAGCACAGTACAATTGTCACTACTATTAAGGGACAAAGTGAAATATCTTTCCAGTATAAGCAAAATGGGAAAAAAGAAATACATTTAAAATATAAAGGTAAGGCAAACTGATGGCCACATTTGATGTATTAATCCATTATCAATAATCTAAGGCAGAGTGGTGGTCAGGAGCCTATTCCAGAAACAGGGAGTGTGAGGCAGGATACAGTCTGGATGAGATGATTGTTCTGTGATGAACTATCACTCAAACACACACACATGCACACACACGAGAATTTAGATTTGCCAATTCACCTGAAACACATTTAGACTGTAGAAGGAAACTAGAATACCTGGAGAAAATCTATGTGTACCTGTGAAAAACATATAAAATATACACAAACTGAACTGTTGTGAGATAGTGGCTGAAATCATAGTTAATGCAGTTAAAAATATTGAAAATACACAAGATACATATACCCCTCAAGCTTAGTATAGTGTTGCTTCCAGCCCCTGCAAACACAGACAAATGTGACTCATTAAGAAAGTGAAGAGTGTAACTTAATGTCCTTGCCTTTAAAATTTTAATTGGTAGAAAAAATATCAGTACATTTTTCTGCAGGAATATGGTGATCTCATTTTTGCTTACTACAAAGGAGTCAATGTATATGGAGTTTGCGATTTAAAAACTTAAAACAATTATTTAAAATAAGATAAATACAATGCAAAAAGGGAACAAAACTGGCACAGAAACAGTACAACAGTTCCATTCCTTGTCGTTTCAATATAGGCAGTGACACTGTGAGGGTCAGACAGAAATGCCTTGTTTTACAATGCAGACAGTCAAAGGTTTGTTCACCTCTTCATCCCAAAGTCCACTGGTCTGTTATTTTTAGGCCACTGGAAACCAGTAACCACATGGTTTCTGACAGTAGCCAAGTCCTGAAGAGCTTGTTGGTTTGGACAGAGTTTGAAAAAACTGACTCTTTTAGAGTGAAAGGTGGAGCAACAGGCAACACTCACAGCCAGCAGGCTACACCTTCCTCCAGTCCAGCCTCAGTGTTGTGTGGGGTCCAAAGGCCCTCAAAGCCTCGATCAGTTAATGTTCCACTGGCAATGTCTCCTAGATAAACTCCAGCCCCTCATACTTGATATCCCCAATCTTGGTCTCGTGCAGCAGCACGCGTCCGTCCAGTGTGAAGGCTGTGATATAGGTGGCCAACTTGCCAGCACCCTCCTCAGACTTCAAGGCCAGTACAATCTGGTCATCTGTGTCAGGCACAAATTTGAAGGAAGAGAAACCATGGGTGGGCAGCAGCTGGCCCACATGGGTGGAGGTGATGTCCAGGAAGTCGGCAGAGCAGCTGAGCACAAGGTTGGTGCCACAGCGCTCATCTGTTGCCTCGTTGTAGCGCTCCCTGCTGGCACGCCGTGGCAGGAAGAACCAGCGCTGCAGACTGTCGCTCCATGCCCCCGACTCGTGGATGAGGTAGCCTAAGGGGTGGGGGCACAAGACAGAGCAGGTGACCCAGGAAATGAGCAACACTAAGTCAGAGCGGAATAGAGAGATTAGCTAACCTGGGGGGACGATTCCAGCTGCACTGCGCAGAGCTTGGTACTGAGGCACCCAGTTCTGGTGCTCCACGTCCCCCCGGAATCCCACCACCTTAACCCACTTGGGATTGTTGTTGACCACCTCCCCTGTTGTGGTGGTCCATTCCTTCCCCAGGCTGCCTACATACAGGTGCTCATCCTTCACTGCCAGCCACTCAGCCTTGAACCCTGCAGAGAGTCAGTGCAAAGGCCTGAGGATAGGAGTGGCTTTGTGTACTGGACTGGGGCTGCAGGATGTGAACCTATAACTAGAAGATTTCTGGTTCAAATCCCAGAATGTATAACTGTATGACTGGATAAGTTACTTAACCTGAGATGGGTCAGTGGTATCCAGGGGAATCAGTGAAATGCACTCATTCACTAAAACATACTAAAACATTGTGGGTAATATAGTCACCTAACATATGTGTCTTTGGACTGTGGGAGGAAACCAGAGCACCTAGAGGAAATCCCAAAAAACACCAAAAGAATAGATATGACAGAAAAAAAGGATGTGTTATAAATGTGTGACTTTAAACTTGTGGGATTTAAAGGTGCCCAGAGAAGTTCTGATATTCCAAACTTGATTTTCCACAGTGTTGCATTAAAAGGAATTTCTTAAGTTTGTTTTTAAAAAGTTCTTATGGCTCTGGAACACATTAGTTATTGTTCCCATTGATATTAATGGAAAGTAAAAATTTGTTTTACAAGAATTAATCTTGCAGCAATACTGTTCTTCAAGACTATAATCAGTGAAAAACAGGAAGGTATGCCTTGGTGTCAGCAGCATGATAAGGTAGCCACACCCCACTAACCTTTGGAAACAGAGCCATCACCATCAGGCAGAATGACCCAGGGCACGGCCTTGTTGCCATCGATGCGGTAAACTATGCCGGTGCGGTCATCCACACTGTACAGCTTCCCATTGAAGGCTGCTAGCTCAGAAAGTTCCATTCCCCGGCCCTTCTCCGCTAGGTGACTCTCCAGCACCACGTGGTCTGAGTCCCACTCGATGGCCAGCCGGTCTCCACTGTCTGACACCAGCAAGTGGCCCCGCCGCAGATAGCTGAACCAGGTCAGGGGCTTCTGGCTGCGTGAGGCCATGTCCAAGTCAGCAATTACTGCAATGCGGTAGCGGAGGCCATGTAGTGTGCGCTCAGGTGGGCTCAGCGGATAGGTGTCATTATAGCGCACTGAAGCGTGGTGGTTGGCATGAGGTACATGCTCCCTGGCAGCTTGTAGGGGGTGCCCTTGTGTATCCACACCCACACCCTCTGATGTCCAGTGTGCATAGAACAGTAGGGCCAGCACTAGTAAGGTAGCAGCTGCAATAGCCTGCCATCGGGGCCAGATGCGTGGGTCTGTGGAGCTCGTCATGGAGGAAAGTGTGGGAAGGCCCAGCATGGAGGCACAGAGTGAACTCATGGCCTCATTACATGTCAGCAGGGCAGAGCCTGGGCTGAGGCTCATGGGAGAGGAGGCAGCAGAGGCACCTGAGGGTGAGAAAGTGAAAGACAGAGGGACAGCCTGTTTACAAAAGAAGAGATCTTGTTAAAGTTGATTCTTTAGATGTGTGAAATCAGCAGCACAAAAATGTAAAACATTCAGTGTATCTGTGCATCCCAGAAACAACCTGGGAATGAAGATATCTATCTGGGGCAGCTAGTGTGAGAAGGAAACCATTTTCAAATGTGTATACCAGGAAAATCTCATGCCAGCAGCAGGTTGTTTATGAACTTCTACAAAAAAAGAGAAGCTATTACAGTGGTACTCATTAAAGGCCTTGGTGGTCAAAGCAGTCTTTCCTTGGATGGGAATTAACTGAGCCAATAAGAAAAAGGATTAAATGAAGCCAAGAAAAGAAGAAAACAACTAATCTAACCACTAGTTCACTGCTGGGTCATGGTGATCCCGTGCTTGTCCCAGAAAGAGTGTGTTATGGCAATCACACACACTCTTACATTCACATATTCACACACTAAGGGTAGTTTGGAGTTGCCAGCTCTTCTGAAACACATATATATGATATTCATTTAAAATTTTGCCAGGCAGACCACTGATTAGATACGGACAGGAAAGAGAGAGGAGATATGGAGAATTACTGAGAAGCCTATTGACGTGCTCAGCTTGTCCCTCATTGTTTATTGTTGGAACGTTCCTCCCACCTCGTGTCCATGGAGAATTCCGATGCTGTGGCATTTTCTCAGCTCTACCCAGAGAAGTTCACTTCATCTAGATGTTCAGCAATTTCTGGAGGTCCCCCTTAACAGATGAGAGCTGACAAGCAACACAGCAGCATGTACAACCCATGCAAGGTGAGCTGTGGTCCACTCATCAGCATCATTATCACGTTTCCTGTGATACTAAGTTTTTTTCATGTAATAAACCTACCACCTGAGCTTTAAAGCAACCCATGTGCCCTGTCCCCCAAGTGATGGCTCTGGTTCCTTTGGGTACTGCCACAAAGATGCTGGCAAACCTGTTTTGAGGCTTTTCCTCGAGAACAATTAGCTCTCTGTAAAATGATAGTAGCAACAAAACCTCACCCATGGTGACTGGCACAGGTTGGGTTCAGAGTCACAGCTGGGTGTCTCAGCGCAAATGGTGAGTCAAGTTACAGAGCGATCCCAGGGAGACAAAGTAGCCGATGCCGGGCGCTCTGGCTCCATTTGGCCCCCTTTCTGGTCTTAAGGTCCCTTCAGGTGTGGGTAGTTTCATGCTTTGTGCACAGTAGTAAAAAGGCACATCTACTTGCTGCATGAAGCAAATATTCACATATGTGGACAATGATGATGGTGCTGATGTTGTGAAGCTCCTTATCTTATTCACTATGCAATACCTTGCAACTGTATATATGTTTATTACATTTCAGTGTTATGTAACAGAGTGTGCATAAATGCTCAATAATGCCAAATGTATTACTTTGCAGGAAGACTTAAGCTTTATGATGTGTAAAACTTCTCCAGTCTCCCCCAAGCCATTAACCCTTCCATACACACCTGGGGTCATTTTGACCCCAAGCAGCCTTCAAAATTCACTTACTTACTTGCTAATTTTAATTTGCATTTCAAATACTTACATTTACATTTTTGTGCTGCTGATTTCACACATCTAAAGAATCAACTTTAACAAGATCTTTTCTTTTGTAAACAGGCTGTCCCTCTGTCTTTCACTTTCTCACCCTCAGGTGCCTCTGCTGCCTCCTCTCCCATGAGTCCTCAGTACCTTTTCAATAGTAACAGACACTCAATTTCCTGTAGTGTTTCGTAAAATAATCAAATTGACCCCAGGTGTGTAAAGTCGGTGACATTTTAACGTGTGCATGGAAGGGTTAAAAAAAATCATGCACACATTTTGTAGGTGTATACAATTTGTAATTCAGTAACTCTCTGATCATGCTGAATCTAGACCATATTTCTGCCTTGAGGAACTGGACACACAGTAAAGGTGAGCAGCTAATCCATAATAAATCCCTGCGCGTTCCCGTCCATGTCCATTATTTAAAGGCAGGGAGTGCGCTCCCCCTATCACCCCTATACCATTCTGTTGATGCTGTTTAACCGCGGCGTTTCGAATGTTTCCTACCTCGACTCCATAGCCTGCAGATCACCAAGGCAGCCAGCTATTCTCCACGATCTGTGCACAACCACAGAATTGCTTGGGATCACGCAGCGGGCACAGCTCCGCCCAGCATCCCACAGTACTGTCCACAACATCCTCTATGTGGTTACAGCTCTGCCCAACCACCCATAGCACCGCCCACATCATCCTCTATAAGGTCAAAGCTCCACCCACCGATTCACAGCCTCATAGAAGGTGATAGCACCACCCACTATTCCACCTATACATACAGCTCTGTCCAGTTAGTCAGAGCACTGCCTTCAGCTCCACCCACTGAGTAACAGCACTGCCTCCAACATCACCTACCATCTTACAGCTCCACCCAATTCAAGCTATGTCTAACTTAAGTTGCCATGGTGCAAACTTCTACCAGAGCTTCTAAGTTATAACATTCTGTTCCTATTTATTCTTGTTCATATACTTATCCAAGTTTATAGTTTATCCAACATATTTGCTCCTTATTGTGAAACACAACCAATGTCTTTCACAAACTTTAAACGTGGTGCAGGAAGGCTCTGCCCCGTACCTGTACTGCACTGACCACTGCTGATAAACCAGAGTCCTCCCAGATATGGGGCGCATGAACAGGGCCCCATTGTCGTGAACCTGAACACAATGCTCATTGAGAAGAGCACCAGGGACAGCAAAACATATCACATGCAAAACCACTTTCTCCATTTTAGTTCTTTATTGCTGTATCCCACAGAATCGCTTTAATTACAAACAAAATATTTTTTTAAAATTATTTTGATATGGTGAGCCCCTGTAACAACTGTATATTTCTATTACAACTAACATTATAATACATTTAATAACCAGTAGATGTAATCAGCTAATAAATGTACACATAGGATTTATGATCCAGTGCAAAAAATACAGTATATTAATCATTTATTTGTTCTTTGATGTTTAGTTCAAAAGGCACATGTTGTTTATAGCCTCTATGAATATTCAGCTGGTGTTTTCATGAAGCCAATATTGTCTATATTTTATGAATGCATTAGACTTTGTGAGTTGATAACATGTAATTACAACATGTAATGAATATCATATGTAGGAGACAAGCACACTAGACGTTTTACTTGACAGATGGGTTGACCCTTAACGAAACTTGGCTAATGTAGAAATGGACAGGAAGATGTCGCATTAGGTGGTTTCACGCTCTAACTTTTTCCCCATCATCTTCAGCAGGAGCTGTGGGAGAACAAAGGCGAAACAAACTGAATCAAAGCCCTGTTAGCAGCTCCTCCTCCCAATTGCCTGGTGACATACCAGGATATGGGGTGATGATTCTGAAACAGCTCTGCAGTTAAAGAGTCATCAGCATCACCCCAGCACTCAGTAACATCAGTTCTTAAGAAGAAGGAGGACACACTTGCGTGAGATGATAGTCTGGATCCACCAACTGTTCGACGATGTTGAAATGATCGGTGTTGGGAACATCTTCTAAGGAGACATTGAGTCCTGAGGATTCCAGCGCCTGGGGGATGAAGAATGACCAGTGTAAAAAGTGCTTAAAAAAGTCCACCTTGTGCTCCATGATGATATTTGGTGTTCTTGTTGATTTCACTGTGATGCTTCTTTGAATGTCAGCCAGGCTGGGCAGGTTGGGCAAATGTCATCGAATCAAATTCAACTCTAACATGGTTTTTCACAATAAAAGTGCATTACCTATCTTTGCCTTCTTATACACATTGAGCCAGATTTGAACTCAGAAACCACAACCCAAAAGGTGTGTGGCACATGTACTATCATGTACATTTTAAGCTACTTTTATGTTTTTAACCCATTTATTACCCAAGTAATTTCCACTGAAGCAATTCAGGGTTATTACCTTGCTTAGTAAGAACATTCGGGAGGCACCGTTTTGTGTTCACCAAATAATGCTTAACAACTTCATTGTAGTGAGCCTGGACTTGAAACTGGGTCCTTCTACTGCAAAGCAATGACTCTAACCACTGTTCTGCCCCAGCTGTAGAACAGTAAAGCAGCGCAAAACTGCGGCATGATTAAAATGAGCGCCATATGTAGAAAAGTAGGGTGTGTTGGAGGAGTGTTCTCTGTATAACTTTAGCATTACCTATTAACTCTTAAAAAACACAGGCAAATATTGACATAATGGTCCCCACCAGACCTCTTACATGAACAAAAACAGGAGATAACTGACAAAATGATTCCACCAAGTCTAATTGATGAAAATAATCTATAAAGGTGATCATGTTAAGTTCTCAACATGCTGACCCTGAAGTAGTCCTCCGACTGTTTCCGGAATTCAGGGGAGTCATTCTGAGCTATTGCCACCACAATGTTACAAGTGGAAGACGAGTTCTTCAGCTGGGCCACCAACTGGCTTGGGCTGTTCCTCAATGCCACCTCCCTGGGTGGGGGTGAGACAAAGAAGAGAGAGGATGGGGTCATTTTGCACCAGTTGCCATCACGCACACATTTTGTGGTCCAGACCAACATTATTGCCTCTGCAGAACATGTTCACCAATATATTAACATTTATCCACAAACACCATGGATATCTTTGATTATGAGGATGGAGTCTATAAGGGCAGTGTAGGTATATTTCAAGTCAACTTTGGAATTAGATTAATATTTTATCTTTTACTTTTTAATTATTAAGTAAATCTGATGGTTGCAGCTATATGAAGGTCATAGTTAAATGTTGGTTCTTTTTTTGAGAAATTCATTGTAAAAGAAACATAATCTAATGTAGTTAGAAAGTACAACAGCTACCCATTGCTATCTGAATCTAATCTGTTCCTGAAGATGTATCTGATGGTGAATTTTCAGAATTTTCAGCAGAAGCCTGTTTTCAAATTATTTTCACTGAGAAAAGTAATGCATTAGCAGCCTATCCCAAGTCCCTCAACCAATTTCCAAAAATATCACTCAAACATCTACATAATTGTAAACCAAGGAATTCCTAACAAGCTTTTCCACTTAGAAGAAGTTTTCACTTAATATTGTGGGGAAGATGACAACTATAATACACAACACATTTAAACACAAGCACAAGACGCGATTCTAAGCAGAGAACAACTCAGATAGGACTGCAGTGCACTCGGTTCCTTTCCTGGCTGTAGAAGTTAATTGGTTTAAAAAAAGTTTATTTTTACAATCCATGCGGACTGGTACAAGTGAGACCCCAATGCAATAAAGCAAGTAGGTGATGTTTATAAGTGAGAAGCCTGCAGGCCTCACAGTGTGAAAAGCAACCAAGATAGAGTACGTACTCTGTCATCTTCAGAGGGTCATTGACGTAGGTCGACAGGATGGGCAGGAGGTCGTAAATACCGCTGACAAGGAATGCGCCTGTCAAACAGGAAAACAGTCCCATTGAATTCATCTTTTTAAAACTGATCATCTAAAACTTTTTTCGTCCACAGCATCATATACTAATTACTTAATATATAGTTGACACCTTCATCCATGGTAACTTACAGTGTTACATACACTGCAGTAAACTCCTTACAGTCATTCAGCCATTTACACAGCACAGCAATGTGACGCACACACGCATGCACGCACGTGCAATGCGCAGTGCAGACGCACTGCGGGCAATGTTGTGAAGTGAGTCAAATGTGTTTGCACTGTGGGAGGAAACATGCAAACTCTACACTCAACCAGATGCAAACCCCACATTTGACCTCAGGCACTATAGGCATCGTAATGCTGGCAACCTGCATCAATCCACCTGAATATGTCTGTGGGTGAAAATCCATTGATCCTTGGGCAGGTGTCTGTCGACTGCTACAGAGACGCATCCCTGAGTATATCGTGTACCTTTAATTTGGGGAGTGACAGCATACTGGGACCAGTCTGTGCAGAGGACCATAGCAACAAGGTGTGCCCCAGCTGAGTGACCGCACAAATACAGACCACTGGTACAGAGGAGAGAGAGAGAGAGAGAGAGAGAGAGAAAGAGAGAGAGAGAGAGAGGGACGTAGCAGAACCAGAGAGACAATAGAGAATGCTCACCATACATGGGCACACCAGCAAGATGAGGTGTGATTATTAGCAATAATAATAATAATAATAATAAAAAAACCATTAACAATAGTAATGCACCCATTCCTTCATTTGCAAATGTTTAAATTATGAATTTTCCCTTTTACAAAGCTACTGAATTTATACCTTTGACTCTGATTTACAATGAATATTTTACCAACATTTCCACTCAGGAGGTGATTTTTGGCATTTTAGCAAGTTTTACACTCCATCAAGGTGGTTGCTGTGCTGCATCTTGCGATAAATTACTGTTCAAAATCAAACTAATCTGTATCGGTCTCTAAGTTAGTCAAGGTCTTATCACTTTTATTTAGCTTATTATTTGACTTGATTGTCATGCTTATGATTTACAAAAATAGGAATAATGCTTAAGATTGATGTACTACGTTTTACAACAGTATTTTTAATTGTTTAATTGTTGGGACTTCTAACCATAACTGTATCCTTGGTTGAGACAGGAATAATATTTCCTGGGTGATTTTTGGCTGGTCTCAGTCCCACTCCCCCCTCCAGGTCATCATGTCATTTCTGTGCTGCTACCTGATGTGAGAGTACTGCTGGATGATGGACACCACACTCTGGCGCACCTGAGACACCATTAAGTCCATATTCCCTGGACAACAAAAGGGAGACAGCAGGATGTATATAATAAATGTAAATAAAAGTGAAAAAAGATTAAAGAGACAAGCGATAATTGGTAAACCTACAATTAACAACAATAGTACGTTTTACCTTTGGGGGCAATGTCATATCCCACAGCAACAACGGCAACACCCCTCTGCACCAGCGGGACCGCCAAAAAGCCAGACTCCTCTTTACTGCGAATACCATAGTAACAGCTTCCATGTTATCCTGTTTTATTCATGTATATGCATTAAATGTTTGCCTGAGAAATATTTGAACATTTATCTTTTGTCAATCGTTCAGTCGCATTGTGCAGTGAAACTGAGCATGAAATATAATTTTTTAATAGAAAAAACATGTACAAGACAGATTATGATGTAGAATAACTGTAACTAATATGCATTATATTTACCAGGCTTTTATGTAAATTTGCGTATTTAAATACAACCCAGTGTCACCATGTCAGACAGAGTACCTGAGGAACTGCCAGTAGCCGCCATGAATGTAGATGACTAAGGGCATCTCTGTGACAGAGTAGATTGAAATACCTGTCAGTAGGGGTCTCTCACACTCACGCACATGCATGACATTTGACTCCTGCTGTTCTCTTGCCTCAGACAGCCAACTAGAAGTGGCTGAAAGTAATCCCAGGTGAGGGGAGGGGAACACCTATGGTTCAGTTCATCAAATGGGGAGTGGAACAGGACTGCAAACAGACACACACACACACACACACACAAACACTTACCTAGAGGGGGATCAGTGGGTACATAAACATCCAGCTTCTCTCCATCTCCATCTCCGTAGGGCACATCCATCAGGGTCTGCACTGCAGAACGAGCCCTCTGGGTACCTGACACACACACACACAGATACAGTCTGTCAGTCTATTCAGTAATGACCACAGGGTGCTGTACAAACTGGAGGTGGAGGGGCTGCCAAGAAGTTTAACTCCAGGACCTCACGTGAGTTTGACAGGACTTGACACACCAAACACAACAGTGCAACATGTAAACAAACATGCACAGACAGTGAGCACTTGGAACCACTGCTAATTTATAATATTAGTATAAATTACGAGCAGAGGGACACACCTTCTCGGAGTGCAGCCACATGAGCCTTTACCACCTCATCTGCTGACATCCTGTGCAACCACTGGGACGGGGAGTACTGCCTGGTAAGCTCCTGCACAACAGCAGTGCTGTCACTCACTGAGCCCTGACAACAGGCAGCACGACCAGCAGGGCGCAGCTCTGCTCAGCACCCTCTACTGACAGTCCTCCAACAACCTGCGACTCTGGCAGTGCAAGTTCTCTCAATAACACTGTTGGACACATCAACTATATACAGAGCGAAGTATGATTGGAGCTATAATTCCATCCGACGTTACAATACCGAGACTTGTTTTTTGTTTCCAGGCTTATTTATATTACATTGTACATGACATCAGAAAAGGTTGTTGCATTAAACAGTAACTGAAATAGTATGTTAAATAAGTATCTTCAAAAAAATGCCCTCGCCAAATTTGTAAGAGTCGAAACTTTCTGGCGACGGCGGCTAAAGGAAAGACCCTGGGGTTTTGAGGGCGACCGAGCTGATGGTGGGGCTGTAAGACGTACTCACAGTTTGGTCCATTTCCATCCACCGAGCCATGTTGTCAGCCGCAGGAAAAATGGGAACCAAAGTTGGTGCACCGGGTTAATTTATAACACGGTTGCAAGAGTTGCTAGGTTTTGAAACATCAAACACAGGGGTTGATAAAGTCCAACTGTGTCTGTGTGTTTAGGTGTGTTTTAATGCCAATGAAATGCCGATTTTATCATCGTCAAACTTTTTAAATAGGGACGGAAGCTTTAGATAACTATAAAAGTCGGATACGTGTTGAAAATAACCACAAATCCGACTTTTTTCGTCTCCTTCATCCCCCAATTAATTCTAATTACACAGAAAAGCGACACCGCTGCAGACCCGGTAGTGATTACGCGAATCGCCCGTCGCACATACTCCGCAGCAGTGACGTCAGGCAGTTTCGTCACTCTACATAATAAAACCGGCTCCGAAGGCGGGATGTTTAGTTTCGATACTCGCCGGATTCTTGCTTGCGGTGTCCCAAATAAATGAATTTGTGTTGCACAGTTGTGTTATATTTGTAGTAGAGCTTTAAAAAGAGAACATGGACTGTCTGAATGTGGCTCGGATTCTACCCAACTCCCCACGGCAGAACAGGGGACAGATCCAAGTAGGGTGTCTAATGTCCTGTCTTTGTATTTATCTTTACTTTTGCCTCAAAAATGCCGCTTTCTGACAGTCTCTTTATTTGGTTTGTCGTCACAGGTAATTTTCGGGCCCATGTTTTCCGGCAAAAGGTGAGTTTTAATGCCATATCGGTGAAACTTTGTTCATGAGGCGAAAATTGCGCGCCAAATTTACCGGAATTTCAGCTTTAACTATAAAACATAAATCCAGGAAATACAGTATGTTTACTAATTGACTACTGCTTGGTTAACATACTGTGGTGCTTAACATTACTGTTCGGGTGATCGAGTAATAAATTTAAACAAAGCGCTGACGCTTTTTTTACTAAGGTTAAACTGACAAATCCTCCTGTCGATAACTGGTAGTAAACAGACCAATCATAAATGTGATGTTTATGCTTTTTATGTTTTTTTTTCAGAAATCAATCATGTATGTTTATTTAAATTTTTTTTTTATTGCTTTCTAGCACTGAGTTGATGCGCCGAGTCCGCCGCTTCCAGGTGGCTCAGTACCGCTGCCTGGTGGTCAAATACGCGAAGGACACGCGCTACTCGGAATGTGGTGTGGCCACGCATGACCGGTGAGCGCGTGCGAAAATACACTCAATTTACAGTTATTCTTTTAGTAGGCTTTCTCTGACCGAAGTGATATCCAGGAATCTTAAACTCGTCATTATTTGTCTCGTTATTGTGAAATTTTGCAATAGAAGCAACATTAAGTTACTAACTGCACTTATTTACATTCGAGTGAGTGACATTGTATTTTATTGTATTAACTCTAGCTAGCGCAGGAGTGGGAATTTAAACCAATAAATGTTTCATTTAGGAATCTATGGTCCTAACACTCACCTTCCAGGAGGTGGAAGTTACAATAAGTACCAACCATCATGATGGTTCTCTTCAGCTAATGTGTTTGTCTAAGGTGACTAACAGTGGCAGGTGTGGTGCATGAGTGATTGACAATACAGACAACCAGGCCCCTGACAAGTCTTAAAGTATGTTGTATGAATAGGTAAATAATTGTAGAGCTGTTCAAGATGAGTTATAGACAAAGGTGTCAGACAATTAGTAATTGTAGTTGAGTTGTCCAATGTCATGTTCTCAAGCTTTTTTTTAAAAAAATTTAATTTTTTTTTTTTTTAACTGCAGGAGCACCATGGAGGCTGTACCTGCCAGTTGCCTGCAGGACATCTACTCCCTGGCACTGGAGGCAGCCGTCGTTGGCATTGACGAAGGACAGTTTGTAAGTCTCCTTGTCATCTAAGGAGAAAGTGTTCAGTTGATATAAATACCCAGGTTAAGCTCTGAATTTACAGGTTTTTATCTTCATTTGTTCCATGTCTATCATATTAATGGTCCACACAGTGTTTGCTGTTCCCAGGTCTGGTGCTTTATAACCTTCAAGCTGATCGCTCTTTTTGTCTTTAAGTTCCCAGACATAGTGGAGTTCTGTGAGGAGATGGCCAACATGGGCAAAACAGTTATCGTGGCTGCACTGGATGGCACTTTTCAGAGGAAGGTATAAGCAGACATCTCACAAAGCTGTTTCCTTCAAGCTCCAGAAGGACCTGAACTTGGGAACCTTTGTGACAGTACAAGACACTTCATACTGTTTTATATTACAGTAAAACAAATGGCAAGTGAAGCACTGATCAAAATACACTTTCTGCCACGTGTACATAACTGGGAGCATAGGTTTAATTTACAGGTTTGATTCTGTGAAAATCTTCCAGATGACTATATCAATGCCTTATGAGATGTCAATATTTTTGATATTTTTATTAACTTTGAGCTACTTTAAAATCAATTTCAAGATGAAGCAAAATACTCTTCAAAACTTGATCAATGCAAATTGTTGACCAGTTCATCCCCTAAATATATGTAACACTGCACAGTTTTTTCCCATGCTGCATTGTGACTTATCTGGGCCTTTATCTATAGTCTGATTCCTGTTTGCTTGTCTTTCCAGCCTTTTGGGAACATCCTGAACCTGGTGCCACTGGCAGAGAGTGTGGTGAAGCTCAATGCTGTCTGCATGGAGTGCTTTAAGGAGGCCTCCTACACCAAGAGGCTGGGCGAGGAGAAGGAGGTGAGATCCACAAGTCCATCGCAAAGCCTTCACCCCAGAGTCTATGCACAGTGTTCTTCCTTACTTGAAAAGCTGCACATTTAGCCACATATCCCTGCATTCTGCATATGGTTTGCTTGTTAGGTGTGGTTCACATTGGTTTTGATTCAAGAGCATATGTTGGTTTTTATCTTGAACTGCAGTTTTCTTTGTTCTATTGCACGTTTCCTAGCTGTGCTCATGTAACAATACCTGCAGGTGGAGGTGATCGGAGGTGCGGACAAGTACCAAGCGGTTTGCCGGGCCTGCTATGGCAGCCTGATGCCAGGGAAGGAGAACTGTGCCCCCCAGAGGGAGGAGACTCCTCCACAGGCTGTTCCTGGGAAGAAGTGGGAAATAGGAGCTCCTCGCAAACTCTTTGCCTCACTGCAACTCTAAGATGGAGGTTGATACTGAAACATTGATATGAGCTCCTGCTGGGTATTTAACTATGGGGAAAAAAACAATGCTTATGTATAGTTATTTAGCCCAAAGCATGTTCTGGAGACCTTCTAGATCAATGATGCACATGGTTAAGTGCACGAATGTCTTCTTAAACAATAATATACCCATTATGGGTTATACTGACTTGTACTAAAATATTCCACTTAGATATTTTGCATTGCTTCAGTTCATATGAGGTGTTTGTATTTTTATTTATTTTTTTTGGTGTGTGTGTGTGTGGGGGGGGGGTATTGCTTGACAGTATTTTTGAAGGTCATTTTCCCAAACTGGCAAAGAGGGTGATTGTCAAGGGTACTAATGTTATCTTGCAGTGTAACAGTGTATGAATGTATTATTGTAAAGTGGGTCTAGGAAATAGACCCCCCTGTAGTGATAGAACTGGCAGGGTCCCTTACAGCCCTGGGTTTAGTGTGACTCTAGTTATCCCTCAACACACCAGCTAAGATGACTTGAACTTACTAGCATGGAGCCACACATCACTAATATTAAGTAACTTTTTTTTAAACACAAATATAGAATTATTCTATAGCTTTGTTCACTGTGTTTATTGCAAGGCATATTTTAAAATATTTAATACTAAAGTTTATGCAAGTAAGTAGCAGACAGGTACAGATCAGAACTCTTGATTTTATTGCAAAGTTGCAGGCTTTCCATGAAGTTTGTGATAAACTGTAGTGACTCTCAAAAACATGTTTTTATGCAACAAGAGCGGTTAAGGTGATCTTAATCCCTTCCACACTGGTGTCATGGTAGGTTTTTTGATGCACAATTACTTTCCTCAAGTTTCTCTAGCCACAGGTAAATTATTATTATTTTGAGCACCTTGTGGTAGGAGAGCAGTCCCTCCCTCCCTATAGTGTTAGCTGTCTGAAGATCTTGTCATAAAGGTACAAGTTTAGGGAAATATAGGCTGGTAATTCAGGTTTATTAAAACTGTTCCAGCCTGGTGACCTACTCACGTGTTAATACTCTGTTAATTCCTAGAGCTAAATGACAAATGTAAACCTTTCATTCCCTCCAAAACAAACACTAGTCTGAACAAAAGTGGTCTTGAGTGCGGAAGTTAACTGTTCTATTGTACAGTGATGGCTGCACTATTACTGCCAACCTATGTAAATAAATATTTTCACACAGATCTAGCACAGCTTACAGTATAGTTACAAGGGAGAGCAATTTGTCAGGCTGCCATTGACATCTGGATTATCTGGTCAACCAGAGCATCACAGACAGCCCTGAATCAGCCGGACTGGGTTCAGGCAGATGCACATTTCATCACACCTGGATCGTGTAGTCTGACAACTTTCTATATTTGCATGGCAAGTTATTGCATAGAAGAAAAATAATCAGGCTTGCTGCCTTTTATGCATGCATTCCCTGTGAGGTTTTAACCTATGACCACCTCATCACCTATGCAGGTCCTCAACAGTGACATTAGTCTCATCCAGATTGTTTCAGATGTGCTCAGTAAACATTTCTTTTGAACAGTAATAATACAGCCTTAAAGAACACTAGTCAACTTCAGTTTTTTTTTACTCGATAAACCTATGGATAACCAACACAAAATACAAATATTTATGCAAAGCTGCAGTTCCAAAAATAACAGTGACAGCTTCAAGCAATGTTCAAACAAAAGTAACATGGCATATTTAAATTACTCAAAAAGGAATTAAATTAGAATTACTTAAATACCAACAATCAAATCAGTGTAAAGTCAAAGGTACATATATAATCCAGTGTAGTGGCAGTACTGTAGATCAGAGGCACAATCCATCATGTGAGCCAAACAAGGACCAACAGAATAAATCTTATATACTACAGCACTCTTATTCACCACCCAGGTCAAGCACTGATCTAAACACCACTCAGATTCAGGACTCATCATTTAATCAGTTCCCTTCTCAGGTTGAGTCAAACTCATCCATCTGACAGTTTGAGGAGACAGGGAGTGTGCTAACTGGCTAGTTTAGGTTGCTAGGTAACAGGATGCACAGTGTTTCTATTTCCATCGTAGTTGGAAGCAACGCTACAGCACTAGTGTTTGTTTATTCAAGGAAAACGCCATTTTCCAAGACTGTTTGGCAGAAACACCAACGATTATATCTGCAGGGGTGTGATCAAAACACATGGCAGGGAGACCAGGAGTGACAGCTGGGCCTATTTTTAATTCAGGAGAACATGTTTGTTCCAGCCACGGTTACTTGAGGAGCAATACCGTATTGCCATGGCAATCTGGGGACAGCATTAAGTGCAAGCAACAAGTGCCCCATTTAAGTGCAGTCAGTAACAATTCACATTTAACAATATGGGAGGAAGATGATGGTTTGTTACACCTTCCCCTGGAGGTTATAGATTAACTGTAATAAATTAACATTTGAGGGGGGTCAACTTATCCTATATTTTCCACAATCCACACTGACGTCTTTTAGGCAGATATTTTGGCACCATGGTACCCAAACTGAAGTGAATTGACAAAAGCCTGGTTCATTTTAAAACAGATGTCATAACCTGCAACTTCTGTTGGTTCCACAGTTGTCACGAGCAACATATCACCCTGCAGGGCTATACAGTAGTAGCCGCACCTCATTCTGTTGCCCAAAACAGCCCCAAAATTCCACAAATCCACTACACCCTGCTGTTTCACAATTTGAATGCATTTACATCCCAAACAATTACAGTAAAAAGAAAAATCAAAATCAGACATACCCTTTCAAAGCCCTGTCGGACTATGAACACACATGCATGCGTGCACCTATAGAAAGCTAAATGTTGATCATACGAACACTGGAGTGCACTGAGTGGTCCTTAGAGACAGACTCTCTTTGGCTACTTCAAAACTTCTCCCACATCCATAAGCAGGCTCCACCCCCCACCTCTTGGCCCTGCTCCCTCCCTCCACTCCATCTCAGTAAACTGGGGCATGGTAGCCACTTTCATCCTGGGGTTGAGCACTGGGGATGAACGGTGGCTGCTGGTAGCTGTCTGTGCCACTGGTGGGGTATGCCGGGTAAGATGGAGGGTAAGGGGTGGCATGGTTGGTGGCCGACTCTGAGAAGTTCTGAATCAAGTCCTCCACACCCTGACGGTACCTCTTCACGGCAAAGAAGGTAAGCAGCCCCTGTTTAGGCAAAGTAAGGGAAAAAAAGCAGGATTTTAGAAAATGACAACACAGATATATGGAAAGGCTGGGGGTCCCCAGAGGGAGGTTGGAACCACCAGTGTATAGGACCCTGCTGTCCTCACACCACTTCGCAAGATCATTGCACAGCTTCATCATGTTCAGAGATTCAGCTATAAGTTTCCAGCCACCACAGTCAAGAAGATACGCACCCAGGTGACGATGGAAAAGAAAGTGAAGGCGATAGTGGCCCGTGCTGCATCACCGGGGATGAGGTCCACATTCTGGGTGTATGACCACTGATTGGCAAGGAGGCAGAAGCACACAAACCACAGGAACGTCCACACACCTTACATTGGGAAAAATGGGTAGGGTCAGATTGAGCACACTATTCTTTTGTAGAGCATTCGGTGAAGAAAGTGTCCAAGTATTGAGTTCTATCATCACCCCCCCTTTGCCTTTTAATTGCTTAGCAACAAATCACTTTAACAACATCATCCTGTTGTTTGACTGATCCTTCTGAGATAACCTGAGCAATTCCACTTGACAGTTTAGTTCACTTGTTTCTTTACTTGCACTTAGGTATAACAATAAAATTAGTTTGCCAGTAGTTAAATGAGTCAATTGCTGAGTAAAAATGAGTTAGTTTTGTCTCGCTCCAACAGTCCAGAGTAACTTTCAAATACTTCCCATGAAGATGACATTCTTGACAATGTTTTAATAACAAATATTTGAAAACATTTGCAGAAAGTATACTGTGCCAAAAAAACAAACTGCTTTATTTAGCCACTTGAACAGAACATATTTTGAGTACCTGAGAAAGAGATTTAATAAACTGGAATGACTAGACAAAGTAGGTGGAGCTAGATATTAAATGGAAGTGATTTTATTTAGGGGAGGCAGATTTCATGAAAAGCGTCGCTGAAAGGCATGAAAGAGGAGCCAGACAGGTGGAACGGAAAGTGTTGGAACAGGTGGAGCTACAAGGTTATGGACTAATAAGCAACAATATGCATTGAGCCAGGTTAAATATGAAGAAAAAAAGTCAGGTTCCTACCTGAGAAGATAAGATCCACAGTGACAACATGCTTCCTCTGGTTGGCATTACTGATTCGAAGGAAGTAAGCATCCAGAACAAAGAAGGCCACACAAGCCAAGAAGGCAAGCACACCCACAAACACGGCGTAGTGGCAGGCGCTGTCGTTCTGGTTAAACATACACCGCACTTCCTTATCATGTATCGTGGGGTTGATGTAACCCTCGGCGGTGATGCACCCAAAAACCACAATGGCAAAAACCTGCAACAAAGGCCAGTACACGTCAAACACCCATGTAAGAAACTAAAAATGTAGAATCCTGTCATTTTTAAAACAGAATTTTAAATAAGAATGGTCATATTGTAGATAACATCTATAAAGCTCATTCTATTTATTTCTTCCGTACATGGCTTTGTTGTTCAAGCCACTGACTTCAAAATATGGCACATAGGTTCTTCTAACCCAAAATGAGGTTTCTGTGCCATAAGGTTCATCCAAAGTCCAAAAAGGCCACTTACGTTAAATTCAGTCTTTGAAAAAATCTTTGAAAAGGACATCTGCTGATGTCACACAAAGCAAGTAGTTTCATCACACGGCGACTGTAGGTCACGTAACCATGATGCTGATGCTCGCGCTCTCTCTCTCTCTCTCTCTCTCCCTCACACACACACACACACACACACACACAAAAATATGCCAGCGGGTAGTTCCCAGCTAATTCATCGGGATGAGGAAAAACAGGACCATTCAGCCACTGAGGTACAGCTGCATACAGCACTAATAGTACTTGTGTAGTAAATAACTGGTTTAACTGTAATAAAGTTTGTTGATGCATTAATTGTTTTTTATCTTTCATTTTATACAAATGCCTACAAAAAATTAAACCGTGCGGAATTTTGCATTTTACAGTTTTTCACAACACTATTCACATAGACCTATTCCTAACTGGGGGAAAAAGGCTGTGGTGCTGCTCCAGTCAACAATACCTGTCACTCTACTTGGCTGAAAAATTTAATCTGCTTCTTCTAGAAGCATTATCTACAGTGTGTAAGCACTAATGGATTTCCAATAGATGAAATGAGATGAAATTTTGCCCTGGCTTTTTTATGTAAATGTTGACACACAGTCCTTCTGCATTTTCACTATTTATATACTAACAGTGTTATCTCTATTACTAAAGAAACAATGGCAACGATGACAAGGTTGGCGACAAACTCAATGTCAGACTCAACTCCCCCACCAGCAATCTTCTCATTTAGCTCTTTCTGATAATAAGGTGGAGTATCACAGTGAGCTTTGCTGAAGGTTATGCTGTTATCCAGAATAAGGACTCATGTTTTAAGATGCAGACACAATCAGGAAGTTAGACGTTCAGACACCAAAACCCACAGAGGGGACTTCCTGTGGTATCACCTGGAAATATGGTTATCCCAAATTCCATGGTCAAAAGTACCATTGATGTAAACACATGAAAGCAACTTCAGATCACTTTGGGTTTGTAATGAAACAGGGAAGGGTAAAATTCACACTGCTCTTGGTGTAAAAGTCATCGTTTGAATGCTGCTATGTACAGTGGAGGACGTGCTCACCCAAGGGGACAACATATGCCTTCTACTGACCTCCTCGCCCCCAAAGAGAACGTACAAACACAGGCAGATGGTCAGAAAAGTGACAGCCTAGCAGAATTTTCCAGGCAACCATTGGTGGGCAGAGTCACGCGGCAAGGGGTGGAATGTGTCTACAGGGCCAGTGCTCCCTCCACCCTCCTGCGACATGGGCTCCAAGGGGGACCATAAGCACTCATTTCTCCAAGGGAGGAGGGACAAGTGGTCCTCGGTCACACGCTGGTCATGTGACTACGGTGTCCACCAGCTTCTACAGGCCGTATACACAGTAAACGGCCTTGTGTCTGCGTCTTTCAACACTCTTTCTAAGTCATGTGGTCAACTCGGGTCAAATTGTGAAAATAAACAAAAATCACAGTTTGAACACTTTAAAGCAAAAGTGTACACTGTAATAAATAACTTTCACATTGCCTGGGAAGAAACCACCCTGTTATCCCACCAGTAAGGGATCCTGCAGGGTCAAAACTTAACTTTAACCTTAAAAAAAGGTGAAGGTCACAGGTCTCCAATAAGTCACTTTAGCGCTACAAAAATTCATAACTTACATCAAGATAAGTTTCAAGCTCTTGCCGGAGAATTCGCCAGCTTTCCATTTTTCATGTCGTTTTTGTTCCAACAGAAAACTTCTCCAAACCACAAGAAACCGACATTAAATCATTTTAGCAAAGTCCCCCTTCGAAAATGTTTTGGGGAAAATTAAATTTTACACGTTTTTTGTGGTCGAGTTTTAACCAAAGACGCCGCTTCCACTTCCTCGGTTTCCCCACGAGCTCCGTCCTTTTTCCTCTTAAAAACAGGTACATAAGTTTGAAACGTGTTACGGATTTCCTTCCCAATGTTTCCCGTGTCTATGAAAGAAGATATTTAAAGTTTCCCATAAATATATGAGCTTTTGTCCCGTTAAACGTGGGAATGTTTGATAAACTCGCGAACTTTAACACGCCGCTCGGCTGCCCGTTACAGCCCGACAGCTTTTTAACATATTAGGTTATATAATATTTACACCTTCATATTACAATGATACGACACTCAGACAATGACAATATAACACTAAGGTAACATTTTTTACACTCTAACTATAATACACCAGCAGTGAGACCTTAACCCCGCCACTTTTGCACTTTTGCCATTACAGAATTTATAGTTTCGGTCACATTTTACACTTTAAACACTAATAATGTTACAGTGTAAAAGTAACACTAACACTTTTACAACAAACACTTGTGCCGTAACACCTGTATGTGCTTTTCGTTATAACGTTACACACTTTTTACACACTTTATAACAAGCTGTGCATTTTAATAACCCAACATGTGGAGGTTTTGAGCGCATTTCGCCTCACGCCGCACAGCCCCGGGACTCGCGCTAACATGGCAGCTTGTGGCTCCGCGCGGCAGTTGCGCTGCCGGTGTTTATTTTCTATGTGATTCCAGGTGAAGTGTGAAGAAGCAGAGTCTCACCCAGCTCACGACGCGCAGGACGGTCTGCGGCCGCAGCAGGAAGCCCACGACGTCGAAGTCCCCGCCGGCCAGAGAGGCTCCGAAAGCGCTGGACGGAGCGGAGTCCATTTTACTCGGATCCGAGGCCCACAACGAGGACACACACCGCCCGCGGACACGACACACTCCGATACACTTCTCACTCCGAGCAGGTGGAGAACGCAAACGGAGATACTGCGCCCTAAATGTCTGCTCCCTGCTAGCTCCTTTTCTTACTCCCTACTTATACCCCGTTTACTCTAGCTACTTCTTCCTTATATCCTATTTACTCCATATACTCCTTTTTTATACCGTTTACTCTATATACTTCCTCCTTATACCCCGTTTACTTTATATACTTCCCAAATACCCTGTTTACTCTTTACATTCTGCTGTTAGATCCTGATGAATTTATGAACTCCCTTCTTAGATCCTGTATACACTATTTCCTCTTTACCCTGCCCTTATACTCTGCTTTCTCTTTGTATTTTCACCTTATACCCTGTTTACTTTTTCTTTACACCCTGCTTATTCTCTCCTTACACCCTATTTACTTTGTTTGCCCTACACTTGCCCTCTCTTTACATGCTGCTCTTTACTTTGTTCTTGATCACCTTTTTACTTTGTCTTTATTTTTCTTTGCACCTTGCCTCCTCACTTCTTAGTCTCAGTCTGTTCACTATTTCTTTATACTCTCCTTACTCTTTGCATCATTTCCCCTTACTCTGTATTTACTCTCATTTACTCTCTCCTTACTCTCTGACAAGTGAGACCTGGCCTCTTACCTCAGCAGAGTGGAGCACCATCCACAACTCCTCCTTTTCAGTCTAAAGACACCTGAATGCAGCACAAGCCCCATGTCTCACTTCACCAGGAGATGCAAACTTGCAAAAAAGGAGAAAAAATGCTTGTAATTTTTTCCTTTTATTTCAATGAATGTGGGTGAATTTATGTGCTTCGGCTTTGAATCCCGCTCAAGTTATTGTATCTGAAATATGATTTTTAACTGCTGCTGTTGTTGTTTGTGAAGATTAAATTTGTTGCCAGACGACTTTGTAACAGAAGCAGTTGTTTACTGTGTAATATTTACACGTGTTTGAAGAAGATCATGTATTATTTATATGGCATAAAACAAAATGTACCCATTTCCTAAACCAGTCATGGTGTTTGAAACACAGCAGGCCAGAAAAAATCATTTTTGGACATGAACAAGATTTTCTTAAACTTTTTCTGAGCTTTTATTTGAGGAAAAAAAACACTGTATAGGTACAAATAAAATAATTCCAAAACATATCAAAGTAAATAGTATTTATATTTGTTTTAAAATGCATGCAAGTTGCATCTCAGTTGTTGGCTTTATTATTTATTTTCTTAATTACAAGCTTTTCTGTAAAATTAATACATGCTTTTTTTACATGTGTTGATATTAATGAATAAAAATTATTCTTTTGCTAATTACTACAGACTGCTGGGACTTCCTGAGGTCCAGCTCCTTCCTTTTTCTTTGTGATTCCAGCTGCTCTTCTGCTCCAGCTATTGTTCTCCTTCACTGGAGGCCTGTTACTTTGGGTCCCCATTCTTTGATGTGTAAAATGGACTATTTTACATGTGCATTGTAGTAATGCACATGCAGATGGTTTCTTCACCCATCTTCTCTCAGCTGGTCTCACTAGGGTGGACTTCTGGATCTTCTTCATCCATGCAGTGTATCTGCAAGGCTTTCTCAATCTCTGGCCACTCATCTACTGACTCCACTTCCATCTGAGACCATGCAAGAACATGACTTTATTTACATGGAACATACTTTGAAGCTTTCTTCACAATCACCCTTTATATATGAAATAACAGCTGCATGAGCCAATGTGAGATGACCAGATGTTCCCAGGAGTGGGTGAATTCCATACCTCCCCAAAGTCTTCCAAATGAGTGCTTTTCAACAAGTCTGAATCCTCCTGGTTTTCAAACATTGAGTAAGAGCACATCAAATAATGTATAGAGAACTTGTGTGTCATTTGAACATCTTGTTTAGAATGTGACCCTATGACACTGACCTCATGTGCAATCAATTCATATCTGAGAGTCAGTGCTTCCTTACCATGTCCTCACTTTTCTCTCCTTTTATTTTGATGTCTGTGACATTCCAGTTGAACCTGAAGAACAATAGATGTCCGATAGGTTATTGTCTGAAAAAGCTGCCTGATTTTTAATGTACAATTTCAGGATTCTTAAGTCCATTTGGACGAAGGAGTCGGCTAAATAAAGTGCAAAATATGAACATAATTATTATTACAGCTATTTTCAGCTCTGTCTTGAATAAAATACATTGCAAATAAAAAAAGCATTGTATGTATTCCATCTCTTTCAAATATTCATTTATCAAAAGCAAATACTTTGTAAAAGTGTCACACTAGAGCCAAAACCAAGTGTAACTTACCCAGGTTTCACTGGAGTTCTTCTTATTGCTGAAATGTTGACCACAGTCTGGTTAATTCAAAGTGAAGCACTAATGCTACCTGCTGCACCATCATGCTACCAAATCCTTGTATGTTCAAAAATTCCTAATGTTTTCTGCTGATGTCAGAGTGTTAAGGATCATATTTCATCAGTCATCAAGCTGAAGGTGGTAGAAGACCAGGTGGTCAAGTAGGACGAAGAGTTAAGTGGACACTAGATGGACTTCGAACAATGAAGAGGGAGGTGAACTTACGGTATATTGCCCCATAGATGCAGCACCCGGTCAACAGGCAGATGACCAACAAGAAGCAGCCAAACACCAAGGCCACCACCTCAATAGGGAGATGGTTCAATACTGAGAGGGAACAGACAAACAACAGAAAGTAGTCATTAAGAACACTGATTTTATGAAATAGTGAGGAAAATGGACATTTAAACTGATGAAGATGATGTCTGTTGCTTGGTGCATCAGCATGGTGTTCAGTACCCTCTTTGTCAACAAGGAACTCTTTGCTGCTGACATTATTGTTGAAGTCGAAGCTATCCATTGCCAGGCAGTAGTAAGATCCAAAACTGTCGGGGTTGGTGGTGGTGAGGACAAGGGTGTGTCCCTCTTTGGAGATTCTGTAGAGGTTTCCCTTTTTCTTCTTGGGGAGCTCTGAGCCATTCAAGAACCACTGGTAGCTGGGGTGGGTCCCATGGTTAACACCACAGCGCAGAGTCAAGCCCACCACTTCGAAGTTCTGGCCCATTTCGTACTCCACCTTCAGAGTTACAGCACCTCCCACAGGAACTGGAAAGGAAAACATCAGCCTCTCATGGTCCCAAGTGAAGAATTAACCTTTTCCTATAATCACAGTTTGGATTGGAGAACAGCTGAATCTATAGATTTCAATGTCATACACTTGCATCTGGTAGTGTGGTATGGTAACAACTGTTTGAAGACAGTCCGTGTCGTTGGACCTTTTAACAAGGTTCTCAACCTTCGTTATTCAACCAAGCTATATACATAAGTGAACCCACATTGATCAAAAGTGTTACTGGAATTATTAATTGCTGAAGATTAAAGTTTGAAGCAAGAATCCTAAAAGAGGATGACTTTCAGCTTCTTTTGACTTTCCTTCTCTGTAACATGAGGTGGATGTGTAACGGTTTGCAAACATACCAACATGCACAGTCAGGTTGTTGCTCAACCCCTTCAGTTTATCATTCTTAGCACCACAGTAGAACGTCCCCATGCTCTGATCCAGAACAATGGGGATTCTGAAGGAGGCACGTTGCAAAGCCTCTGTCACCGTGTTTATCGTATTGCCCGTCTGGTTGTACAGCATGAAGGTGAGTGGCACGTTGCTGTTCACATGGCATATAATAGAGGCATGATATTGTGAGCCATTTCTTTCCACCGTATAGGAGATTTCAGGCCTTAAGACATGTTCTGAGGATAAATTAAAAAGTAGGAAATGGAATCATGTCAGGATAAAAAATTCTCAAGAGAGGAAAATTTGAACGAGACGATTCAATAAATGGAAGTGACACACAACCTTTGACCTGGATGACCTTATGAGTAATCATTGAGGTGAAGTTCATTGAGTTGTTGAAGATGTTGTAGGCCATGCAGGAGTAGATTCCAGTGTCTTGCAGAGCAGCCCTCTTGATGTCCAGCCTGGATGAGGCCACATCCAGCTGAGTGCCATTCATCCACCATTTGTATGAGAGGTGGGTGCCTTTTGATGCAACACAGTGCAGTGTGATTTCATCCCCTTCCAACACCTCTTTTGACAATGGGGACACCTCAACATGCACTGATTCAACAGGTACTGGGAAAAACAACAGCAACAATAGCAGACAACTGTAAGTGGTTTATGTAGCCATTTGTAGGCTGGAGAGAAGTGGGACTGTAAGAGATATATTTTGAGATCCTTATGGAATATTGAAAGGGATGAAGCAGTTTGGAGACACAGAGGGGAGCAACTGTGCCCTTTGGCAGAAAGAACAATGATCAGTGTGTGCAGTATCATACTTACCTTTGGGCAAACCTGGCTGCAGCTTACAGCCCTGGAACTACAGGGGTCATGAAATGTATCAAAATAAATAAATACATGACATTTAAATTTTTTTTAAATTATTTTATTATTACTGTTTATTATGTTTTTAACCATCCCTGGGTCAGCAAGGCCCTTTAAATTTAAATCATTTACATTCAAATTTGTAAAAAGTGCTGGACATTTATTGTCCTGTTCCAGCGAATAAAGTGTTTGAATTTGTTTAGTTAGACATCTGTTGTGCCTAATTTTATATGTTGGTTGGTTTAAGGGCTACAAACTGCAACATCACTCAGGTAGCAGAGGTGGCTGAAGGTTTAAGAACAGCGTTGGTGGTTATAAAAAGTTTGTCGGAGCAGGACTGATTAATACTACTCACTCCTTCTCTCTTCTGTGACTGTCCACTGTTTTCAGCATATTGTGCAGCATATTAAAGTATGATAATTATTGCCTGTAAGATACTCAATTTCACAGAAATGTGCAACAGAAACTTGTGTGTTGGTGTGTTGGTTCACAGTGTGACATGGAAAATAGCTAAAAGCAGTAAAATCTACAAGCATATTCACCTCGCTTATACTGACAGTTTTTTTGGGCTGCTTATTCATGTGTTGCAAAGATATGTAAATATATATGCTGTTTATTTTAATGTTACATGTTTGGTAGTGGTTTGTAGTTGGTTTTTGAGGTTGAAGCAGTTGTAGTTTATCATATTATGGTGTAGATTTGGCTCAAATTTATGATGCAAGCCCAGGGCTTCTAACCCCTCAGTCCACCCTCGAGTGCGTGTATAGGTATGTATGAGGTATGTATGAGGAGGGTGTTTAATACTCACCAATCACTTTGAAGAAGGTCTGGTTGCTGACCATGGGATCCATACTTGTGTTGTTCTGAGATTTTGCTTCACACACCACATGCCCCTCATGAAAGTCCTTAACTATTATAGTGATAATAGCTTCTTTTTCCCCAGGAAGTACAGTGGTCATTCCATAGCTTTTCTTCTCACTCACTTGGTCCTCATTATAGAAGGAGAGCATGAAGCGGTCCTTTTGGGCCTCGGGCATCTCACAGTGGAACTTGACGATCTTCTCCAACAACCCAACCTCAGGTATAGTGAGAATAGGCCTTCCCGTGAAGGAGGAATCTTAGATCACACACACAAAACTCAAAGTAACTCTGACAGAAATAATACTCAGCTAGGGGTCACGAATGACCCCAAAGATCTGAATGACAAGAGCAATTGTCTGCAGAAAAACAGCACTTACAGGTGACACAGAAAAGGGCCGATAAACCTGTCAGAAGAAAAACAAATACGTTCTAATAGAGCCATGAATGCCATGAGTGATGTTCTATTTGACTTTTGTACTTCCTGTAGCTTTTAATTCCTGGCGGAAGCAATTTCCCAAAATTCTTGTCTATTGCAAAGTGTACATTGCAAAGACAGAAAGAGTGCAACTGCAATATAAGGCTTATGAAAGTAGATAGAGGTGGTCAGAATATTGTTTTTGTTGATTTTCATTTTGCATCATTGTAGTTATGTTTTAAATGGTCTAATAATCTTTGGTTTATACAAAAATATTTATTATATATTTAATGTTTCTTGTATGTATTTTGAGAGCTGGAGAATTTATGGTGAAGGTTATGTTAGGCTATGTCTAATATATGGTGCAGTGATGACAGTGTCTTACCCAGTATTACTACGATGGGTCGCACTGGAGTCCAAGTCATCTCTGGTCCAGTTACCGTGGTGCCAGAAGCAGATTTTGGTCCTAAAAGCAGAAACTACGATGGCTGAAAGACTGTTGGTTGCAGAAAAGTTGTATGGCTGGCTGGTATAAGATGGAGTCTGAACTCTGGCTGCTTCTCCCAGTTCCCACCCCTTTCTGGAGATGGGTGGCAGAAGGTCTCTGCTGATATGATCCACCCCACATGACCCTCTGCTGTGTGTGTGTGGCAGAGATAGGGTGCAGGGCCTACCACCCACAAGAGTTACAAAAATAACAGGAACACTCAGTGTCCGGTGTAACTATGACAAGAACAATATGGATTCCTACAACTAATAGATATTATAACACAGAATATTAATGGATTGTGCACCTGAAACAGTAAACTCTGAATAGTTATGAATACTGTGCACAGTAGCATAAACAATGAAGGTCAGTAATAGTACCAATATTGTTTCACATTGCTATCAAAATTGAAGAAAAAAGGAACAAATGTTTAAATGTGGTATGAAGCAGAGGAAAGAGTGACGCTTGATGTCGGGTCCTTACACTGTCAGAGCAACACTGAGCCCTCATTGTTGGAGTAGTGTTGAGCTGTCAGTAACATTATTTATTTACAGTCTCTGTTTTTTCATGCTTTCACACCTCTGTACAATTTATTTCAAGCATTAATTTTGTCATGACAAAAAGTAGATGGGGATAGACATCAAGGAAGATGAGAGCAAGAAGAACTGTGAACAGAGGATAGGTTCAGTAGGGCTACCACAAGAGGACTTCATTGTACGTGTGACACCATAAGGTTTGGAGGCCATCCAGGCATTTTGGAGGGCAACGTCCAACACAGTGTTTCTAAATTGGTCTCAGCTGAAAACATTAAATGTTCTATCAGGATAATGGACCTCTGATTCTTGTGTGGCAATAATTTTAACTGTACATCCTAAGATCAGCTGAATGAACTTTATAGCCATTACAGTTATTTCTGGTTGTTATTGTTTAGTTCATGTTTGCAATTCAACATTAGGTCATTATTGTCACCTTACTACACACAGGTGTAGTAAAATGACCATAAACATTAACCCAAAACTAAACAGTTAAATAGTTAACACATATACATTTTTCTGAAAGGTAGAGCTCAAAGTGCAAAGTTGGTCACACCTGACATATCTGTAGGGGCAACAAAAATAATATAGCCTTCGAAAACTTAAAATAACACTTTTTATGAGATTAGTGATGAAATACAGAATACCAATAGAACTGTGGCCCTGAAATGATAATGAACAAAATGGCAGTGTGAGCTGGTGGGCAGCACTGTCCTAGAGGGGTGGAGCTTGAACTGATGGACAGCTCCCTACTGCTTGCCCCTGCCTACCCCCAACAGGGTGCAATGAGGATCAGCTCCTGCCAGAAACAGTCGTCTGAGATATTTAAGGCAGCTGGGAGTCAGATCTGATCTTGGTAGAACTTGTTTTTTGATGGTGACCTAATGATCAGGCTGGATTTGGCTGCTTTTTATGTTTTCTTGAGTTACTAATCCTTTTTGTTGGAGAAATCTGTTATCCAATGCCTCCCTTTTGTTGTCACGTTGCTCTTGTTGCCACTGCTACCTTACAAGCGGCCACAGCATATATGCATCATGTTGAGCAATCTAAACATTAAAGGTTTTTTACAGAATTGGCACATAATATTACATCTACGTTGGTGATATTAAGGTGAGTGGTGCCCATCCAAAATGAAACAACAACAGACAAACATACTGTTGCTCATTTTACAGGCAGAAGAATATCAATCAAAATACTGTCAAAATGGTACGCAAAGGAGAGAAAATGACTGGACTGGTTGGTAGTGGTCCATCATGGATGCTGTAAACCTCATCCCACCAGGGACCTTCTGAGAAGAAAAAGAGATACAGAAATTACATTGAATGATTTCAACTGTATTTAATATTGTTGCTCACATTCATGAGAATGAGGAAACTTTGTGTGTTACCATTTTATACAACTGGTTATTTTTGATGGATCAGATAGAGTTGAGGCTGTACCTCATGAGCCCAACAGCAGAGCCTATTTAGGAGTAATTTTGTAGTGATATTTTAGTTGGTAACTACCTATATGTGCCTTAAGTGGGGATGTTCCAACACACAGGTGTATTTATTCCAAAATCATGTGAAAAACCTCAACTGCCCACATGGGGGCTCCTGTCAAGTAGTGATGTGATTTGGAAAAAAGAACTGACTGTTTCAGAAGTAATTTAGGTCAGCCAACGCAAGAAGGTGAATTCGTATACATTTGACTATTTTCTTTTTGTTTTTTATTAGAAATGTTTCTGGATTTTTCTTTTCAGGTTGACATCATCGAGTGTTTCGTGTTGATGAATGAAGTGTATCATACTTCCATGCTGTGACACAAAATATAGAAAGAGTCTGGGGAGTGAAAGTGAATGCTTTTTATTAACACTGCAATATAATGAAAATAATATAAGGTTAAATTCTCAGATGGGACTCTTACAGCAGTTTGGAGAAGGCACACCTCTGTCATCACACACTTCCGTGATGTTCAAAGCAGGAGAGATTTCTGATAGTTCCAACATGCTGGTCATGAAAATGTGAAGGAAGCACAGAATCAGTAGTGAGCAAGATCCAGTCCTTACACACACACACACACACACACACACACACAGATATACATACAAACATACCTGGCTGGAAATCTGCAGCTTTCACTCTCTAAAAAAGACAGAGGAAGTACAGTAGTTACCATATTCATGTATTCTGTTATGCATGATGTCATAAATTTTGCCAGTGTGGTACAAAAAAGAGGGATGCAATTGGCTGGTGTAGAGCCACAACCACTTCCATCATGTTTTGTTTCACCACTTTGCTCTGGAGGGAACTAAACCCCTGGCAGAATGGAGCAAGAGGACATGGTACAGACACTCACTGTTAAGTCTGAAGACTACAAAGCAAACAGTTCCCACTATGACCAGCAGGAGGAAGCAGCTCAACAGTATGGCAATTGTTTCAATGGAAACCCCGAAGCTCCCTGTGGGGCAAAATGCAACAAAGTTACTCAAGTTAATATTACCTCTAAACACAAGAGGATCACTGAATGAGAGCAGTGCTTTACCTGTCACCTGGACCAGGATTGCTTGACTTGCTGCCCAGGAGCTGTTATCAAAGCTGTCCTTCGCTTTGCAGTGATAGTACCCAGAATTCCTGGCACTGAGTGATGTCAGAATAAGAGAGCGGCCCTGGTTTGTGATGACGTGGGAGTCCCCCTTATCCCCCAGGGGGGTGTTGTTCTGGAACCAGGCAAATTCGGGGAAGGTGCCTCTGGTGGTACACTGGAGCAGAGCAGCTACTGTGGTAAAGCTGGTGTCATATAGGTAGTCCAACTGGAGCTGGACCCTACCCAGTACAGTCACTGAGGGACATATACCTGGTCAGCAACGCACACTCTGCAGGCATTACCGCACAGCTCACAACTGGACAGATCATGGATAAAAAATTAATCAAATCAGAAGCCCAACATCTTGACTCTGCACCCCTCACCCACTTCCAGCATCATGGTGTCACTGCTCAGCTTCTGCACATCGTTTTCCATCCAACATTGCAGCTTGCCGTAGTTCACCTCAAGCCTGAGGGGCACAGAGAAGCGGGCGCTCAAGGTGGTTGTTTCCCTGCTCTCCACAGTAGTCTCATTCAGGAGCAGCCAGAATGACACCGGTGGGCTTCCCCTGTCAGACCAGCACATCACGTCAGCCTGGTACCCCGAGTCATTTTTGCTCACCGTCAATGAGAGCTGGGGTTTTGACAGCAGAGCTGCAGATACACAGAGACATAAGCAGGGGGTGATTTTATCCACTCCTGGACTCCACTGTTCAACGACTGCAACCAAAACTTCTTCAATTCAGTTACAACTCAAGAGGAGCACCAAATAACATGCACACCATCTGTGTCAGTATCAATTATATGCAAAATTAAAGGTGTGTTAACAAACACTTTTAGTAATGCAGTTATTATCTCCCTTGATCTTTAACAGCAACATTCTTATTAATGGTGCTTGTTGTGATTCTCTGCATTTTTGCAACTGATTTATTCAAAGTGCTTTGAGGCAATGTATTGGGAAGCATATAGAAATGAAATTGTAGGGTGCATTAAAGGCCATTGTGCTGCACCCAGTGATTCTGGGATGGACTCCTGACTAGGATAAGTGGTTAATGTAGATGGATGGATAGATGGATGAATGTCTTCCTTGGTGTCGCCCAGATTATCCTCATATTCAAAAGGGTCAAACCAAAACTAGTGAGGATGCTGAAACTACCATGAAATGCAGGACAATATTAAACTATGGGTTATAACAAGTAGTTCCATCTATCGTCTCACACTTTAATGAAGCGTTTAATTTGCTCCAGTAACATGTTGAATAACTACTTTAGGTACAATATGAGGCATCTCTTGGAAATTCCAAAATGCTCCTTACACCAATTTGTGACCTGAATCCATGAGAAGCTCATCAAGGTCCACCATACCTCTGACAACAACATGGATTTCGCTGCTATAGGAGATCCTGGGGTTCTCGATATCATTCATGGCGCTGCAGAAGTAGTTGCCAGCGTTGTGCTCGGTGACCTGAGTGATGTCCAGCTCACTACCACGGTGAGACAGTTCCATGCGGTTGAAGTGCCACTGGTAAGTCAAGTGGGAGCCATTCTGCACCTTGCAACTCAGTTCCAGCCTTTGCCCTTCATACACCACAGGTGGGTTGGGATCTGTGACCAAATAGGTATCCCTCACAGGAACTGTGGGATGTGAAAGTAGGGTGAGAGAGGATACTTGGTCCTATCATTTTAAATCCCAGAACGCCCCCGCCCTGGAGAAAATATCTGAAATTTTGACTCCTCAGTCCCTCACTTACTGACAACCTGGAAGCTGAGGCTGTTGCTGTACAGTGGAGATCCCAGCACAGGGTTTTTTCCAAGCTTTACTCTGCAGCAGTAGCTCCCTTTGGACTGGAGAGTCACCAGCAGCTTGAAGGTGGCAGGCTGGCCCATCTCTGTAGGGGTTCTGTTGGCCACGATGTGCTCCTCTTTGAGCAGCTCATAAACCACAGGTGGACGTGCCACAGAAGCCTCACACCTGAAGACCACCTGGCTTCCCAGGTAGCTTAAAGTCGGCCCAGTCAGAACAGGCTTCTGTGACAGTGAATGTGCTGGAAGGAAATACTGCTGGTTCAAACTGCTGGAAGGTACCATAGTGGTTAAAGTCACGGAGGTGTGGGGTTTACTTGACATAAAGGCAGAAGCCTGACCTTTCAAATTTCAGCTTGAGATACAGCTTACCATAGAGTTCTTGGTGATATTAAACTTGAACACTATTGCTCACCTACTAGTGTACCTTCATGGTTTTAATCCTTAAAGTTTGACCTACCCTTGTATCATAGATTGATGTTCTAAAGTTCTAATACCTTCAACATTAACAAGCCATTCTAAAGCCATACACTCTACAGCAATGACCTGTCGTGAAGGTTTATGCTTCCCTCCGAAATCTTCCACACATTATCCTTAACCTCCGTAACCTGGTTAGAACTGCATGGGTCTAGAGCCCATCCAAGAATCCCTGGGCAGTAGGGTATGAAAGTACACCCTGGGTGGGATACAAGACTATCACAGGGTGGTCACTCAATATGGGTCATTCAGAGTGACCAATTAACCTGAAACACATTTCTTTCAAGAATGATTGGTTATTCTCAAGATCTATGATGTGGTTTAGTACGCTCAGCAATGATGATCCTGCTTCCTAGGTTGATGAACTGGTTTTAACTAGTGTGCTGAAGTATTATTAGAGCAATAAAGTACATACCTGTCACCATCCACAGAATTCCAAAAACTGGAAAGAATAATGAAAAAAGTAGTAAATACTTGTGAAAAGAACAACTTGGTTACTTATTATGTAATTCGTCAACTTATTTTCAAGGAATTGTTTTTTTTTTTACAGGCCAATATATAGACAAAGTATATATATATATATATATATATATATATATATATATATATATATATATATATACACACACAAAGTAAAATAATAATCATCTTAACAATATAAAAATGTCAGAAAGACAAAACTTACTCAGTCTGGGTCCTGGGTGTAAATTTCGAGGCCTGTTCATGTCTGTGATCCTCCTACTGTACTCTTAACAGCATGGTTCAAAGCCCAGGTTTCCAGTGTGTGTGTGTGTGTGTTTGGGTGTGTGTGTGTGTGTGCATGTGTTTGCATGCATATGGATATATGTGATACTGAACACATGACGGCCCTGCCCCCCCCCCCATATCTGCACAGGACAGATAGGTTGGAACCCTGTTCAGAAACCCTGGGTGACACCAGGAGCTCTGTTCCTGAGATGTTAACCTGCAACCTTCTGCAGACAGGCTTCCTTAACCAGAGTTCCACCTTCAAGCATCAAACTACATGAAATGGCCCAATATGGGGGAAGGGAAATTACACTACAAAAGTACTATATGAATGTATATCCAGCAGGTAGCATCAAAAGGACTAAATCCATTAATGTTTTTGACATGAAATTCTACATCTGATGTGTCACATCAGTGTCATTAATGTTGCGACATTTTGCTTAATGTTGTCTAAAAAATGTACATATGATTATCAAGTAATAACAATAATTTTATACTTTTTGCACTGCTGGTAGGAGGAGCCATTGCACTGTTTGGGGCAGATCATGATGGAGAATTCATTCTCTGCCCATCTGTTCAAAATGAAAACAAAGGCCAGCTGATGACAATAACAGTCAGGTGATTTAAGTAGAGGCTTCAGGTGAGTTAAGGCAGATGGTCATAAGGAACTTCTGAACCCTTTTGTCCTGGTCATGAGGCTGCTGCCACCCCACAGACATCTTTTTAAATGTATCTGTCTTTAATCAAAGTTTTTGATGAAGTTTACAGTGAAAGTATTTTTTTAATCACTTTTAAAATCATTAACATTTAAATTCATATAAATGCATTTATTTATCAACCCACCCTTTACTGTCACCACTACCTTGACATTAAAGTTTTTATTAGACATTTGTACAGTAACAAAGAATGAAAATATAAAAATATATTAATCAATGTAAAACTCACAGAAAAGAAAACATTGGTATTTTCAAGCATTCATTTTTTTCTGTCTTAATGTGGAGAGATAAGGCTGTTGTCACACAGGTGCCTAAATAGAGATGAAGATCTGGAAACTCTTGTCAACAACAGAGTAGGAAAAGATGTACTCAGGATTCTGCAATCCTCAGTGTGTATATGTGTATATCCCACCTGAACATACATGCTCATGATTGTAAGGTGGCCACAGCTGACGTACCGCCGTGTGTGACCTCACTGAAGTGTCACTTCTCATCTGGAAACATTTCCGAGTTCAGGCTTCATTGCAAGGTTGTCTGTCAGGGGTCACACCCGCTCTGTGTCGTACGGCTGACTGATGCTTCTCTCTGGTGGGGGTTGGAACCCTAAGCGGCCCTTGGGTGTTGTTGGGGGGCTGCGATCCCTGGTGTCTGTAGGGCTACCTACAGGGTTTTCCTCAGAGCCCCTCTGGTCCTGAAGCCACAGAGAGTGCTGTTTCACCAGGAACAATTTATCTGAGCTACACTGAAAGAGGATCACAAATGGGGCTCATGTTATTCAGCAGATTTACCAGCTTGAGTCAGAGTGTTGTCAATCAAAATGTCTAGCAGTTTGACTGAAGGTGAGAAAAAGGTGACTCCACAGTGTTGGGGGCAGGACCATTGCACACCTACCATGACAAGCATGTCCTTCAGTCTCTGAATGCACTTTTTGTTGGCATTCCGGTGGGACACGGAGGAGGTCAGAAAGAGTCTGAAGATCAGATAAGAGCCCTGTAACCCACCACACACCCAACACACAGTCTCTAGCCATGTTTGTTTCCTCTACATGCAACACTGTTGGACATGCATATCCTGACATATAAATTATTACAATGTCATCATTTTTATTTTTCATTTTTGTTTGGGATAGTTTCTAGTGCACCTACATCTCAGCCAGAATGAGAGCCAGAGCGAAGGCCTCTGATGAAAAGAAGTGGATGATGTCCCTGCTGGGGCTTGGCAGACTGTCCACACACATGACGGTCACGTTGAAAACTGTGATGCTTCCGACAAAGGGCCCACAGGAGGAGGAGGGTTGCAACCTGGGAGAAGTTGATGGGGACAGTGGTGGGGCTGTGAGAAGATCATAAGAGCTCCCATGGTATAGGATACCTATGAAAGAAAAATGCTCCAAAATCTTATTAGGTTCTATCTGATCCTATACTTTTTTTGATGTTTACGTGATATGTCGGGTGATCCTGGTTAAAAAAATACAAGATTCAGAATCTCAAACTATGAACCATACTAAGATTATAAATGCATCTATTTATGTTGTCCTGAGCACCAGGAAAAAGGGTTTTTGCATTTATTTCTATAATTTTTAAGAAGCTGTCAAGAATCTACACTCAAAAATATAGCATAATTAAAAATAATAGAATTTCCTTTTGAAGGTTCTTTACGACCCAGTATTTGGGAGATATGTTTAAAAATATGCCCTGTACGGTAGACAAAAATGAACGCCTGAATCTTCAGGAAAATATGCAAATTATAATTCCGATTGCTTTTCGGTGTACAATATCTTGGCATTTTGTGCCATTTCTACCAGTGAAGGTCAGGTGACACAGCTGTTCTACCACGGGGACCCCTGGTTATTGTGTAACCCACTTGTTGAGGTTGATGCCCAGGACCACAAAGGCCATGAAGACCCCCAGCAGGAGCACGAAGTGGAAGAGGACCAAAGAGGCCGAGGCCCGGAACATGCGCTGGGTCGGCTCACAGCATCGGTACACAGCAAACTGTAGCAGAGGAGGAGGGAAGACACAGCTGCTCACATCAATTGAATTTATTTTTGTAGAGTGCTTTTTTTCACAGATATAAAGTAACCCTATACGAAAAATTTTAGCTATATATTTAGTATCTGTAAAGACTGTACTAGCTGGTAAAGCTATAATGTAAACCACCAAAACAAAGGAGGAGAGGAAAACAAAAACTCCCAACTCAAAGGCAATATAGAAAAATAAACCACTATAAGTGCAAGTGGCGGTCCACCCCTCCTGGGCATTCTGGGTAGAAAAAGACATTTAAATAGCTAAAGCATAGTCTCTTTCATCTTGATTGGTTAGGCAGTGTGTTAATGGGTCCAACTGGCTCATACTGACAATTTTTCACCTTTTTGAATGGACATGTACATGATATGGATGTGCCGTGAAATACAGACAGTGCTGTAGAAGAAAAACTTTGTCAGCAGAATTTGTTTGAAATCACCTTCTTGATGTAGAAGATAGCGAAGAGCTTGATCACGCAGATCTGGGCGAGCATCGGACAGTAGAAGAGCCCTACCCACATGACGGTTTGGGTGTACACGAGGTCGAGCACATTCAGTGGAACAAGAAACCTCTGTCTCCCCATAGCTTGTAGCAAAAAGCATTCTGGGTACCTCTCTGACAGAAGCCTAAAAACAGATCAGCGCCCAGAATGGTGAAGCAGAGCAAACAAAAGTAGTGCACCTCTATTTTTACCTTAACCAATGCAAAAAGAAAGAAGAATAACTTAGTCATTGGTACTTTTGAACACAGCAGAGCATCTAGATGCTATTTATAATTTCTTTGAAATGAAAAAAATATTATAGTGTGACCGTATTTCAGTCTTTGATTATCACCCACAGTGGAAAACCTTGTTATGTTATAACTTTCTGAATAAACACTCTGGAAACATCCAATAGTGTGTAGATGTTATTTGTTTGCTGAACATCGAGAACATCCAATTGATCTACAATGATTCTGGTTACAATTTAAACCTGAAACTGGTTTCCAAATGGAGGGAGGGAGTTGATGACCAAATTCCTGTTTAGAAGTTGTAGAGTCTGCAGATGTAGAACAGGTGATCACCTACTTCCTGGGCAGCATAATGAGGAAGGTGTCCACTAAGGTAGCAAAGAAGTCAAACATCAGGAGTTTGTACATCTCCTGACCAAAATGATTCTCCCAGCACTGCAAGGAAGAAACAAACATCATCACAGAGCTGTTCAGGTGAGCTTTCAAAACACAAAAGAAAAGGTCAGGAAATTATCTGTCCTGTGCTGACAAACGTTTTAATACTCTACAGTTAGGCTGTAATTGTTCAACAGTGTCATTGCATCATGGATGTGGCAGATTAATGCATCAAGGATGGGCACGTGCAGGCACCTTGATCTCATCCCTATTGAGGGTGTTATAGAGGAAAAAGAGGAACATGCCCAAGCATGCCAGCTTCAGAAAGATGGACCTGCCAGGGACACACAAAACCATGGTTGTCAATAATCAAATATTTCAGGAGATTGTTGGGTCTAGAGATAATATTTGATACCCTTGCTTTGAGGAACACCTAGTAAAAGCAAACCTACTTTGAGGAGTATCCAATAGGAACAGTCTTACCCAATATTTACATAAAACATACACACACTGTAAATACAACTGGAAGTAAATTTTTAAGAGAAGAATGTAATGCAGTTTAGATATTCGTTCTGAAAAAAACTACTCATTTTAAATGATTCAAAACAGGCAGCAGAAGTTATTTTTCATGTGACCAGAGCCATCTGAGGAATGGCATGAGCCCACACCACCCACCTGACTAGTGTTATGTTGACCTGGCTGGTGAGAGAGTAGTCTTCAAACCCAGCGATGATACGGAAGATGTGGGGGAGTAAAAAATTCACCAGGGTGATGGTGATGGGAGGGAGGTACTGCACCAGAAGGCTGAGCATGGACTTTGTGACCAAGATGAAGTGAGAAAGATGAGGGAAAAGAAAGAGCAAGAGAAGGAGAAAGACATATTTAAGAAAAATTCCTAGTAAAAATTTGTTTTTTTTTCAAAAGGTAGATATATAAAGAAGCATTATGTATAGATCCCAAAGTCAGTACAACCAGGTACCGTGAATAGGTGTCCATGACCACCATGCCCATCAGGTGGAATGAGAGAAGCAAGGGGGGTGGGGGATGGGTAGCTGTTTACATGCTTCTGAGTCTTGTTGACCTGGGAGAACAAGGTGGCAAAGTAGATGAAACAGAAGGCACTTCCCAACAGGACAACCACCACAAGGTTGAGGACGAAGCGCAGGACATGGATTTTCAGTTGCTGCTTGAGTGTCCTCTGGGATTTCCGCATTTGAAACCACTTTTCCTCCAGGTCCATCTGAGAGGAGGACATAGGGGTGCACACAAGGAGAGGGACAATGGAGATAGACAGTATAGAGGAAGTTAGTGAAAACCTAACAGAATGACAGAAAACTTCAACTGTTCAACATGAGAGTGTTCACACAACTGTGGCAGGTTTTGTTTCACCACTGTAGTAAATGACCTCCCTCTCTGCTGAGTGACAAAGAGCAGAAAGACAACAAAAAAGGCCCAGAAAATGATATGTGAGGGAGATGAGGTGACAAAAAACTGGCACATATGAGGTCCTGTTAAAAATCCACCACAAAGTATACCGATGTGAATGTGACAGATTGACTGTACTTGATGGTCATTTTGCACACCTCTTGACAGCAGAGCAGCATGAGACCAGAGCCATTCTGTGGTTTTCTTTGCAGTTGTAGTTTGACTCGTGCTACACTAAGCTTGCAGCCTCCATTACCCCTTGTTTGCTAGTTTCACCTGTTACAGTCTCAGCAGTCACACCCCCTATTTAGCCTATCTACACAATGCTTACTTTATTGTTGAACTGAGGGTTGTATTTAATCTGTTGAAGCAACTGTCCATTTTAGTGAAATTTTAACATTTTGTTGATATTCTAGCTTTAAAAGAGTTGTAAATTTTGGGGTTCAGGAATTTATCAAAATGTGTACCATTGAAAATAATAGAATATACATCCAGGATTTACATAAACACCAAATATCCTACAGACTTTTGGAAGATAACAGAGAGCTGGGATGAGCAGAGTGTTGCAAATCAGCCTTTTTAATGCTCTCACCTTGAGGTCATTCTTGATGTAGCTCTGCTTGAAGGCAGCAGACTTGGGGTCCTGAATGCAGAAGTCCCAACCGCAGAAGATCTTGAAGCTCACGTTGAAACTATAGCGAATTCCCAGCATCCATTTGTGTTTGTAACCATTAGCTGTCCTGTAGGGGAAGCAGAAGAGCAGGGTAGTGGAAGCCATTTTTGTTCCAGAATATTATTTATTTTACTTGTAATTGTCTTTCCCTTGGTTATCAGCAGGTAACGCAGAGGCTGAGCTGTTTCCTCATGAGCACTTAGGTTCAGATCCCCTCTCTGATGAAGGTATTTACTCTCAATTGATGCATACAGGCTAACATTTAATCGTAAGTGTGTGGTGCAAAAGTAGCCTCACCTTCTGACAACCAGGACCAGACTGAAGATGAGCACAGAGGACACCCCCAGCAGGAACAAGATGGGCGTGTTCAAACAAATGCCATCCAATGTACCACGCAAGTAGAAACCATAAAAGACCGGGGAGTTTTCCAGAATGCCCTGCAGGAGATGAAAAGCCTCTAAGCCAGCAGGAGTGGTTGAGTCTTTATGGCTTGATGGTGTAACAGAATATGAATGCAAACAAAAAGATGGCCAGAGGGGACTCAGAGTCTTGTTGGCCGCAAGAAAATGACATAGATGTGAGAAGTAGGTCAAAACTATAAACACTGTGAAGACTGATATGGAAACAACTGAAACCAGTGTTTTACACAATAGTCTGTACAAGATACCCTTTGAAAGATTGTGGGTATTTTTCTCTTGCAGACCAGGATGGCCTCCAATTCTTCCCAGATTTCTTCAGTAATTGCAACTCACCTTCCCCAAGAAGAAGCCCATAAATAATGCCTCTGCTGTGAAATCTATAAATAAAAGGGACAAGAGAAGACAGCAAGAGTGTAAAGAAACCCCAGAGTGATCAAATCCCACAGGACAGTGATGGGTGGTTAAGGCACCATTGATGTTCGTGATTTAACCCAGAGGAGGGGAATCTCTTGTTTTACTTTCAGTAACAGGCAGTTAATCTGGAATATATATTTTATATTATACATGTGTTAAACTGTATGATTGGATTACAATAGTAATTATTACACAGATTATAACCTTACAGCAGACTGTGAACCAATACCATAATATGTTGTGGAAATAAAGAGGAAATGAGGAACTCAGTGGAATTCAGCATAATTTCACAGTATTCTCTATGCCAATGTATATAGCATAGTATTTTATATCAAAATAGACAGATATTCTGTCTTCAAGTTGTACAGTAATTACTAAAATATTATTACATTCATGGCATCTTTTTCCAGAGCAATTTCTTACTCTACAGTGATTTACACATATTTCTTCACCCAGTATTATTATTATTATTATTTTAGTGTTAGAGTTCATACACTCTAACACTAAAATGTCAGAGTCAAAATAAGCTGTTTGTTTGCAGCTATTTTAAATAAAATGAAGAACTGAGACGTGATGCTTGCATAGATTTCCAAACCCCGCACGTTAATATTGGGTAGGGCCACATTTTTCTGCAACAACAGCTCTGCATCTTTTGGGGTAAGTTTTCAACACTGTTTTGGGAGTTATTTTTCCCTGTGCATCCTGGCATATCTGCAGCAGGTTGTTCAGGTTGGCTGAGTGAAACTTGTGGGCAGCAGTTTTCAAATACTGGCACAGATCCTCAATAGAATGGAGGCAGAAAAATATTAATGTGTGGATTTTGAATATTTATGTAAGCAGCATATTTAATTTTTTAATTTTCTTGTGTTGAAGAGGTCATTGGTGTAGGGGGAGGACTGGGCACTGGTGTCTGCTTACTTCCGCTGTACGTCTCATTGCCCCTGAAGATGAACACAGGTGCCTGGATCAACCCCACTATCAGCAAGCAGTGGAACAGGTTGAGGTAGACCAGGTAGCGCAGGAAGACAAAGTACACCTTGACGTTCATGCCAAACTTGCCTGGGGGGCAGCAGAGGTCACAGGTTACATGTGGGCACCGTCTTCCAAAGTCCAACAGGTTTGGTAAATGACCTTCCAGCTATATTGTCCACATGTCTCCAGGAGAAGAGTCTTCACCCCTTGCACCTTACATCCTTTGCTGACTTTGAACTTCTGGCTGATTGACATGCCCCCTCACCTTCTATGGCGTGCAGTGCCTGCCCCCACAGCTGCAGCGCTGACAGAGATTGGAGGATATGCTCCTGCATCCGTCTCCTCATGGTCTGTTGACTCCGCCTCCACGCTTCCCAGCAGCCAATGGTGTGTCGCTGCAAGTTCCACTGGTCCCTGATTCACACATCAAAACAAAACGGACTTTACATGGCTTTGAAGCCACCTGGGATTTATAACTTCCCTGCTCTCATTTTCATTCATTTTGTACACTGGACAGCTTTAATTCAACTCGATTTACACATCTTACAAATAAAATATATTTAGTGTCATTTAGTCATACGTAGCATTCAACCCTGAAGAGTGTGGAGGATGAGGAGCACCATGTAAAAAGGAACATTAATAATCTATTAATTATTAAAATGGGAAAAACTAAAGGTAGCATTTTGCTATATCTGGTTCTCCTCCCTGCATATATCCAAAAAAATTGGTTAAGTTAGAATTGCACTGGCTCCTTATGTTATAAACAATAATTTATTTATTTTAATTGCATGTTTGCACCAACGGGCACAGAAACAGGAAGTCGCACAGACTTGATGTTCTGCACCTGTTGTTTTTTTCCCTTTGAGCAAACTCACTAAAAAAAGCTGGGCTCTCGTCTTCATCTGTAAGCTAAATAAAACAGTGAAAAAAATCTGTGGGAGGTGAGAACAACTCCTGAGTGACATGTGCCCACTCCGCACTCAGCCAGTTATTATCCTCCATTGTGTTGCACCTCTGCATTTCCTACCAAACTCACTGGGGTCTACAGATCACTTAAGTGCAGCAGGGGCCATAGTGGTGAGAGGTGCCACTTTGCAGTCAAAGGACCTGGGTCCTAGGACCCAAGTTCCAGTAATGCCACTCCCCCACCCCTCATGACAAACCTGATGTCCCTCTTTTCTTCCATGGACAAGGGCAGGTTCCTGAGGGGCACGCTGGGGTCCCACTTCTTCATGGGATACCAGATGTTCTCGCCAGTGCTGGGTCCCTCCACTGACTTTTGGGATGCGCCCTCGGTGCAGCTCTGTTCGAAGAGCGCCTCCTGGTGGTCATCGCAGAACACGATGGTGAGGTCTGAGGCATTGCTCTCATCTGCAGGAACAGGTGACAGTTCTGTCTTCATACATGCTTGTATGACGTAAACACACACACACACACACACACACACACACACACATACACACAGGAAGAAGGGAGAGGCTCACAGTAACAGATGCAAACCTGCACATGGAAAGAGGAAGGATGAGGCCAACATGCAGCACACAGACACACACACACACACACACACACACACACACACTGGGCTCTGTACCTCTCATACACTCACATAGAAAACCACACTGCAAACAGTTCAAACGAACTGTCACATTTTCTGACTCTCCACTCATGAAAACATTCCAGTGAGCATTTAAACAACTGGATAAATGTTTCTGTAGTCCTTTTATAGAAGAATCCAGTTGGTAAGGCACCTTTCACATGTGTAATATTTTAGTGGTAATGACACCGAGTACTGCTGGGGCCGCAGTCAGGAACTCACAGGAACCTGAATGTAAACCTGAAAAAGAACAAGGCACAGCACCAGACAAGCTTCTGAAAACTGTCAGAAGCATATGAAATCGGCAGTTAGCCCAGTAGAATGGGGCCCCCGTAGGCCAGGAAGTGACAGGACGGCTATGGCAATGTTTACCTGACATGAGCCTCAGGAAGTCAACAGAAGGCTGTGTGTTAGCCATGACCATCGGGTTCCTGTAGCCCCACAGGGCGAGGTGGAAGAGAGAGTTGAAGGTGCCAGTGGGTGGACAGATGGCAAGAGAAGAAGGTGTCCAAGATGGTTGATGAGAGCCACTCTGAGCCGCTGCACTCTGCAGACCTCACATGAGCAAGGAAGTGGGGTCACATGACAGGAAGCAGACATGTAACGCATCAAAGGTTATCTCCAAACAGCCTCTCTTCCCTCTTCAGACATAGTTTATCTTTCTTACATTACAGTCAGGACAGAGTGGCTGTGAAGCACCATCCTCATCGCCAACACTTCCGGACACGAGACGTCAACTCCAGGTAGGTAAAAAATAGCCAATTTGCACCTTCTGAGTAGAAGACAGGAGCTAGTAGGACAAAGAGCTGCTGAGTAAGATATTATTGAGGTTGCATGCTTCCTTGAAGGAGACTGTCTTGGCTCAGGCTGGCTTACATAGTGACCTTCTCCATGGTGATGGGAGCTTCCATGACCAGCAGTGGGAAAAAAAATCTTACTTTTAGATCTGAATATCTCATTTGAAAAGAAAAGTGGTAGTTGTGTGGTCCTCAAATGGTTGCAGCTGCTGCTCTGAAGTCGGTTTTTGTTTGGGATGAATCATCCCCCAACTGCCTGCGATTTAGTGGTTATGAAGATGATGCACATACAAATATTCTAGGGACATACATCCATAATGTGTTTTGTACTTAAATATGGATTTAGGCTCTTCTTGTGGCTTTGAGACTTGCTGACAGTGGTTACTCTATTGGGGCAAATCTGACCACATCATTGGTAGCTGAAAGAACTTTCTGGACACCTGTTTACTGTTCTGCTGAGTAGTCGAACTGCTGCTTTACTTAGCCTGGTATCATGGTGTCAGGTGTCATTCAAATTAGAATTGCAGATAGAGAACAACCATGTGGAGCACCAATTGGGGTAGCTGTTAGGGGCATCATGCTATTGTAAGCCCCTAGTTTGAATCCCATCTCCTGCTTTAGTTTCCTTACCCTGAGATGTTACAGTGAAAATAGCCCGATATATAAATTAGTAAATTAATGTAAGTGTAACACCTTTGGAATCATTTCATCTAGAATGTAACCAAGAGTCTCACTAATGACGTTTATTTTAAAATGCAAATTTCAGGTGAAAGCAGAGATAAAATCTTTAAACTACAGTAATTAATGAGGCTGATCAGTGCAAAACCCTATTACTGAGAAAGGATCCAGGCCATAAAACATGCACTGTAGTGTTACACTAAAAAAAACAAAGTCAAATAAGATGTGTCACAGATAAAATGAAACACACTAGCATTGAACGGAAATGCAAAGGAGGCAGGGTGCCTTGAAAAATCAAAAGTTTGTTTTGAAGGAACTCTGACAGAGAAACACAGGCTATGAGCAGCCAGAGAGAGGGACGAGTTTGACACAGAGATGTAGGGGGGTGTTTTTAGTGCCTGTGTGTTGGCTGCTGTGTCCCCTGTGTGTGAACCGCAGTCTCGAGAAACAAGTTGGTTCGTGTCAAGTGGTGCATTCTTCTCACAAGCTTTAGTGTGTCATCCAGTGACAGAGCTGTTACTGAGCTTGTGACCTGAGTATCTAACACTGATGACCCAGTCTTCCCATGATGCCATGCTGTCAACTGTGTTCTGACTGCCTGTGGCCACAGGAAAGTTGGTGCAAGATTACAAAACGGTAAAGGAGAAGCAGCTCTACCCAGAAAAAAATTCACTGCAGGCATAACTTTAAACGTCATATGCACCCAGTGTGATTAATATCGATACTTTGCCATTACCTTAACTGAATCATTGTTTGTTGGAAACACTGTTCTGCAAACCATTTCCTTGTCATAGTTCAGGGCAGCACATGTGGGTATGATGTTTTTCTTAGAAATTCCTAAAGCCTCCAATTTACCGTTTAACTGTGAAGAAATACTGACAGAAGACATAAAGAATAAAATAATTTAACGTTACAATAATTTAAATGAAATATTTATATTTACATCTAGTCCAAAGTAGTGTACAACTCAGAGAAAATAAAAAATAATGTTCATCTCACTGACAGTTTTAGATGCACACATTCAAATATATTATTTTATTAAAATGTAATAATAAAAATATTAAGCATTTATTATCATAAAAATTAAAAAATGTTTTTTTCCTGTTTCACTGCATTTCATTGCCTTTATTACTTTATTACTTACAGGAAGAAACAATTCAATATTTGTGTTTACTTTCATCATTTTGTCATGAAAAAAAATACCAAAGAGACCTCATGAGATTTTGAAAATCATTTGAGGTGGTCATTGGTTTCGTTTGATTTAAGATCAAACACCAAAATGCGCACAGGATTAGTATTTATGTTCTTCTACTTTTTTGTTTGTTTTGATGGTTGGAGCCATTAAAAACAACACAGCAGTTAAGATAATGTGAATGAGAAAGTGAACATGGTGTCAGCACCAAGGTGTCTTGCCTCAGCACTTCTGTGTAGGAGTTCAGCCCCTGACAAACAGTCAATCTGAAAGTCCTCAGCACCAAGTGTGCAGTTTGCCAGGAAGAAGATCATCTACTTTTTTGTAATAATATAAAAATACCAATATAATATTGATTAATTTAACTCATCAAGAGAAAACCTATTAGATTCATAAAAAATGATATCTATGTTATGCACCAGTTTTGCTTTGAAACTTGAAAAAAGTGTGGAGCTTTAAGAATCTGATCACCACGTGTGCATTTCCCAAAGGTGGGGCTGGAACTATCATGTGGTGAACAGAAATGTAGATAAATTCTTCTAATCTCAAGGTCCCCCTTTGATGTGGCACAGGCAGCAGGTTCAGTTAGCAGAGCTGATGTGGGATCACAGCAGAATAGCTGAACTGAGTCCACCATCTCCACATTGTGTTGGTTGCAATACATTTAGACACTATTTCTATTTCAAGTACCATTTGTGGGTAGATTAAAATTATTCTAAACTGGCAACTGGTGAAATTGTCTAAAATTAGTGAAGATGTTGCAGTCCCTGGATTTCTACATCTATAGGTAGCCTTTCCTCAGATATTACTCAAGTAAGAGTAATCCTTTCTTAGTGCTTCCTCAACCTGCCTCAGACTTCTCAGACCCTTCCAGGTCCTCCTCAACCCTTAATCAAGCTTCCTAAATGCTCTTTCATCCTTGTCAACCATCCTACACTTTTTGCAGCCCTCCCCCACTCCCTAAGACCTCCATCAACCTTCTTAATCCCTCCTCAAACCTTGACAGCCATACTAGTCCTTCCTAACTCCACTAAAAGCTCCTCAACTTTTCCAGACCGTCCTCAACACTCCTCAATCCTTGTTCAAAATCTTTCAACCTTTCTTAGAAGTCCTAAATGCTCAATGAAACACCTCAACTTTTCTAAACCTACTTCAAATCTCCTGAACTCTGCATGACCTTTCTCAACCTTTCTAGACCCTCTCAGATTCTATTCAATCCTCTTAGATTCTTCTCAATTTCCCTTGATCTTCCACACCTTCCTCAACCTTCATTGAGCCCTTTGAACTCTTTGAAAACTTTCCTCAACTCGCTTTGAAATTCCTAGAAATTCCTCCTCCCATACCTGGACAATGCTTCCTGGCAGAGTTTTCAGAAATACATTTCCCATGATGCTGTAGCCTCACAGGTGTGCCCAGGTGTGCCCAGGTGTGTTGGAAGACTCAGCACATTCACAGGACTCACTTCCAGGTATTTTAACTTTTACTTTACTCGGGTAACAACTAATCTTATTTTTCTCTTATTAAGGAAAACGCTAGCGCGACACCTCCTTCTTACAAACATACCGTGTGTATTTATGTAAATAAGGGCGTTTTCAAGAACAGACGGATGTGGTTAAATCATAGACTGATTTTCACTTCACTGTCCGGATTTACCGTGAAATGTCGTTTATCTATCAACATACACGATGCAGAAAAATCTCTTCCATTTCAAACATGCAATATTTTATGGTGGATCACAAATATTTAATACGCTCTTTCGGTGTTAACCTTAATTTCACCAACAAACAGTAACCAGGGGGTTATTATTTTCTGGTTAAATTTATTTTTGATTAATTATTTTGATTTCATTCCAACAGCAATTTTATCATGGAAATCTATTTATTTAATATGTGATGATTTTTAAACGATGGTAATCCAGTGTGTTGTTGAGGTCCTGTAATAATCACGTTGTTGGAATGTAGCTTTTAATTTAATCAACCAGACCCCCCACGAGTTTGTTATATTAGTCGGAAAGGGTCAGAAATCCTCCTGCAGGTATTTGAAAATTTTAAAAGCAAATTGATCAAGTTCTCAGGGGTGTTGCTCATCATCTGAAGAACTTCAGGTTATTGTTGCTCTTTATTTTATGAGCAAGTTAAGAACAGGATGCTCTGAGTATTGAAATAACCCGGGATGTGAAAAAAATGGGGATTTTTAGTAATTAATTTCCGGAGATTTAAATCATCTTCCTGGATGTGTCGAGGTGAACATGACAGATGTGTGAGACGTCTGAACATTTCTGGATATTGCGGCTGTTAACCTGGCGCAGGACTGGGGGAAACGGTGTAAACCTGCGACACCGACAAGTGGCGCCGTGGTTAGAGTCCGACCACTAGATGAGTTTGACATGAACAAAATGCTGAATTTGTTTTATTTGTTTTATAGTGACACACGCGGATTATGACTGTACGCGACGTACATTTTAGTCCCTCTGTGTGACTGTACGTTGCGTCTTAGATAATGTACAAAACAAGTCAGCTTTTATTATACAGCAATTTCCAAAAAACGTTCTGGGGGCTAAATTAGCAAAATAAATCGGTACTTTCGCCCACAACCTCCAGCTAAACTTGTTCTCTGCGCTTCCGAACAGCACCGCACACATAATAGCCATCCGCATAGTTGCCAAACATTTCCTACAAATGAACAGGACTGTACCAAGTCTGCGCGGGGGTTTACCCCCTTTATCGTGGTACTCCATACCGGTTTCCCCACAAGGGGTAAAGTTGGGATTAAAGTGGAGAGGAGGTCAGATGACGACATGCTGTTAGGCAATAGGAGCAGTGTGTTTGGTGTGAGAGGAAAGACTCTGGAGGCTTGTTGCGGGGGTCGGACCCCCCAGGGGTAGGGGTGATTCCTCCTCCTCCTCATTTTCCCTTAGCTGTGTGAACACAGCTCGTAGGAGCTTTGGACGGTGTCGGGTGAGTGAGTTTGTAGAAATTTGCAGTTTGTTCGAATTGTAGGGAAAACACCAATTTGTAGAGCTGCTCTGTATTTATCTAAATGTCTTGTGGAAGTTGTGACAAGTTTCTTGTAGAAGGGCGTGAGTGCGCGCGCGTGCCTGTGGATTTGACGGGCAGCTGCACGTTGAAAATAAAATAAAATAAAACTCGTAAAGTGGCAGCGCGTCTTAACATGTTCGACGTTTTTTCAATTTTTTTGCACATGACATTAAAAGGTTTAAGGACGAGAAGATACAGCGGGTTCAAGGGGCGCGTTCCTTTGTCACGAAATAAGTGGCAATTAAAATGATTGAACTTGTCCTGTTGACTCGCTTTATTCTTTTCAATTTTTCAGTCAGCACTTTTTTTGAAGTCTGTGCTGTCGAACCCGCTGCGAATGCTGTTGACGGGTGATTCAAAAGTATCATAGGAACATGTGGGATATAGAGTATTTCTGTGATTTAAGAAAAAAAAAAGTTAATGTAGAAATTGGCTTAAACGACATATTCGTATGATACTTAGTTACTAAGTGTTCAGTTTTTTTTTTTTAAACTCACGCTGTAGTGTGTGAAATAATGGGTTAACTAACCTGTGTAAGAAGTCTGGCACTGGGTGGGAACGTGAGATGTGATGTTTGTAAATAATTTTATTACTGATTATGTACAAAAGAAAGGATAGCTAATATTCAAGTCTGGCAAGATATACCCATCTGGGAATACTCCAGGTATCCAGATTGAGGACCGTCCTATCACAGGAATCGGTGACACTAGATACAAGTTGCCTCAGCAACTGACCTTCAAATCCAGGTTCTCCTCATTTTGTCCACACTGCAGTCTGCAGAGAGGAGTGGCTACCCTTACCATGTTATGACTCCATTCTGGATCAGGATGCCAAATAGTATGGTGGTTAAAGCTCTTCAAACCAAAAGGTCAAATTTCACAAGGGACTGTAATGTATCACTCTTGAAAAAACCTTTCACCTGATTTGATTCAATTAAAAATACATGGGTAACATGAAACACTGAGTGGTTTGAATTGAAGCATCTCAATCTGCAACAGAATGTTCCTACACATCTTTGGTTTTGTTGCGAAAGGATTAATACTGTCAAGTAAAGGGTTAATGGCAGTTCTATATTTCTGGCCAACTACCCAGAACAATGCACTGCAGTACCCGACGTGGCAGAGGGAACTTTCCCATAGACCAGTAATTACAGAGCTGCGCTACAGGGGTCTGGTAGTCTTTACCACATTTCTTCTTTCCTTCCTCTGCTTTACTCCTCTGCATCCTTTCTGTGGCTGTATCTGGGTTTGATTTCTGAAATCATGGGCTTTGTAGTGGAGACGTCCTCCATAGGCAGGGTAATTTTGCCTTGGAACATGGAACTTGGCTGTTTGGGAGGCTCTGGTGTCCATTACAGCACTCCAAGTTCCTATCCACTGAAGAAGCAGTCAAGTGAAAGTCGACAGTTTACCCAACTCTGAGGGAGTTGGCTCAATAATAAGATCTTCCCAATTTGATTTAAGAGCTTTTCTTCCTGGGCCTCAGGGTCCTTCATTTAGTTTGCATTCCTACAGTCAAGAGAGGACAAGTCTGTACATAGAATTGGAAAGAAGGGCATGGACTACCTTTCATACCCTCAGAGTTTTATGAGTTACTGCTCACTTGAATGTTACAGAAACTATGAAGCATCATAAAAGATTGAGCTAAGATGCTGCAGGTGCCATCATGTTTAAAGATTTATGGTTGTAATCTGATGGTGGCCAATTCATTGTCTTCTGTGATATTCTTGAGCACAGTCAATTTGAATAAAAATATTTGATAATGTGGGGATTTTGTTTCTTCATACATCAGGTCAACAGCAGTCCCCCGATCCACCCTGAGGTTATGGGTCCTGCTAAGAAAATCCCTTCAAGACAGTACCGTGATTTTGGTTATTCCACATCTTGCTATTGGAATCAGGGGGCAACATTTTTGCTTGGAGGTTTTTCAAGTGTAGTGTTTGCCAGTATGGGGTCATTGTCCCACACGGCTCAGTGTTTACAATGCAAATCGGTCACTGACGGACAGTGGAAGTTTTGTGTCTGCTGTTTTGAAGAGTTGCCTTTTATTGGCTTCTTGGTCCTGCCAGGCTGAGGCACAATAGCACAATGGAGGGCAGTAATGACATCTTTTAGCAGCTGATAGTCCCACTCAGTGGATGGGAGCGATGACGCATTTGGCAGCAGATGAATTACCTTATCACTTTGTACTTAATTCCAACCGATGATCTGCAAGATGAAGATTTTGCTCACTGATTTATTTTCTGAAAATTTTACTATTTCCATACTAGTGAAACTGAACTGAGAATCTGTGAAGATACACCACATCACCCCACACTGGTGTGATAATGCCTTGGATACCGTGAGCGTGGGTGCGGACTGTGTGTTGGGGGAATGCAAGAGGAAGCCTGTGTCTTGTGATGCAGATTTGAGGCCTGGGCTCCTGCCAGAACACAGTGGAAAACTGTTGTAATTGAAGACAGCAGGGGTCAGATCCCACCAAACTGCACTACCCCCTAATAGATTGCTGGTGATGTCATATGAGTGGGTGTGTCATAATGAGAGTGAGCTTTACCCTCTGAGTGGTATACAACTGCCTGTCTTGTTACTTTCTTATTTATCCTGTTACTGCAGTGAAGTGACCTGCTGGACCCCTGCACAGATACCCACTAGAGCCTATTACACTGGTCTTTAATCTGCTGCCTCTTTTCCTACAGGAGTGTTTACTCTGTCATCACTCTTGGATTCCATTCAGGTCTACCTTGTAGAATTTTCTGGAAAATGGTCATTATTTCAGGATTGCTTTATTTGTCTCATTGGCTGAGCTTATAAATTTAAACAGCAATCTCAAGAGTAGTTAAACAACACTTACTTGTTTTGTAGGTATTGAAGGGGAGGTTGTTTACAAGGCCAAAAATGAGATACACCCACTTCCTCCTCTTCAAGGATATGGCCTGTCATGCTTTTTCCATGTGAAATCAAGCCAGATGTTAAGATCAGGTGTTGCCTTAGAAGCCTGAAAACTAAAACAAATGTTCCACTGGTAACCTTGGTTTCAGACCCTTCCCTCTAAATTTATATCCCCCCCCCCCCCCCCCCCCCCCCCCCCCCCCCCCCCCCCCACTACCCCC
>UFQX01000074.1:764139-778712 GCA_900497675.1 Arapaima gigas
TCCCCCCCCCCCCCCCCATCTCTCTCTCACAGCATGAGTGAAGGGAGACCTGCATGGAGTCACATTAAGCGCAGCCCCTGATTCCCATTGTCTGCCAGAGGGGCCTGTGGTGGACAGACGCGGCTGCAGGGGAGGCACACGTGGCACACACCCAGCATGGCCCACAGCGTCAGCTTTGACATACTGGAACCCACTTTGGAGTGAGTTAGATATCGGCTAGCTCTCGGCTCCCCTCGCCAATACGTTCACTTGTTGTCTTGCGTTTTCTGTGCATTTGCTTAGAGTTTTGTATTGACTAAACAGAGAAGCAGATAAAGGTGTTGCCATGTTGGAATTCTATTGTTCTGTCAGGTTTGTATTGCTTCATTGTTCATTTTTTTTTTCCTTTTGCTTTGTTCAGTAAAGATGTTTTGTTCTTATATTTGGTTGAGGCTTGCTCTGTAGATGTCTCAGTAACACTGGGGGGTAAAGTCTAGGATTGTGGTGGAAAGCAGGCTTTCAAAGCAGTAGGACGTTCCTGTGTATGCATGGAGCTCAACACTACTTGTGCCCTTTGCCTTAAAGTAAAACATGAGGTTAGAACAGTAAGCAAGCTCTGCTCCCTGTCATTCAGGAGCCCTGTGGATGAGGGTGTGGTCCACGACTCTTTCAGCCGCCTCATCGAGGAGCAGAGCCACAGCCTGGATGAGGATGGAGACTGCCTGGAGATGCAGGTTCTCCCAGAGGAGGACAAGTCAGAAGAGGACCTGCTGGAAGAGGACAGAGGTAACCAAGTGGGTGGGATTAGCTAGTGCTCTGCTGTGTGGTGTGAAAACTAAACTGGGGGAATGAGGAAGCAAGCCCTGCAGCTGAACCCAAGAAAGGCACTTTACTCTTAATCTATTTATATGATCAGGTTAAGTGTACTCTTAATGTTCTCCCAACTGTTCCCCTCTTTGCCCCCAAATGAGGGGGATTATCCACTGTGCTGCTTTTTGTCTCTGCACCCCTTACCTATGCATTGTCTGTGCCTGCTGCGGGAAAGTCAGTCTCAGTCAATCCCACGATTAACTGATTGGCAAGTAGGGTCTCCATGTTTTACTAAAAATTCCAAACTCCTACCATTTTCTGTAGTCCTGCAAGGTGATCCTGTGAACTTGGTGTAGCCACTGTTGTCTTAGCACTGGGTCACAGTGAAATAGATGGTTTACTGAGCTTTTTCAAATACACGTCTTTAAACAAAGGGAGCGATCATATAGTATGTTAAGTTCCATACATTTCAGAATAACTTTGAATTGTAATGCAGGTCAAACGTAGATTTTCTAGTAGAAGACAAATGCTTCAGTCATCTACACATTTAGAGGGCACTTCAAGTGTAGACAAACAGCAACAATAAAATTTCAGGTACAGTATATAAAGTGCTCAGCACATGTTCTATAACTTGATCAAAAGATCAATTTGGATTGTAACTTAACAGGGGAACAGAGGAGGACAAACCAAACTTTTGCTAAAGATTTTCTGATGGGATCAGTGGTTCTAAGGGGTCACTGTTCCAGGGGTGGTCAGGGTTGCTGACTACCTCCACCCATGTCTCTAACACATTCTAAGTATCATGTCTCTGTGCCACAGATAATGTGCCCTACCTGGCCAGTTTGACATGGGACCAATCAGAGCAGGAGAGGGGTCTTGGTACAGAGAATAGCAGGCAGACAGACCCTCTGATTGGGGAACAGTGGTCTTATGCTACGCTCAGGGTGCTCTCGTCCATGCCTAGCCGCACTATTGGTGAGTAAACATTCCAGAACACACACTCTCTTGCTCTTGGTCTATATTTGAAATGTTGGGGGGGAGGAAAAAAAATTCTCTGGTTCTGCTTTTTGACCCACAGGCCGCAGCCGTGGGGCCATCCTTTCTCAGTACTACAATCGCACCCTGCGGCTGCGGCGTCGGCGACAGAGCCGCCCCTCTCTGCATGATTGTCCTCGCTCCTCCCGGCCCAGCATCCGCTGTTATGGGGTGGAGATGGACACCACAGATGTGGGTGGAGAAGGTGAGGGCTATCACCCACCACCTCAAAAGCCATACACCCCCACCCCCCACCACTTGTGTCCTCTGAGTTTCCATTGTACCTGCCACCTCCCCAAATTTATATTTTGTAACTTTTATGTAATAACTCCTTGTCAGAGGTTTTTTATACCTCCATGAGACTCCCAGTGCTTCAGTCTGTTTTTAATCGACTATCAAAGACCCTATCAAACTAAATTCCTTTCAGAGCAGCAGTGTATAATAATGCAGCTGAGCGTATTCAGCTGACAGAGAACCGGAAGGTCTGGATCTATATATGTGCGTTACAACCCTGGCCCAAGTCTAGGGGGGTAAGGTGTGGGTCAACAACACAAATTACAATAAAAGTTTGGGTGTGTGGTGTTGATGCACAGCAAACCACCAATTAAACAAAACTGGCTAGGCTAGATGCTAATTAATACAAAGTTTTATTGCTTCCACACCAAACAATACAGAATATAGGACTAGATAATAGGTTGATCCAAAATGAAGTGCTATTAAGGAAACAAGCCTGGACAGCACTAAAGAAGTTAACAAAACATAAAACACCTTTCCTAGGCTAGTGATATTCGTCTAGCTATGTAAATGAACCACACAAGAATAAAACCTGACTACACTAAGCTAACCTATCAAAAGTACAGGGCTTGGCACCCACCCTCTTACTGAGTGTGTCTAACTAGTTCATCTACATGAGGAAGGTGTATGTGTGTGCACCATCTTACCTGTTATGGTTCCTTATACATGCAGCAAGTACTCACAGGGTAGGGACAGGACATCTGAAGAACAACACCTATGTAAGACTCAACATAAACAAGTAAATACTTATACAAAGGGTCATCTGTGAGTACACAGAACCAAAAAGAAGAAAAAAGCCAAAGCTGCACTCTTGCCCACATCTTCCTAATATCAGCTGGCCCCTCCTACTCCAACACCGATTGGTTCCTGTGGTTCAACACTGAAGGTCCAATCCTGTGACTCATTATCTCTTGATTGGTCTCCGGGATTGGTCTCATGAGCAACATTGATCACAATCCTGAAAATATTGACACAGAGAGCCACCAAATTAAAAGGAAAATACATAGGGAACATAAAAATGTTTGACAGTGACAGGTTCCCCACTGGAGGAATCAAATAATACCTTCAACTTCTTCATGAAAACTTCTAGTTCACCTCTGTAAATGGGTCAGGTGTAAAGTTGTTCTGGACGGAAGGTTTTGATAATTGTTTGAAAATGAAATTTGTGTGTTACAGAGCACAAGAAGGACAAGTTAGTGAACAACCTCCAGAATCTGTCCATCAGTGATCGCGTACGTATGCTGAAAGGCATGCCCCTCAGCGTGGTTGAGAAGAGCGAACTCAGGTATGCTCTGCCAAGTCTCATTTTTTGACCCGCCTCCTTTTGAGTACAATTTTCAGTACTGCCTCAAAGATCAAGGTCCTGAACGCTGTAAAAATGTTTTGACACTTTTTCCTTTACCATCCATTTGTCAAGCTGCCCATCTGATAAATATTGTAAGAAGCACTCTTTATAAATGATTATTGACTATAAACCTGTGGAAGTCTTAAAGGATAGGAAAGACCCTTGAGACATTTGAAAGACACACATAGCTGAGGCCAGAAACTTGAGATATTTTGGGGTCTACAGTTACCACCAGTAAGATTAGAGCTGAGACTCTTGGTTTGTGTCTGATAAACATCCAGGTTGGGTTGAAACCAGATTTGCACTGTCACACACATTTCCTCCAAGGTCTGACATGCCATTTGTCAGCTGGAGTGGAAAACAATAACCTGGGGCAGCAGGTCCTGCAGTACTTAAAGTGGGACAGGGGTCTCTTGACTAAAGAGGTTGTAATATTAATGTTTGTGAACATAGCTACATGACAGATTACCATTTTCATCTTCTCTCTTTCCCAGGAAGCTAGCTTCTAATTACAATGGTGGTCACTCACTGAACAGAGGCCAGATCCCCTGCTGCAGCAGACTCAAGTATTACATCATCATTGTGAGTTCCCATCATACTCCTCCCTCCCTCCTTGTTAAATAGCCCAGCACATTTCCCTCTGCCTTGCACTGGTCCTTGAGAGGCCCCTGCTGAGGTAACAATCATGTGGCTTGTCTTGTAAGCGACCTTTGTGGGCAGATTGTGGTGATGCGTGGGAGTCATCAGTTTGGCAATCCAATTGGCACTGAACTTTGGGTTTCATCATAGCTTCGCTAGGATTAGACCTTGGACCCATGTGGTCTTCCCTCTTTCAGAGAAACAATGACTTGTAATGGGTGAAGTTCAAAAGCATAGTAGAAACAGGCTTTGTGTGAGTGTGTGTGTGTGTGTGAGACAGCGAGAGAGAGGGCGTTTCTGCTTCTGTATCTGCTTCATTACCCATTTGACATTGTTGCGGTTTCCTTTCCCAGGCCCTCCGGCATATGTGGTACAGCTGGCTGTCGTTTCTGCACTCCTTGCAGCTATGGCAGGTGGCACTCAAACGTGTCAGCGGCCGCTTTGGCACCGGTGTGCTGTCCTACTTCGTCTTTCTCAGGACCCTGCTGCTCTTCAACATCTTCCTCCTCTTCATCACGGGCCTCTTCCTGGTCATTCCACAGGCAGTCCACCCCCCGACTCACCCTGGCCCTCCAGTGGCCTTCACAGGCTTAGAGCTGCTCACGGGAGGCGTAAGCAATCCTTCAGCTAATGAATGTTGACAATAAAAATAGGGGTCTAGTGGGTCTCTGCCAGTTGCTATAAACTTAGAAGGAAATGTGGAGGGTGACCAGATTTGGTTAACCCCTGTTGTGCTGCAAAAAGCAGCCAGGTGGTTCAAAGTTTTGCTCATAAATGAGTACATACTGACTTATTTATTTATCTCCTAGGCAGTCAGATAAAGCCTAAAACTGCACTCAGTTTTAAGTAAGCCAAGATTAGTATTTTTCTCATCTTTAGTTCTTCTGCTGGGATTTGAACTTGTAACCATGTGCTCTGAGTTCCAGTCCATAATCCACAGAGTGTGATTTGTTGTGTAGACAGTGATTCTTATAGAATAGTTTGTTTGTTTATGCTTTTATCTCTTTATGTAGCAGGTTAATTTTTGCTGTATCAATTCAAAGTAGGTATTTTGATCAAGGGATTTACAGCAAGTGGAAAGACTCAAACTCCGTCATTTTTGCCCAAAAGCGGCAGCACTAACCATTATGCTCTGTACTGCAACATAGTACAGTACATTGTCAGATAGTAGGTTACCTTAAACATCCTGTATCATGACCAAAAAGGTTTACAAATAAATCAGGAGTCCTAATGAGGGCCCCTGCAGTTGTATTCTTGAGAATGGCACCTGTTTGGAGTTCAAAATTAATTGTTTAGTTGTGCTTAGGGCAGGTACATTTTACCTTTATTATCAAGTGTTGCATTTATCTGACTGTGAAAATGGCAAGACTTTGATTCAGTTTTGATTTTTGTAAGAAAAAGGTTTTGAATAAAATATGCAGATGATGCAGTTAGGGACCGCATTGGATGTATTTTGCCTGAATTTCCTGTCCGCCTGTCTAATAGATGGGTATCAAAACAAACCCACCTGTCCAGCTATGAAATCTATCTAAATGACCTGTTTTGAACAGTCAGCAGCCATTAATGTTGAGCTCTACTGTTGTCAGCTGCTTCAAACTACACAAGCTGTTACCCTGATAACACCAGAGTAACGGCACCTTTTCTGTGCACAGGGCTACTTTGCACACTCGGTGATGTACTATGGGTACTACACCAACTGTACATTGAATGGGAGCTGCCAGCCCACCCAGAACAGCTCGATGGATGCTAATAGGACAGGTAGCACACTGGTGGACCATGATGATGCCAAAAGAGGGTCCCACCTGTCATACAATATGCCCCTGGCCTACTTCTTCACCATTGGCATGGCCTTCTTCTTCACCTGCATCATCCTGGTCTACAGCATGTCCAAGTCGTTTAGGCACAGCTTCCGTGTGGACAAGCCCCAGGGCAGCCTGGCGCTGAAGGTCTTCTGCTCCTGGGACTTCAAGGTGATCAAGAAGAGCTCTGTTAAGCTGCAGTCGGAGAACATCAGCACACAGTTCAAAGTAAGGCCTCTTCCAAATGTTCTTTGTGTTTTTTTTCTGCTAATTGCTCATGTTTTTTCATTTGCTTTTTCCTTCAGCCACAATCACTCATTTCTCAAAAGGTGGAACAGGTTGTCTTGTAACTTGCACTGGCAAAACAATGATATCACACAAATGTAACTTGTTGTGTGTCTGAAACTCTTTATCTGTTTTGTTTCCTCTGAGTTGTATGTTGCTTTGGAGGAAAAATGTCTGCAGAATGAATATATGTTAGTGGAATGCAGTGGTGAGAAGGTATACATCATGCTAAATTGAGCAACATTCTTTTGCCAAACAGAAATGAAATGAACATGATGTGTTCTGGTAACTAAATATTTATTTGCATTGATTTTCTGTCCACTCCTATGTCTGTGACGATTTATTGCCCCCCTTCCCACTCCACCCTGTCCTCCTGGACAGGAGCTGTTGTCGGAGCTGAGTGGTCCCCACGAGAAGAAGACCGTCCTCCAGAGGCTAGCCCGGCTGTCTGTGCACCTTCTGGCGTGGGTCATGTGTGCGGGCAGCACAGCGGCCATCTTACTCGCTGTCCACTACTTCTCAGACTACGTACATAAGGTGAGCTGGGGGACAGAAGCTGTTTGGGCCAAGACTGTGATGTTTGATCCCTGGACAGATTTCTGTTCAGGAAGTTGGGTCCAGAGACCAACAGAAATAACCAGTGGGGCAATTTTTCAGTCCAAGGGGTTAGTTATCAATCCTGCCACAAATACAGGTGAGCTATAACGCATTCTTGCATGTCAAGTGGCACCATGACAACAGCCACAAATTTCCCTGAGGTTTGGAAAGTCTGTGAGGTGAATCATCTAGCAGGAGAGTAGAGGTGTTATGGCAGCAGTAGGGTGTCCATGCCAAACCCCTTTTTGGATCACTAGGAATGAGTGCAGTGGGCTGCCATATGAGTCTCATTTAGTGCTCCTAATAAAGTCACCGTCCAGCATGGTACAGCCATTGCTTTGTAGTCAAAGGTCCTGGGTTCAAATCCCAACTACAAGTTCTTACTTTGCTTCTGTGTATCTTTGTAGTTCTCCATATCTAGCTGTTTCTAGTTATCGAATCTATGTATGTATGATTTTATCTCCAGCTGCCCGTCTATTTTTCTATAGCTGTTTGTTTGTCTCTCTCGCTCTCTGTATAAATAGATACACACACACACATGCACACATGCACGTAGATCGACGGTGAGATGCTGTTTATATGTATATTTCCTGTCTTTAAACAAGGTACTTTCCTGAACTGACCAAAAAAAAGCTGTAAATAGCTTACAGTCCAAGCCTCACATTGTCAGTCATTTTGGAGATGCAATATGTGCAAAATGGATAATGTTATTAATAATAATTAATAATCATGTTGCTCTCTTTTACACAACTACAGTTTGCAGATGGGTGTTTTTACAACGTGTTAGTTGTATGTTAAGTTCTACACCTAGTGCCCTGTGCTGTTCCTGTGGCTCAGTGCTCTGTCTGCCCTGCAGGACCTGCAGAAGCGGGTCGGCTCAGCGACTCAGAGTCCTCTGGAGAAGGAGGCCAGCCTGCTGGCACTGCCTGTTGTCGTGTCCAGCATCAACCTGCTGCTGCCTGGCTTCTTCAATGCTGTGGCCTGGATGGAGGAGTATGACTCCCCCAGCGTGCACACCTACGTAGCCATCTTCAGGTCAGTGGCACATGCACAGCACATGTCGCCTGGCTGTTCCCTAAGGGACTTGGGATTCTGGTTCAAATCTAGAGAGTGACCACTGTGCTGGACCTTCATGGTGAAACTGATCTTTGGCAGGAAGGTCACTTTAGGTTCACTGGTATCTAGAAAAGCTTACGACCTGCAGATATGTATATATAGCAGTTTACTGTCACCTTCGTGTTTAATTTGTGCCCTGAAGTCTTGTTGGGCAATTCTAGAGAAGGTGGTCCTTGTCATAATGATCTGATGGCAGCTGCAGACTGGAAATAGAGCTATGATTTCTGTCATGCTCCATAGCTGATGGTCCGATGTTATTCCGTCGATGATCTCGTTGTTTATGAATCAGAGGATCACAGTACTTTCCTGAAAGCGCAGAACCAGTAAATGTAAATCTTTAAGTAGGTGATTTGTAGAAATCGAGCTTCAGCAGGCAATGGAGAAAGTCATATGACCTCACAGGATTGGCCCCCAGTTGCCTCCACACATTCACACCAGTCTGACCTCTGCATCCCACCCCTGACAGGAACCTGATGTTGAAAGTGAGCGTCCTGGCTGTGCTCTGTTACCACTGGCTGTGGCGCATCGCCAGCCACCCACAGGAACTCAACCTGGAGGTAGGACTCCATTTTGCCCATTGCAGGATGGCCTGAGCGTGAGTTTGAGGCTTGAGGCTCAGTGGTTCATTCTGAGCTGTTCAGAGACCCTGGTCTTGTGTCTGACCCCCCCAGTGCTGGGAGAGCTTTGTGGGTCAGGAGCTGTACCGCTTCCTGCTCATGGACTTCATCTTTACCATCTTGGACACCTTCTTTGGGGAGTTCCTCTGGAAGTAAGTATGGAATTTGGGATTTGAAGCCCCTGAGTATCTCAGCACCCTGACGGCGTCTCACCACTGCTCCCCCTGCAGGCTGTTCTCCCAGAAGGCGCTGAAGCGGAAGAGGAAGCCGGTCTTTGACATCGCACGGAACGTTCTGGAGCTCATTTATGGGCAGACACTGGCCTGGTAAAACCCCACCTACGACGCATAGAGAAAAGAAGTCACCATCAGAACTGCAATACACTTCCCTTAACTGGAGACTTGCATGTGAAACAGCAGTATATTTAGCTGCACGACTTACTGTTGACAATGAGTAAAATTAACAACAAATTTTGCCTAAGGTTTTACTGCAGGGTGCAGTTTTTTTTTGTTTCCAAGTATTAAGAAACCTGAAAAACCTGCTGTATTTAAATTATAGTTTGCATTAGAATTCAGCAGTCAAAGTGCTTCACGTCCCTCTGCAGGCTGGGAGTGCTGTTTGCCCCACTGCTCCCTGTAGTTCAGGTTCTCAAGCTCCTACTACTGTTCCACATGAAAAAGGTGAGATTTGCTTTTGCTTGCAGCTGCCTCCAGCCCCATCTGTGCCTGTATTTGTCTCTGTTCCTTTGAGTATTTGCATTATAATGGTACGGGACTTGTAACTCATCTCTCTGGCTCCCCCTGCAGACAAGCCTGATGTTGAACTGCCAGGCTTCCAGGAAGCCCTGGAGGGCTAGCCAAATGACCACCCTCTTCATCTCGCTGCTCTGTTTCCCCTCCTTCGTGGGGGCTGCTGTGTCTGTCACCTACACCATGTGGACGTGAGTTTTGATAAGTCAATACACACTCATGCTAACACACTTCCTCACTTTTTTGGTGCTCAGGTGAAGTTTGAAAGGTGAGCTAAAGATTCTGTTTGGTTCTAAGCTCTTACCTCAGCAAGTATCAAATGTGCCCCCCTGAACTTGCCATGCAAACCTCCAACCCTCATTTAGGATCAAGCCCTCAGAGAGGTGCGGGCCCTTCCAGAACCTCACCACCATGTTCCAGTCAGGGAAGCTCTGGGTGCAGGAACTGGTCAGCAACAACCCCAACATGTCCTGGCTGAAGTGGATGCACACATACCTGGTGGAGAACCCACTCTTCCTGTTTGTCGCTGCTGGCATCTTCCTGTACGTGCACCTGCCTGGGATCACAAACCTTTGTAACCATTATTCAGTTTACATTTACTCACATCTGGCAAGCTGCCCCTAGACTGAAACATGATTTACAGCCTAAATGCATCGTGAAACTTTTTGTCTTGAGATGAAATATTGCATTTTAACATGGGTGCTATGATAAATTCTGGTTTCCCGTCTTATGCGGAAATGGGAATGGAATTCTGTTTGAAACCTCTTTTGTTCATAACTTCTAAATCATGTTCATCAATAAATCACTGTCAGTAAGGGATTAATAATGCAGGCTTTCATTAAATAGCTGGGGAGCTGCTGTATAAATCTCATATATAGATATGTTTTAAAAAGTTGCATATGTTCCAGATTAAATTCTCTCTGCAAACTGTCCCTGACTGATTCATCCCATTAATATGCACATCTTGGTGTTGATCACCAGCACTTAGGAACACAGGTCTCAAGCTATAAACATGGTGGAAGTGAGTGGAATTGAGCTGGTTCTGTAGTTTGGATGCCCTTTACTGCCATCTATTGGCTCAGAGGACAAACACAGGTCACTTTTGTGTTGCTGCAAAAAGAAACTTCAGAAAATGGATCAGCAGTGAACATACAGTAGAAAATAAAGAAAATAGGAAATTGTCTGAAAATTTTTACCTCAACTTTTTGTCACAAGAAAAGCCAGTGTGTCCTATTTTACTGATTTATTTTTTGCTCTCTAATGCCTTTCTACATCCATTGGTTGAGAATACTGGTCCTAAGGCAGGAGTGATGAAACATGCAGTGGAAGGGTCTGCATTGTAACTTTAGTAATGCTTTCTTTGTCTACATTTTTCTTTGGTTTATTTCCTACAGAGTGGTCATTTACTTCCACACCCAAGTGGTGGACGGCCAGCGGAAGATCATCAACCTTCTCCAGGAGCAGATCGAGAACGTGAGTGACCACCCAACATGACCTGTCAGTTCAACAAATCTGCCAAATCAGCTCAACTGCTTAATCTCCCAGAGCTCCTTTCCAACATTAGTATGTCAGAACTCAGACAGAAGGAAAAATTTGTTTAGAAGGGGAAATGGGGAGAAAATGAGAGGCAGTTGAGTAGAGTTTATATTGACAGTATAAAGCGCTTGGTCATATAGTCATCTGTGGCCGACTGCGGGGAGGAGGCTGCCACATCACCCTTCTGTTCCCTTGGGGGTCTATGGTGAGAAAGTCAGGGAGGCTCATCAAGCTTTTGCTCTGTACAGGAGGGTGAGGACAAGAAGTTCCTCATCATAAAGCTGCAGGCCATCCATGAGCAGCAGCGGCCACAGTCTGTCCAGCGCCAAAACCTTGCGGGCAGTGAGGTGAGCTGCTGGGCGGTCGGGCACGCAGGGTGGACTATATGTAGAATAACAGTTAAAGCCATAAGCCTGTAACTTGCTGTTGCTCTGGTGCCCTATGAATAAGGAGCATTTATCCTGAATAGTAAAAACACCCAGGTATATAAATGGATTCTGTTAATGAGTTTCAGCTGATGCATGATTTCCCAACCTGGGGGGCCACCCAGAGCTTCCCTGCAGGTAGGTAAGTGTCAGGGAATTAAGTGATCGATTGGTAAATATTCATGGGGAAAGCAGCTGGAAATCACTGAGCTCCAGGGTTAACCATGAAGGAAAATGTGCACAAATTCATGGCAGGAAGACCACAGTGTGGCCTGATACTCCTGCTCAGTTTGTGTACCTGGATCAGTAAAGGCGGGTATCAATGCTCCTGGTTTTTCATCTTACACGGTTGAAACCAGAACACTATGTGTGATTACTTTTGTTTGAAACACCAAAGTCACAAACCAAAAGTGTAGTTTGGTCCCGCACAGCTCTTCTGTTTGGGTAAACTTTATTTTCGTCTGTATGGTTGGTGAAGAAACGTGTCATGTTTGCTGCAGCAGACAGACTTTTTAGAAACTAGATAAGTGAAGAAATGTAAGTAAACAAACTAGAAGATGTTTATTTTTAAAGAATATGATTTGTGAGACAGGAGGCAGTCAGTGTATTTTCCTCATATGGAGTCAGGGTTTGAAACTTCCAAGCCCCATTTTGACATTGTTGTCAGTTTGATTTCTGCAAATTCATACAAGTTACAGCACACAGTTTGGAAAGTTTGTCTTCTGCTTCAGTACCTGTTTTCCTCAGTTTTGCCCTTTTTTGTATTTTCCAAAAGCAGAGTTAAGACGTCACCGTGTGCCCAGATGGATGCCTGCCTCCTCTTCCTCTAACTGCAGTCACCTGTTGCATACTTGTGGTTGCCTGGGGAAACCACTGCACTCATGTCTAGGGATCAACCTGAGCCTCTTTATGCTGGATGGTGAAGATGGTCCTCAGACCAGCAAACCTCAAGTGAGGCTCATAGGTTGAGGCTGTTGGTACCACCTTTGGAACCACACGCCCAGAAACAAGTGAGCCGTACAGGATTTAGTTGGGCTGCGGGGGACATGTTTCAAGGAACTGACATATTTTAAGGTCAAGAACATGTCTAGGTGCTGCCAAACATAGCTTCTCCTGCAGCCTCTCCATCTAGATGAGTTTGTGACTTGTTAGCCAGATAACACAGCCACACAAAGTTTATTTCGCTGTGTTTAACTGTAGTTTTATATGGTTGTTCACCACTACAGGGTAATTCTACACTGTCTTGTAAACATGGTGGGGGAGGTTTTTCTTCAGCTCCTGCATATGAACTGTATTTATGGCTTTATTGGGGTGAAGGTGACATAGTGCTGTGGTGCATTTAGCAAACTGTGAATTGTAAATATCTCATACCACTTTTTAAATTTTTTTTTTTTTAAATAAAAGGAATCTTTAAATGCTAAATGAGTCTTTCTTCCTACAGGGAAGTGGCTGTTTTTCAGACCAGTTAGCTGTCATGTTTTCATTGTTTGTGCAATAAGGTGTTTATAGGGCAGTTGTGGTATTTTAGCTGTACTCAGCAGTAAGCAGTCAGTACAGGGCTGAGATTCTACTTCCTGCTGCAGCACACTTGTTACTTTCCCTGCAGTATAACTGACTAAATCCATGGCGGTAGCTGAGGGTACAAACATCACTAAGTTGCTTTGGAGAAAGGAGGCTGGAACACAAATATATAAACGGTATTGTTGGATGGTTTAGGTGGTTTGTTGTAATTACATCCACACAGCGTTTGCATCTCTACTGAAGTTGATTCATGATTTCCCTTTTAACTTAGAATGAGTATGTCACAAGAGACTTGAACCAGCAATGGCCCCAGTTACTGGGTATTTTCCACTGCTCTCAGCTTTCAAAAATATCTAGTACTGCATATTTGTATGACCTGGTTGGTTATGAGTGTCAGTGGGGTAGAGATAAGAAAGACAAAACAAACTTTTCATAATATTTTCTTTTGATTTGTTACAAAACATGCAATCAATACAACCAGGAAAAATGTATTTACAATTTACAAAGAATCACTTATCTGTCTGAATAGCACTTATAAATATGATTTACATAATAAATATGTAAAGTAGCTGAAATAGCTTGAGCATCTTGTTAAAAAATATGTTACAGAACACAATACATTTAGCAATAATCTTTCATCTGCTATAAAGTAGAAATCCTTATATATACAAGAATCTTTGTTTTTTTATATATAAAAATTTTAATGTATTTAAAGCAGAGCCTGTCATCTGTTGTACCCTAGAGGAGTGTCACTGAGTCCCTGTCATGAACCTTAACTAGCTTCCAACCTGCTGACCACTGACGGTCATTCTTGGTTCATGGCGTGGGGGGAAGGAAAAAAAAAAAAAAAAAAAAAAAAAAAAAAAAACTCCAAATGCCCAGACCTGAAGACGGTAACAATGGGAGGTATGTGGCTGTTGCAGAAATGCTTCCAGAACAATGCAGCTTATTATTTTAGGCAAACGTGCAACATCAGAATAACTGGTCTGAAACTCTTCAGCTTTAACTGTGTGGTTTATCAGCAATAACCACAGTGGGTCAGACCCCCCCCCAGAACTGTCCTAGTGTACAGGAGATGTTTGTGTCACTACTGATGAAACCTACTGCACGAAACAGGCTGAATGAGACCCACAAGCTTCCAAAAGGATGCTGGGAAATCAGTAAAGGACCATAAGCTGTGGTGCAGCTCTTTATCCTGCAGCCCAAGAACCCAGCTGAGCTGCAACTTGGCCACCTGCCACCAGAGGGTGGTGTAACCTTGGGAAAGGAGGTTCTTTCAGGGTGCAGGAACATTATAGATCTGTTTCACAGAACAGAAAATGACACAGAAGGAGAACAGAAACAGCTGAACAGACACTGAAGATAGACTGTCCAGTGAAAAGGGGATGACCTCTGCAAAGCTAAGTGACTGGTTACCAACTCCTTCTCAGGCTTCTCTCTGTTTAAGGTGCCACCAAGGAGCAGGTACAGGTCACAGCATGAGGCTGAGGTGGAGACTCCCTGCAATTACATCTGCTTCAGTCCAGCAGCCCAAGTGACACTGACATCAGCTGCATGCAGGTGACAGACATCACACAGGGGGTCTTTACTGAAGTACAGGGGGTTTTCTGTATATTTCTTACGTCTGGAGACAGAGTTAAAACAGCCGGTTGTGTCCATAAAAAAGGAATTGGATTCTTAGAAACAGCACAAGGCCTGGGATGCTGTTTCTCATTTTCTCATTTCAGGCCCAATGGAGAGAGAGAGAGAACAAGAGAGACTGGAGGAAGTGGTAGCTGACGACTGACTAAAGAGAAAGGGGGGGGGGGGGGGGGGTTTGCCGGACC
>UFQX01000074.1:788834-867870 GCA_900497675.1 Arapaima gigas
CCCCCCCCCCCCCACCCCACACACACACACACACACACTCTTGCACCTGAGCAGAATTAAATGTGGTTCAGCTGTCAGACAGAACAGGAAAGCCACCCTGCCACCTCTAAACTGCTCACTGTTGGACTCAGCTCAGATTTCCAAGATGTGATCTTTCTATACCAGGATCAGGTGGGAAGCAAGTTGGTCATTTTTAACTAAGGTGGTCATCTGCTTGCTACATCTGATCAGCCAGAAGACCGTCAACCTCAAATCCTGGTCACCTGAGTGCTGGACTAAAGATGAACTCTCATAAGTTGGCTGATGACTAACAAGCAGCCAGTGTAGGACCTACCAACATTCGGGATGACTAAGCCCATTGGAATAACAGTGCTTTATAAACGCCTTTATCCTGCTGGGCAACAAACTGAATGACAGCTTTCAGCTGAGGATGGAGAACCCTACTTCTGCCAGGGAGGTCTGCAAACAATCAGTACCAGCTGTGCCTCAAAGACCACAACCCAAGGCTGGTGTCTCTAATGGGCCGTAAAAGGTTACAAACAATAAGCATTTTAACGGTGCCAAAGCATTGATTGAAGCTGGTGAGATCTATGGCACAAGCCCACACACACACCCACACAGAGTTAGAAGAGAGACCATTAAGGAAAGCAAACCACCCACGGGTTCCAGGGAATGCTAAAGAACTCAAATGAAGATGAAAAATGGAAAGATGAAGGTCTGGCAAACCTGCAGACATGGATTAATCTGGTAGGGACAGTCATCCAAGAGCCCATGTAAAGTTTTATGGGTCTCACCAACTACCATGCCCATGTAAGATCTTCATGTCCATCTTGACTCATCCTGTGGAAGGATGTTCTCCACTTTGTGCCCTTGGCAGTATGAAGAGTCCACCTTTACTGGCCAACCTCACAGCTAAGGCTGTTCCACTAATCCAAATCCCAGGAACCTGCAGCAGCCCAATCAACTAAGTAACCCAGCCACCTCCCTCCATCTCTCAACAAGCTTAACAGAGATTCTGCTGCCAGAAAGCCAAACAGGGGGCAGGATATGGATCAGTGCCTGTTCTGGCATCTTGCCACACTGCATGGAATTGAAGCTTTGTCCAACAGTCAGGCCACTCACATCTGGCCACGAGACACAAGCTGGTTGCACCTGTTCCACAACGCGTTCCATCACCGGCTTGAGTTGTTGTGTGCTTTACACTAGCGCCGATTAATGCCCGTGTCGAGGCAGACAGCTGTGGAATCATAGCTGACATACTGTAGACGTCAGGACCAGGTGGAAAGACCAAGAATGAAGCCATCAGACATGCACCACTTTATAGTGTGCAAGTATGAACTTATGCATGTGCATTTCTTTGAACGTGTGGCAAGTCACTACTCCTTCAGTTCTGAAGAAAACAGGTTTATTAACATTGTTTCTAAAACTGGAGATCGTCCCCCTCAAAAGAGCATAGCAGTTCACAACCATGTGGAAACTAAAGAGTCTGCATGTGGCCTGATGGATACAATATAAATAGCAGGTCAGGGGATGATTCCACACACACTAGTGTGTGACACAGTGACCTTGAGCTGTACAATATCAGTGGTGAATGACAAAAGGAGACCATGCACTTGCAAGTGTGTGAGGGGGCGTGTGTGTGTGTGTGTGTGTGTGTGTGTGTGTGTGTGTGTGTGTGTGTGTGTGTGTAAGTGCTTTCCAGCCAAGCTGCCACTGTTTCCCCACAAAGGAGGAAGCACTTTGATCTGCCGCAGTGATTTGTGGCATCCAGTCAGGGGAGGGGTGGGGGCATGCACTCCAGCAGCCATGTTCTATTATTGGACTGCAAGAATGTGGGGTTGGAGGAGAGCACTGCTGCCGTGTCAATATCAGTACCGTGTTTTTCAACTGCTCTGTCTAGGACATCGTAATTGCTCAACAGCAGAATGTACCCTGTTCCTCAAGTATTGGCTGCCCCCCCCCGCCAATTTCACCCCCCTTACACCTATGGTTCAACACACCATAGACTCACTCACATTTAACTAACACTTTAACCAAGTTACACACTCATACAGCTGTACAGCTCATTTACAGTACCCTGCTCATGGGTATAACAGCAGGATGCAAGATTCTCAACTGCTACTCCATCACACAGTGTGCTGTCATTCCTGGCAGGTGTGTCACCTTAGCAGGTAGACAAGCCCCAGTTGAGACCTTCTGCAACAGGGATCCAAGCAAACAGAGGGCAGAGAGACCGAGCTATATTCTAACCCCCTGTATGTACAGCAGTTCAACAAACCAGAATTGAGGATACTCTTAAGGCTACATTTGTTCCCTGTGGACCCAATGAGCAACAAGGGAGGGGGGTGATGGGATCATCATGGAGGATTTGATACCTGGGCATCTCCTCTCCCTTTTGTTACTGTTAATACGAGTCCTGCCAGAAATGAAGTCTTCATCAGCCTTGCCTCTGCTGAGGGATGGAGACCGATTGCTGCCACAATTCTGCTTCATGTGCCCAGTCACACACCCACACCCTCTTCTGTTATTGTATTTATTACCCTCCATAATGGACACAATGTTAGCCATTAATTGCACAAAGTGCTCTGCAGAGCTGCTGCCCCTGGCTCATGCCACTGTGCACACCCCACTTCATCCCCCACAGCCACTGTCACACAACAATTACTCTTTTTAAACCCAACACTTCTAATTAAAAATAGTTGGAATCTCCACTAGGGGGGCATTTTAACCTCCAGCCAGCTGGTAATAAATTGGGTGACCATAAGACCACTTTTTATTACTATTATTATTATTATTACTACTACTATAAAATGGGAGAAAGGCTAAGCAGTAATAACTGTAGAACAGGAGTGCTATATGTTCATCTGCTCTTTGCATTTTGTTCTGTAGGTTCTGGGTTTGAATCCCACTCCTACTGCACTATAAAACCCAGCACTGCTTTGGAGTAAAGGGCAGTGCAAATAAACTTTGTCTGTAGCTGTTGTGTCCAAATGAATCATTGCTGTGGAACTGGGAAGATGTTCACTAGATGAATAAATGGTATGAAAGCTGCTAAGAACTTTCTGCTTCCACTCAACTGCTGTCAAAAGTTAATATACCTACTGAGTTGGGAGAGGAAGAAACACCTTTGTGGGTCAGCTTATAACATCACCTGTAAGGGACCTGCTCCAACGTACAATAAATGAGTGTTTAGGCAACATTTAATAACTGACTTTATTTTCTCACTCTTTCCGCTGATCTAAAACAGATGGAAGTCACACTTCGTGTGTGTGAGAGCTTCAAAGTGTGCGGGGAACTTAAGTGGTCGGACCGGGGACGCCCGCGCATCTGGAGAGTCACCTGCTCACATCACCTTTGCAAAATCTCTACCAGTAGCATATTTTTTTTCTGCAACATGCAACCACCTCGAGATTTTTGAGACTCGGACTTCTGATCACGTCGCCTGTCACACTCACCCCGCCTGGGTCCCGTCGTTGCACGTGACGGACGCGTTCTGGAGGAAGCGCAGCTTCATGTCCTGGTCCAGCTTCTGTGCCGAACACGGGTACAAAGACTGCGCGAGGTTCTTCACCTGCGCCATGAAGCTGTCCACGTTGCCTTCCACGGCGGTGAAGTCCAAGGGGAAGCTCTCGGTCACCTCGGCCCCGTCGCGTGGCTGCGGGGGCGGGGGCGGGGGTGGCTGTGGGTGCGTGCGCCGGGGCTGCGCGCGGCCGCCTCTCAGCCGCCGCGCCTCGAGGTGCGAGGGCTGCAGCAGCGCGAGCAGCAGGAGGGAGCGGACCACGTGCGCCGTCTTCATCCTGGTGACCATTGAAACTCCTTCTGCTGAAGAGCGTCTGCGGAGCGCCGCTTCCTTTCTTACTGAAGAATACAAATCAAAACACCTGATAAATGTAGCAATAAGTTTTTTAAATTGAGTTTTTAATGCGCTATTCCCTAAAGTGGGAAAGTGGCATGATATTTTAATGCGATTTTCGACAAAACTTCAAAATAAACAAGTGTAGAATGTATAATATGGCTATATTTGTATTTTAATATGCGTAAAAGTTCCCCCAATCCGACGCATCTGCAGCAAGTCACTCGAAGCGACTCGCGCGCGAATTAAATACCCTCAGCCTCCCGTGCTCTGGGGTTTTATCGCGGTCTTGCCTGCCCTCGTGCCCCCTCGCGCCCGCGTCGTCACAGTGGGCCGGGCGCAGGGCGTGATTTCGACCTGCGGGTTCGTCATGGGGTCGATGCCCACTTTTACTTTAGCACTTTACACTTAAAACGGCGAAAGCTGAGAACGAGCTATGAATTTTTTTAAATCGATTTCATGTATTAAACACTCGACTCGACTTTTTTGTTGGAGTAAATTAGTATAAAGCATTTAATTCCCTGCTACTGGCTGGGCAATTACAAGAAGCGCGCCAATTTCCCCACGTGGACTCGAAAAGGACACAAATATTATTCATGTTACACTTAGTGTTTCCTCTATTCAGCCCGGATTCTCGTAAAAACAAGTACGGCGGAGGGAGTGGCCAAGCAGGTAAGCAGTCAACTTACCTGCCTTTAAAATGATTTTTTAAAATTAAATTAACAGAATTTGGGCGATTCAAACGCGGTCACATTCCATAATAGCAATAATTCCATATGGTTGAGTTAATCTGGGAAAAACAAGATATACTTTTGAACTAGTCATTTTCACTGCCTGCTCAGTTCCACAAACCTTTTACCAATTTTCCGAAATAATACTAATAATAATACAGTAAAAATATGGTAAACTGCGAATGTTACCCGATGTGTATCCACCAGGCATGAGCAGCCAGGTCAAATGCGTGAAAGCTTAATCTTCAACCACAAAAATGGTTTACAGTGAACTACATGAATGTTTGCGGACCAACATACAAAATTAACTAATGGTTGGTTTTTCTTACCGGGTCGCTAGATGCGTGTGACTATTCCCCCATTCGCCAGAATTTCCAAACAAGAGCATAACTAGTTCCCTAAAAAGATGCGTCTAGTGGTCAGTTGAGGTCGTTGTGATTTCATTTATTTGTACAATATAAAGTAAGAAATGGAAACAGATTAATAGGCATTATGCCCAACGCCTACTGTCACCTAACTGAGACCTTCCGGTCAGCATGGGGTCACAGTCGCCCGAGGACACGCCGCGTTGACCTGCTAATGGTGATCGTTATAGGGTAACAACTGATAATGAGCCCCCCTTTATCACCAGGATGGGGCGGGGGGGGGGGGGTCTGTGCAATCCAAATGTTTCATGTTTAACGCCTTTCAATACTTTCAAGAAACACTGTAGGCTATGTCCTCCTTAACTCAAATTATAATAAGTTTTAATCTAATTCACTGTGCAAATTCTTACCAAATTTTCTGCTGCTGAATGTGTGGCAAAATGCGCCTTAAAACAATAACAGTGAACTTAAACTACGACAACATTTTGTTTCAAGATGTTTCTGAAGCAAATGCCAATCAAGGATCACAGCTTTAAAAATCACCTCCTGTTGTCTTACTCAGATAAAGACAAGGTAAAGTCCTCAAAACACACCTGTGCTGCTTTACAGCAATTCCTGCTTTTTTGCCAAACATGCACCATCAAGGGGTATCTGCTAATTGTAGATACTGGTATGCACAGTTGAAAGTGCCATAAAAGCAGCCCTGTAAATGCACTGGTGCTTTATGGACTTCATAGCAAAACCCCTGCATGAATTTATCAGCACCAGGTGGTGAGATAAAAGAGAGCAGGAGGGGTTTTGTGAATGAAACACTTGTTTTAGAGAAAACACGACTTTTCCATCCTTGGGACAGAGGTTTGGAGTTGTACATTCGTACGTAACTCAGAAGCCCAGCCTGCTGACATGAAATATAGGGAAACAGAGCTGATCCACAGAGCCATGGTGTGTTCTTGCACATCTTTTGAAAACACCAGGTGCATATGAATTCATCAACATTCAAGATGGCAGCACCTGTTACCTGTAACATCCAGTCAAGAACTGTCTTTTGGAAGCTTCCAGAGAAATGAGATACAGTGATTTATTATATTTAAACCCTCATATTCAGAGGAAGGTGTCCATTACCACATGGGATGCAACCAAAACAGGCATCATGCAGGGAAACCGTGTAAAGTGGCGTTTCATACCCTCACAGATGTGATAAAGTGATTGAAAATGTGACATTATCAAGATGCCTGTGATATGAGGTAATGCCTGCATGATGGATCTAGTTCATTGGAAAACATCAAATAGATGTTGGTACAGATTTGGACATGATAGGTCTGTCACTGATTCCATCATGTCTCTGTATATATACCTCCTTTATTTATCATGATCCACATTCAGAAGTAAGGTATTGAATCATTCCCATGTGGAAGTAGTGGCAGGCGACACTGTGTCGCAGCCGCTGTGCCAGGAAGGTGAGATTCACACTCAGGAGGGCCCCTGTGGAGCTGCTTTGCTCACTAGTGCCGATTGTAAATCTCGCAGAAGTAGAACAGATAGGCCTTGTTTTACACAGTGAGGGACAGTTAAGATCAGCCTGGGTATCAGGGTTGCTGTTCAAGTAGCTCCACTGGTTCTTTGGCGCCTGCCTGCTGGCAGCCAACATTTGGACGTATGTGTGTGTTGCCTCTGTAGAAATCCCACACATTGCCTTGTGATTGGAAGTGAGTAGTCAATTTTGAATTTAAGTGCTCATCATTTTCCCTCTGCTTAACAGGCACAGAAACAGCTAAATTTGAGGCAGAACTGTAGAAAAACCCTAAAAGGGTAAAATTCTGGGAAAAAATTAACAGAGGAGATAAGAAAGGCCAATGGAATTGCTTTATAACAAGTTGTTTAAGATAGATACACTTAAATGTTTGCTGATACAGATTTTTTTATTCCTTTATTGAATTCCAATAAAATGTAAAACATCTCAAACATTACAAACACATTTAACACAGTAATTCCAAACATTTTCTCTGACCAAAAAAACATTCAAATACAAAAGTCTCAATGAAATTTACCGTAGACAAAGGAAAGGTTCTCATAAATCATTCACAAACAAAGCGTGTATCTTTATTAATGTCTCAGTGAGGATTCAACGTTCACAGTTTGCAAAAAATGCAACATTTTAAAGTTGCAATTCCCCTCAAAAAACAAACAAAACAAATCGCAAACCAAATAACCACATGTAAAATCACTTGCACCATCCACAAAGGAATGTACAAAATGACAACACTTAAGATGGTAACGCACCACACTATAAATCATGCATCTACCAAATTTGCTGATAGAGATACTCCAAACTGGAATGAAGTGATTTCTTTCCCAAAGCAGGTGGTCTGGATAAAAATGTCTGAACACCACTTGATCAGTGGACTCAGGCTTGAGCTGAACTCATGGTGTCCACACTAACCTTCCTCAAAAGTCAATCTGCTCTTTTGATCTTTGAAGTAGCATAACCCCCTTCAAATCCACAGGTCTGGCTAGTGACACCCAGGGTCCGAGATCCCCTTTGAAGTGTGTCGGTCGCACACTTGGCCACTGAGATCTTTGAAGCTGGCACGCAACAACGGGGAGATGGTCTCCATCACTCGAGGGTAGTGGAAATATATCCCTTGATTCCTCTCCTCACACACTCGCTACCAGTCCCATCCCCCCTCTTCCCCAAAATGTCTGATTAGTACAGGCTGTTGAAAGCATGGGCACGATCTTTATATCCCGTTATTCCGAACCATGAGATTGGGTTACATCAAAGAGCTCAAGAAAGATCTGTTTCACGGAAGGGACCGGCCCAGAATCCTGTCATGAGAAACAGGTGTAAGTTCCTGTGGCAAGAACAAAGGAGGGACTCGCCATCCATAAAACCTACCGGTTCTGCTTTTAAAGTAGCACCTCTTCTCCCCTTCCCTGGAATGGCAGATTTGGCAGTGCCAGGCAAGATGTGAGCTTCTCTTCTTCTACTTCTTCTCCTTCTTGTTCTTCTTTAGTGACAACAGAAAAGTAGTGCTTACCCTTGATTTTCTCCCAGGGAGCCACTATAGAGCATGGTAAATTACACAGCACGGACCTAAAGAAACGTCAAAATAACAGGCCATTGCAACATAATATGCACTTGCAGTGTCTATATGAGAAAGTTACAAGTTAATTCAATGGAGCTGCTGTTTGCTTTCAGTTGAGCAGATGTGTACAGGGACACATAGGTAGTGTGGTGGATAGAGCCGTCGCTTTGTAGTCTGAAGCTCCTGCTGTAGTGCCCTTGATCATGGTATTTACCCTTAACTGATTCAGTAAAATACCCTGCTGGGTGAATAACTTTAAAAGTTACTCATCCAATGTTGAGTCAATTTGGACATGGGTGTCAGACTAATTAAGGTCAACTATAATATGTATTCACAACATTTAAAGGAATTTTTTGTCTCTATACTTAATTAAAAAAACAAGAGTTTGGGCCAATAAGGTCTTTGTTTGCAGTTTAAATCAATAACTGTGAGTTGAAATCCCTGTTTGGGAGTTCTGTCCTCTGTTCTGGTATCTATTTCATATGTGTTCGAAATGCCTATCCTGGTTTGATGCAGTAAAAATTACCCAGCTGTATAAATGAGTGAATCCCGATAAAATGATAATATATTGATTTATTTCGGTCTGTGTGTTGTTCGCGCGGGGCTGTTAATAAAGTTGTTTCAAACAAATAGCGTGACGTCACGCCGTGATGGCCGCGAGCAGCAGCGCGGTAACCGTTCTCGTTCCTAACGGACGGAGGCAAACAGTGAAAGTGTCTTTCAGTACACCTTTATTACAGGTAAATATTGTTGAAATAGACGTCAGTATGATTATCCACTTGGTAAATAGTAATTTTAATAGTTTTTGGATAGAAACTACTGTTTCTCCCCCTGTTCCCGGCTCTGATCCGACGATGACAGTTCAGTTTTATGAGACCGTCTGACCGTTTGAGCCTCAAACTTCTTTTCAGACCAAAAACACACCCACACGGATGAAGGTGATTAAAATACAGTTTTCGCAGCCACAGCTCTCTGAAGTAATGCTTTTTTTCCCCACATGGAAACTGTTACTCTTGTAGGTCCTGGAAGAGGTTTGCAAGAAGCACGGATTCAGCGCGGACGATTATGACCTCAAGTGAGTTAGACCAGCGCGGGTACAACGTTGTAAAACTGTTGTAAAATTACAGTAATTGGCACTGAAAAGTCAACTTTGTGAATAAATGTCAGCGGATACTTTGATTTCGCATTGGCAGGTCGCCCTGGTGGGATTCATATCATTTGTATTTGTGGTTAAAATATCTTCCATTACTTGGTGTTTGCTTTGAAACAGTCTCTGCCTGTCTGTCTCTGTTCTTGCTAGTCTCTTTCCATTTGTCTTTGTCCATCTTTCTTTTCTGTTTGTTCTCTCACTCTGTTTTGTGTTTGATCTCCATCTGTCTGTTCTGGCCAGTCTTTCTCTACCTGTCTCTTTTGGCTGCTCTCTGTCTGGTTGTTCTGTTCTGTGTCATATATCCCTGTCTGTCTGAGCCTTGTGTCTCTCTGTCTATCTGACTGACTGCCTATCTGTCTGCCGTGTTTCCCTGTCTAACTTTTGCATCTCCCTGTCTGTTTGCCACATCTCCCTGTCTGTCTGTTGTGCCGTGTCTCTCCTGGCCAGTCTCTCTCTGCCTGCTTGCTGTGACCAAAGTAAGCTGACAGAACTGGGTTTGCTGCTAGTTGTTGCTTTATTTTGACCTTATATCTAAACAGTAGTGCTTTTTAACTTACATTGTTGCTTGTATCAATTATTACTTTGTGTTTTGTTAATTTGACACATCTCCAGCTTGATATATGTGATTGAATGTTATATCTGCAAGTACTTGTAGCATACATAAACAAGATTAATGTGTTGTTTTGTGTTTTATAAACAGTTACGGTCCAAGATTTGTATGCATATTGATCCATTCATCCAGCCCCCCCCCTCAAAAAGTCATTTTTGTTGTTTACTGGTAACTCTTCCAATTAAAGTGGAATTAATATAATAAATATTTATTGTAGTAATGTGGTTTATTACCTGTGTAAAAATATACATAGTCTGTCCTCCATTTCATTTACTGTTGCAAAAATATTGCAGGAAAATAATAGAAAAAACATAAATATTGAAAAAAACCCATCTTTAATAATAATATAATGGGGAAAAATAGATATTTAATTTTTAGCATTTTTGGAGAAGAAAAGCTTCATTAATGTATAAAAATTTCATACAGTTTTGATACTCAGCAAAAATATCCAGTTGTCTCTATTAGTTTCGTGAAAATGGTGAAGCACCAGCCGATCCCTTTTATTTCATTTTATTGCGCACATTACATGTTCATTACCCATTATATTACAGTATAAAAGTGTTACTGTAGTACATAGTCCAGTACTACAGACTGCTGTAGAAAAAAATTACAGCTAAAAATGCACATTTGATTTTTCATATGTCTGCAATAATAGACCTCCTCTACCACATAGTCCTGAAAATCAAGGATGGACTGTATATTTTTCACCTTCCCATCTGGGTCAGTGTGTGACACACGGGTGTACTGTGTTTGTGCCTGTTGTTGTGTTGGGGACACTATGAGATGCATCCAGCTCTGTGCCATGTGCCACCACCTCAGGTTCCAGAGGAGCATCCTGGATCTGTCCTTGCAGTGGCGCTTCACCAGTTTGCCCAACAATGCCAAGCTGGAGATGGTGCCAAGTATCCGCCCCCGAGCTGGCACACTAGAGAGCACGGTAAAAACCCTGAGGAAGGACTGTTTCCTGACCTAAACAGCCATTTCCTGTCAATGTCCTTTGACCTTATTTGAATAGATGGGTTGAATGTGTGTGTTTTCTGAAGTGTAAACAACCACTCACGCTAATGAAGTGAGTGAACCCAGCGCCTGGCAAGGTGCTCCTTTGAACATCCGCTAACTTTGTTGTTCATTGGTGAGCACTGTGCCAGGGCTGGCACTTTGATGACCTCACGGCGATGGTGTGAAAAAACAGTGCATGCTTCCATTTTACTGCCTCACCATGAGCTGTAAAAATAATCATGCTTGCAGTTCCAAGATACTTCTTCCCTTTGATTGCTGCATTTTCCAGGCTTCTTCTGTTTTTCCCCCCTCTTCTTTTTCTCCTTTACTTCAACTGTGCAAAGTTTGCAGAGCCCATTTTAATTTCACTGTCTGTTTTTGCACTCTAATTATCCTTGTTGCCAAATGTGGCCCAAATTGCTTTTTCTGCGTCTTTGCGTGTGTTCTTTAACATGTTTGATAGGTGCTTTTCCGTTCCCGGCTGTGTGTCTTCATGCCCCATGTCGGTTGGCGGGCATCAGTAAACAACTATGATCCCTGCCTTCTGTCAGGCCTGCACAGACCTCCACAGGAGGCAAGAGGCATCTGTCCAGCAGCTTCCCGCTCCATATGATGGGCCTCTCTATTGGGAGCAGATGATGCCCTGCTGAGTGGAGGCTAATTACTTCAAGACAGGACAGAAGCATTCCTTTGAGGGTCCTTTTTGGGCAGATTCGGGTTTGGACCGAATGGGTGAAAGAGGATTATGAGGCGCCTCGTAAACATACAGAACAGGTTCTCTTCTCATGCAGGTACAGTTAAACAATGCGATAACATGAATTCTGACATAACACAATTGGTGGCTGTCTCCTGTTGTCCTGTGGGATGGCATTAGGAAGTGACGCGTAATTTGCGACTTTCTCAGTTCACTGTACAGTCAGCTTTGTACAGTAGAAGTGACACTATCTTTATTTTTATTTCAGTAGTGTGTTTCCTCTTGATTAAATATATATCATTGATTAGATTCAAAAAACACAATATTAACAAAGTGTAATATTGTAAGAAAAGAAGACTCTATGGAACCAGGGTTGAAATGCTCTTTTAATTATGTGGCAAAAAGTAATGTGCAAATTTATAGTTCTACCCCAGGAACGACAAACACATGAAAAACATTAAATACAACAGAAGAGATACTGCAGGTGAGAAACCAAACATTACAAATATACATATACAATAACTCACCCCGACTAACACTAAGACTTAATAAAATACACCAAACACTTACCAAATGTAACTAAAATGGCACAAACGCTGTGTGGCAAGGGATGATGGGATAGGTCTTTTTTCTAACTGGAAGATCAACTGGAAAAAATATTGCTTTTCATCAACCCACGATAATGCGACGCCGCATTTTACACACTGGAATTCTTTGATCCCGCTTATGTTATGGTGGGGTTTTACAGTATAACAAAAATTGTTTTGTGTCCTTGAGCTGTTAGGAGGACAGGTGTGAGGGGTACCTGTGCTGTTTACGGCTGGGTTTGTGTCTTGATACTTCTCATGTTATCGCTTCCTTTGTGACTTGGGGAAAAAGTGCATCCTCGGTGTTGTGGCAGTATTATGTCAGCAGGTAGTTAAGGCCTCTGTGTGCTCTTTACCCTATGTTTGTAGTTGAACTGTGTAAATTCACCAGTGTTTTGACTAGATTCTCAGACAGGCTGCCTTTGTTGCCTTGGAGACAGCAGGTTGCATGCAGAGAAAGTTTTTTTTTTTGTGACTCACCAAGGCCTGGTGGAATATCCCAGAGTTCCTGGCGGAGGAGGTGACCACAGGCATTGCATGTGTGAGAGCTGCCACCGGAGTGGGGTGCCATTCGGCAGTTCTGCCCATCCTCATCTGCCTCGGTCCCAATCTATCTGTCAGTAGGGTTGTGTTTGGGGTTTCCACTTCTGCCTGGCTGCTGTTCCCATATTCCCCTTTTTTCGCACTGAGAAGAGGGGTTTTTTGAGTGTGTTCTCCTGTGCGCTGTTGCTTTTTCATCAACACACTATGCTTGTGACACTCAACCTACAGGCTTTCCTGCTGTAGGTTGGCACAGCTACGTGCTGAGCGCAAGGAAACCTCCGCAGCTGGAACTGCTCTGGCATGGCCAGCATCAAAGAGCACTCCTCTCTTTCTCCCTTCATCCATTTACACAAGGATCAATAATTCCAGAAATGAGCAGCCCCTAAGTGAGGGCAGGAGGCTGTGTCCACCCCTCCGGGTGATCTGTGGTGTGCTGTGACTTCAAAAGCAGGATGTGTCTGCAGCTTTTGCTCAGCCTTGTGAGGAAATCGGGGTCTTTAGTGGCACAGAATAATGACATCATCAATGTGATGCTGCTGCTACTGCCTCCTAGTAGTAACCCTGTCATCAGGGCTTGATTTTTTTTTTTTTTTTTTTCTCTCTTGGATTCTCCCTCCTTGACTGTCTTGTGTTTTGCTTTTGTTATCCTGGATAAAATTTATTTTGTCTTTCTTTCTACCTCAGGATCACCACTGGGGTGTCTGAATCTTTGTAAGTCTGTCTGCTTGGCTCTCTTTGGGTTTCTGCTATGTGTCAACCGGGGTCCCTCCTGGTGTCTCAGGTCTCTCAGGGACAACTTTAGGCAGGTTATCCATTTCTTGAAAATGTGGCCACGGTGTCCAGACACTCCTGCACGTCCAAAACTTTTCTCGACAAGGTGGGGTGAGTGGTGCTTTCTTTCCGACGGGATTGTGTCCATGTCTGTGTCCCATCACAGGTCCGCATCGCCCTGCAGCTAGAGGATGGCTGCCGGCTCCAGGACTCCTTCTCGTGCAGCCAGACGCTATGGGAGCTTGTCGACCACTTCCCTCAAACCAGGTGGGTGGATCTCTTCCACAGAACATGGCAGTGTGGGAAGTTCCATGTCTAGGGATAAAGGGTCACATCATAAGCCTAAACCTTGAGCTCTCCTTTTTCCTGGTCTCTCTCTATTTGCTGTGCATCTACTGAAGACTAATGACTGGAGCAAATATCCCATGGGCCAGTGTAGTGACTGAGAGTCGCATCAGAAAGTTGTATTGAAATATTTTATTTATTTTAAATTACAGTATCATACCTGCCATCGTCAGGGCTGGCTTTGTTTATGGTGACAGTAAAGAACGTAATTCAGGTATCCCCCGATAGGAGTGAAATTGTTTAATGCCCTTTACTGAGTTATGACCAAAATATCAGGCTTATTTTTCGATACTTACGAGTAACAAGAGTCAAGCATGGGGAAATCTTCAAAGTTCAAGCCATAATGGTAGTTATGTCTCCGACATATGAGATTTCACCTTATGGGCCAATTTCCAGGAACATATCACACTCATCAGTAGTGGGATGCCTGTATTGTCTTTCACATTTTTTACGTCTTAACAGTTTCTGTGTATTTTCCTTTGCAATGAGTTCTACTCTTCAGTATATGCAGTTTATTGTTTTATCCCAGAATAAAACCCCCTCCTTTTCAATGCTTCACCAGACTGGACTTTTGATATGAATGCATGATAAGTGGAGTGGAGAGAAGTGAAACGGTGAAGCTCCAGACACAGATTCTTCCACCTTCTTTCTTGCTGATTGCTATGGCTTTTGAAGTGCCCACCCGTGTACATGCAGCCAAAGGCTTTTATGACTTATAAAAACCCAGTTTTTGAGTGAGCGAGTTGAAGGGGCGCTGTAATCATGCACCCCCCTCACCTCCACCCGATATTTCTCTACATTGCAGAGCAGCCAACTGGCTGTCAGGCCCCTTTTCATCAGGATGACATCATTTTACAACTTAATTCTTTTCCATAGAAGCTTCCAGGGAATTTGGGAATTTGTCCTGGTGGGATCTGGAATTGTGCAGCCTATGATTCGCTTTTATCTTTTGAAATGAACACTCCACTGGCAGTGATGTAAAAACACAGAGGGACCCCTTTTTTCCCCTTGGTGTTCTCTTCAGTTAGTGTTCTTTGATGCACAGAACAAACACACATTTACTCAGGCCTGCAAATGGAGGCCACCCTTGTGGGCGGTTTTGTATGTATCCTGTGTTCCCACTCTGGATTGTTCTGCACTACTTGAATTGCTGTGCTCTTTTGTTTCATGGATCCAGTTGGTTGTTTGTTTGGTGGTGAAAGATCACAGTGAATGTGACCAGTGGATTATTCTGGGAGCTGTGGGGCCATTGTGTGATAGCGACCCTTACACAGCCGCAGTCCTCTATGACCTTTTGCAATGTGCTTGTTATTTCAAATATTGGCAGAATCAGAACTGAATCACATAAAATGAAAATGGTTGTTCTGGAGCAGCAGGTAATGTAGCTGTTAGAACTACTGCTTTGGACTAAATGGCCATGGGTTCAAATCCCCTCCTCTGGCAGTAGTTATCTTGAGCAAAGTATTAAAACAGCTCTATAAATGGATAAATAATTCTAAGTAACTTAAACTGTGAGTTGTTTTGTAAAAAGTCTCACCTAAATGAAATTGGGATTTGGAACCAATGTCTTATATGTCTATTTCTTTAAAACCTACCACTTTTGAGAAAACTGAGCAAAATGTACTCCTCTGAGAGAAGAGTGCAACAGAAACAGCATTTCAGAAATGCACTGTAACCAAATATTTACTCCTGAACTTGTGTCTGACCCCAGTGCTAACAGACACTGATCTTTAGGGTCGTAGGTTAGAGTACGGTTACTCGCCTCTTTTAAATACAAAGAAGGGGAGGGATGAGGCTGGGGGGGGGGTGCTGTAACCTGTTCCCCAGCAAACTCTAAAACCAGATGAGGATCCAGTGGCAACCCTCTGCCCCTGCACCTTCAAAGCCCATGGGAGATCATTAACACATGTTTGAGGCCGACGTTGCTGCATACAGTTGCCAAGGCAAATGGCACTGGTCAGCTCCAGGCGAGGCAAACGGGCTTTCATGTTGGCCAGGGGTTGTTTGCAACCTTTGAGCCCTGCAACCCCACAGTCCTGTGCTATCGACACCTCTTCCTAGAGCGAGTAGCCACGCTGAGGGTTGCAGCATCCAGAGGGTGTGAACGAAAGGGTATGTCCTTCATCCCTTGATTTCACCACATGCTCCTTAACTGCCCCACTCCTTCAGTCTTTGCATTCCCAGAAGTGATGGGGATCACCAGTTGGAAATGGAAAAACCACGCCTATAATCACTATGAGAATATTAAATAAAGATGGCTGGGAAGGTGCTTGTGCTGCCCTCACCACACTACTGAACTTCTCTTCTTTCTCATTACACATTTCTCACCATCAAAGGGATTGGGGGGGACGGTCTTGCCCCGACCTTGAAGCCAGACAGCTGCATATTGCTGACAGGTGTTCCATTTGAAGCTTGTGTGCTCAACCCTTTCCCCCAAAACCCCCTGTGCTCCTCCATCTCAGGAGATGAACAAGGTGAAGCATTTTGGGGGTCAGATGAAGATGGTTAGGAGAGAGAGTGGTTTTGCCTTGTCATAGTGAGGCTAACACTAAGCCAGCCATAAAAGCTCATCCAGTTTCTGTTGTTGCTGCCAGTCCATTATTCAGTATGTCCCACACTTTTTGAAGAGACGTGCTCTGATCTGCATTGAACATCCAGGCTGGAGCCAACAGGGGAAAAAGTTCAGTAGTGCAGTATTTTTGAATTCAAGGTTGTAATGATGCTACTTCAGTATTCCACTACACTTCTGCCATTTTTAGTTCTGAGCTTGAACAGAATGCAAAGTTAAGCTGTATGGAATACCAGTTAATCCCAAGGTGCACAGTGTCTGAAGTTTTGGAGTAGTTTGAGGCAATTGGCATGTCCATGGGATATCCCAAACTGTGGTCCCCTGAGTCGCTATAGCAGAACCAGAATTCTAAACCTAACTGGGCCATTGATTCTAATGGAATCTTCCAGCTGAGTGGGGGAAGCCTTAAACAGCAATGTATGCCAACACATACCATAATATGTTGCATGAATGTGAGAGCTAGCTTTAACCCCTTGTGTCAAATGTGGATTTTTAGTAGATTGTTGGGAACTGATGTGATAGTTACCTAAGGATGTTGAAAACATTGTCTCTCGTTTTACTGTGAATCATGGGTAGCTGACATAAATCACTTGGCTCCTGTTTTTATTGTTCAAGAAGGTCAGGTTCTTCAAAGCTACCCACTTGTTCTCCACAGGATTTCGGAAAACCTGGCAAGTGAATCTACGCCGGGCTGTGTGTACATGAGGGATGAGGTAGGTCACTGTAATAGGTAGATGCTAGTATGGCTGTTGGTTTTCTTAATGACTTTTTGACTACAATAGAAAGGGGAGAGATTTGGGTAGCATAAAGGCCTAGGCAAGTTCCATGGCATCACCTTTGTCAAGATGGAGCTGTATAAGACAAATGCACAAACAGTTACATCAGTGATGCAGGACAGACAGGCTTGATGTTAATTGAACCTGCATCCCAGTCACTTCACCCAGCATTCCTCAATGGCTGAAGTTCCTCAGCCTTGCAATTCCTTAATAACCTTGGTGACTCAAAGGACATGTTAATGTTGAGCAAATGAACAATGTTTTTTAAAGCCCTGGATATATCTAAACTGTCACTGGCATCCAAGTATGGCTTTATAAGGTTATTTTTTGGTAGTTTTTTGGGAAACATGTTGATGCACACTTGATACATGACTTGCAGAAATTTCAGCATTTATTATTTAGTTTGTGATGGGAGAAAAAAACTAAATAGCTTTGACATGACTCTTTGGTAGACCTACAAGTGTTTAGCTTTCACCTTTCAAAAAAACAAATCTGTACTTAACTGTTTATAGATCATTGGGGAGGAATCCCTGAAGAAGACAACACTGAAGTCACTTGGTTTGACTGGCGGGAGTGCTATCATCAGGTGGATGGGGTTTGCTGCTAATAATAACTTGGAATTTTTGGTTAACTGTAACGTATACTATATACTGGACATTTTTTCAGTAACAGTAAAATTTACAAGAGAGACCAATATATAGTCCCTCCTGAGTCATGATGCAACAGTACACTTAATAGACAGCCTCATGTCGTGAAACCACAAGTAGACAAATGGCAATCAAAGGCGTAGAAAACTTGAAGTCTAAATTCTTCCGTTTGAGGTTTCTGAAACAGAACCTGGTTGCTAAAGGTTGCTCTCCGTCTCAGGTATGTGCTGAAAAAGTCCAGATCTCCTGAAGATGGAGAACCCATGGATACGGCCAGTGTGATTACAGCAGCTGTTGATAATACAGAAGAGGTGCCAACGAGTAGTGAGCCAATACCACCTCCCAAAGATAATGGTATTCCAGGTGACATGGTTCTAAACCAGTCTGTCAGGAAGCCAACTGTCGAAGCTGCCTCAACATCTGCAAGCTCTGAGTCCCACGAGTCAGTGCGCCCCAAGAACAGGCCAGTTCAAAAGCAGGACAAGACAGAAGAAAAGCCAGGGCCCTCTGGAGAGTGTTCTATGCAGACCAAGGAAGAGATGGCCTCAGGTTCTGCTGCCTCTACAGTTGCCAGCTTTGTACCCTTCTCTGGTGGAGGCCAGCGGCTTGGAGGTCCTGTGGGGGAAGGCTCAGGAATGTGGAGAGAAGGAGTGCCGACCACCAGCTCCTTGCAAACCTCCCCATCTGGCCCCGGGGGCCCCCCAAAAGCCAAAAAGTCAAAGCCTAGCCATGACCACAAGGTAACCATGTTGTCTTTGTGCTTGAAACCTCTAAATCCCACTCATAACACCAGTGGAAACAATTGCCAGGCCACGCCATCATTGTGAGACACCTTTAGTTCCCACCCAAACACCACTGACTGCAGTTAGCCGATAACAACCCTATATCTTCCGCTTTTTCTCCATCTCCATTCACATGTCATTTCCAAACTGTACAGATATGTAATGCTTTCAGTTGCCAATGGTCTTATCTAAACTGATAATGATATGTGTTGCTTTAGAAATGAAAGTATGTTTGTACCATTTGCTTCTTTTCATTGCAACATTCCTTCAGATTGTGTTGAGCACTTTGGGTGACCTTGGTGAGAAGAGCACAGTATAGAAATAAACTGAAATTGAAACTGTGACTAATGAAGAAAGCTAACCAGCTATTAGAGCAGTAATTAGTAACCTGACTAGTTAAGTAGGGTCCTTTTCTCCTGGTGAGAACAAGGCACCTGATCCACACTGCAGAGCCCCAGGGGCCTCTAGCTAGGGAAGGGTGTCTCAGTCGCCTGGGCCAGTCCAGCTTGTGCTGGAGCGTTCTGGGATTTTCCGTGCTGTCTATAATAAAGCTTTTAAATATACAAGGGAGCCATATATTAGTAGACCCAAGTTTCATGTCCCTGTGACAGCATATCTTTGAGTTGCCAGAAATGTTTGACAAAATGACAGACTGAAATTGACCAGATACCCCTCTGTGCTGAGACAAATGGTTTATGGTTTTCTGTTTTTTGTTTTGGCGATAACCGCAGCATTTGGAGATGGATTAAATGTAGAGTAGGACGGGGGCTGTGATTAGCCATGAAAGTGAGGCCTTTTTAATGTGACACATGTCAAGATGTCCTGATTGCATAGAGGCGGGTTGATCTGGCCTCTCAACAGGGTACAAACGATATAAATTGTAGCTGTACTTTTCACCACACTGACAGCAAAAGCCTGGTATGTATATACAGACTGTCTTCAGAGAGACACAATGCTGAGACACAGAGGTATGCCCAAAAAGTTTATCAAAGCACACATAATCACGTGCTTATACGTTCTGTCACATTTACACATGTAAACACAAATGTGGTCAAGCAAACACAGGCACATTTGTATAGCTGTCATGGCCAGGAATTCACCTGGCTTCATGATTCTTTATTCTGCTACAAAAGTTTGCCAACGGGCTCCTTCTCGAGGTTTACTGTTTTGGGCAAAAATGTCTCTCTAAGCCTAAAAAAGTTAAAATGTACAGTTAATATTACAGACTGATATAGCCACATATATGTGTGGTTGCACATGCAGGCGCTCGCTTTTGCTTACCAGGTGCCCATTTTCCCGCACTTGCACATGCTAACACACATCTATTGTATCACACACCTCCCTTCCCTCTCCTGCCTCATTGTGCCACGAACCCGCTGCAGACCCGCTCTGGGGGTCTGGAACGTTCTGATCCAATCAGCACTTTGAACTGCCCTCTGCAGCCAAACTTTGTCACTTTGATCGCTCCCTGCAGTCTTTGTTCATCCACTTTTCCCATTTATTTGTATATCCTTTTTTGTTTTTGAGTTAATCTGATAATGACGTTTAATTGATTATATGGAAACGTTGGAATGTCCACATGGGTTTGTTTCCTATTATTCTCTTCAAAAACGTTTGCATGTCGTATTGCCTCCTCACCCACTCCTCCTTTCGCCTCTTAAAGTAAATTGAGCCGCTGACATCAAAGCCGCTTGAGGTTAATAAAATAAGTGCTTGGATATTTTCCGTCATGTTCGACACAGGGGCCGCGTTCCGGCATGGAAGACAACAAACAACAACGTCAGTAAGAGTGCAGCACGATGCATTTTTGGCTTATTTCTTGGTACCACTGAGTCTGAGCAGACCAACCCGACACACAGGCTTTGATGTTGGAGAATTTAATTATTTGGAGGTGGCGTCTCTCTTCGGATGCGAGAGGATCCCCCTCCAGCCTCAGACCAGGGTCTTCTCCATTACTTTGTTTATGGTTCCCAGTTAAAACAACACCACGAGGAAGGGCTGCCTGCCTTTGAAGTGCGCGCCTGCTGTTCCTCTTCCGTTTCCTGTCCAGGGCCAGGGCTCTGACCTCTGACCCCTGACTGCATCTGAGTGCCTCCCTGGTGAGGCAGAGATAACTGTAAATGTGCTGCTTCAATGTGCTAATACGGTTGGCCCTCCCAGCCACCCAGGAGCACCAGGTGACTCGGGCAGCTGAGAAGAACAACTCGTGAAATGCACGTCTGTGTCACTTAGTGTTTGTTCACACATTTTTATATCCCACTAGTCGGAGAAACTGAGGGAACTGACCGCTAGTCAGTGCACTGGTGTTTATTTCAGCTCAACTCTTTTATTCAAACCATGAACTAAGTGGACTGCATGATTCAAACAGAATCTGTTCAGTCAGAACTGGCTTTCAAATGTGTTAAATAAAGAGGATGCTCAACAATAGCCGTGGTGAATTTTTTAAAATTAAAATACTACTCTCCCATTTGTGCTGAGGAAATGTGCTCTCCTTGTTTGGGATGTAAAAAAGTAGTGCTGACATGAAACCAATTAAAGGCTAAAATTGGAGTACATTCATCCATCCATCTATTGAGGAGAACTGCTTGTAGAGTGCAGGGGTCATGGTGGTCCAGAGTCTATCCTGGAAGCATAGGGTCCACCCTAGACAGATCACAATACACATTTAATGCAATCGCTCATTAAAATCATATTTTTTGTTTGTTTGTTTGTTTGTTTTTATTTTATGGTAAAATTATAAGCATATTTGTCATGTTTTCACCATTATTCCTATAATGGCTGGTGTGTCAGGAACAGGGTTTGGAGCAGACAGGCAGAAGCACACGGAGGAGGTCAGGGCCGGAGTGGAGAACCAGTGGTATAGGTCAGAGGTTCAAAGGAGCAGATCTGTTCTCCTCCTCATTCTCTCTGCTTTTGTCTTTTTTTATTACTTTTTGCAGTGGTTGTTGCTGCTGTAGCTTTGATGGGCTTGTTGACAGATGTTGTAGCCACGACGACTCCAGCAAAAAGGGCCCCTCCCTCTTCACCCCCCCCAAAGCAACAAAAACCAGAGACAGACGCCACACATTGAGACTGTAAAAACAGCCTAATTCGGTAGTCTTGGTGGCGCAGCATAGCCTGTCTGCTTACCACAAATTGAAATGGCAGAAAGCGGCACGGCTTCTTGGTGGAGATACCTGATTTGAAGTGGCAGCTCAGTTGCGGAGGACGTGGGCCTCACACAGCTCGCTGCTCTGGGCTTCCTTCTGATGCAAAAGCAAACTCAGTTGTAGCAGTTTGGTTTCCAAATTACATTTTGACAACATGTCACAGGAGAAACACATGGGAGTTGACAGAAACACGTGTGAAGCAGTTCAGCTTTTAGTTGTTTAATCATTCAGTCTTGTCACTACGAGAAGTGTTATTTGATTGGTCTCAGAGGAAAAGTACTTAGATTTCCATTTATGTGTTTGGCAGATGCTTTTCTCTGAAGTAATGCACAACTGAGAATAAACAAAAGAGCAGCAACAATTGATGAAGAGCTTTAGACACAGACACATTATGATGAAAGCACAGGTTGTGTCTGATACCACCATGTTGTTGGTTCACATCCCTCCGGTAGCTGCCTATATAAGTGACTTTCAAGCAGCAAACACAGAGATAATCATAGCAGATGGTGTTGGACTCATTTATGTAGCTGTGAAAAGATCAGGAGAGAGAAATGGCTGCCAAAAGGATGGGTTTGGGACCACTTTGGAACCAAAACTGAGACCCTACAGACTTTTGATTTGGCCATCTCCGAGCTGGACCACCAAGCGACTAGAGACGTAGGAGTGCGGTGCTTTTGCTGGGGTCTAGAGAGTGATCAGGTCCTGTAGGGGGAGGTTGTGATGGCGCTCCACTTGTCGCAGAAACACACAAACAGATCCGAACAGTCCGTTAGGTCCTGTAAAGATGTAAAGCCCTCTGGCAAATAGGACTGGTTGATTACATTGCTTTATGTATTTATGTGTGAGATCAACTGGCATCGTGGGACAGCTGAGATCCTATTGACACACATACTGAGGGCAGATTAATCATAACTCCACCTGAAACTCACGTGAACATGGGGGAACATGCAAACTCTATGCACATTGGGCCCGATTTGAACCCAGAGCCCAGCAGTTGTGAGGCACCTGAGGTACACGTTGCAGATTCGCCAAAAACAGTGTTCTTTATGGATTGTTTAAGTTTCCAGTTAAACTGTACACTTCTCAGAGGGCCCACAGAAGATGGATGTCACATGACTCATTTCCAGCGGGACAGTCCTTCGTCTAGGAGCCGCACAGCTGTAATTACGCGAGTTTAGTGGCCTGGGATGTGTGTCCCCAAAAAAAGAAAGAAGGCAGTCTGCAGAGGGTGTCCACCGCCCACGCTGCTGCGTTCACTCTTCACATGTCACTTTTCAAAGTCCAAAATAGAAAAGCAGGCCCTTGTAATTTCCCTCTGTCTGTTTTTTCCTCCCCATTCCGAATGTTTTTGTAAATTTAGATTTTTTTTTTCAGCACTCAGACTGTATTGGAGGCAAACATCAGGATGGTGAAGAGGAGGCGGAGTTTCTGGAGGTAAGAGGGGAGGGCTGAGAGGTGCTGTGACTGCCCCATGTCAGAGATTTTGCTACAGGGGGTACAGCTGTCAACATCAGGATTCCCGCCAGTAGCCAGCAGTAGACGGACAGGTTGCGAGGAGGTGGCGGAGTATCTAGACGGCAGGTAGAAGTGGCCTGGGGAAGATGAGGCTGTCATCTCCACCCTGTGGTGTGTTTGGCAGTAGGGGACAGAGACCAAAGTGACCTATCAGATGAGAGGGCTGTTGTGTCGGTGGCAACAGTGGCAGAGAAGGAGGAGGAGGAGGTAGCAGAGCCCCTTAGCCAGAAAGTCTCACTACAGCAACCCTGCCAGCAGGACCCACAAGTGCCATTGAAAAGTAGGCAGGGGAACCGCAACACACTCGGCACGGACGGCCCCGTAAAACCAAGATGAGAAGAAACTGTCCACCCTCCTTTAAGTGGGCATGTTGTGTAGGAGTAGAAACCCAAACTGAAATGAGCCTGCAGTGCACAGACGCTCATCAGTGTGTACAGTGGAAAGGCTGAGGGGAAAAACCATTGGCTGTCTCTATGGCAACTTGGCGGCGTTTATTAAACCAGAGTCACTTTCTTTTGGTTTATGTTCCATGAGTCTTGGAAGCTGGTAAAGACTGCACGAGGTGACCGCAAGCTGTCTTCTCAATGTTCTTCTTCATTTCAACATCATCATTGTAGGCACTGATGAGATGAACCTTCATCCCTCTTAAAACTGCTTTTTTTAAGCATCCAGATTTAAGTGAAGTGCATTTCAATAAGTTGGCCTTGTGAAGTTCTGAAGACCCTATGCAGTCCTTCCTTCATTAGATGTGAGCAACTGTGTTATCTTCTGTACTGTTTTCAGTCCACTTTATGTAGCCCTTTAATATTATGTTTGCGGTGTTGCTCTTGTTTGGATGTACCTTGCATCTCCCCGGTCTTTTTGCAAACCTTCTTCCTAGTCCCTCAGCTACCCTGCTGCTAACCTCTGAACTTCTCCTGTGCATCGACTTCCATTTATCCACCCTGTATATACTTCTCTTATTCATATTTTAAATAAATACTTCTCTTGTTCCATTAATTTCAGCCCTATGTGTCACGTGTCCACTTTACCAGAACTGTGTCACTCCTGTCTTCTCGCATGACCTCAGCCAGTGGACAGGGAGCCCCTGGTGTACCACATGGATTCTGGCCCACGCCGTATCTCGGTAGAGGATGACTTGCCAGATGAGTTCTTCGAAGTGACCATAGACGACATCCGGAAACGATTTGCACAGCTCAAAAGTGAAAGGTGACTTTGTTAATTTTCTGTTCTGTTATGACCTTGTAGACATTTTTGGGTCCCAGTGTTTATGCTTGTAAACAGTAACAGGGAGAGGGGGGCTCCCCAGTGGTACACAGACTAACCTCTGTTCCCTCGCTGGCTGGCATAGTCCTCCCCGTCTTGTTGCACCTACAGCCACGCAGCTAGAGGGCAGTCTTTTCCGCAGCATCACCTCACCAGATGAACCCATGTTGGAGGAGGGGTATTTTTGCGTTTGTTTCCCACAATGGTGAGGGTGTTATGCAGTGAGAAAGAAAAAGGGGTAAAATGCTTAAAAACGGATATACACAGCTGTAATTTTTTTTTTACATAATGTGAGTGTGACTTTTGATTGGTGTGTTTGTGCTACACACTAGCAAACCACAGAGGCTGTTATTGTGACCATCTCTGTGGCATGGCTGCCTGTGGAATGACAGGACTTTCTCGGATCTGTTTTGTTTCATCGATGTGCACAGGGTTGAGGGTGTAAACGACACAAAGCAAGTTGAAAAAGAGATGGTTGTTTCATCTCAAGGAAACCGATGAGCTTCTGTTGTGTTTTATTGCCAGTTTAGTTTAAAAGTGTGCCCTTGGTACTTTGAAGTGCCAGCAGTGACAGGGGCTCTCTTGTTCTACGGGCTGGAGCAGCTGGCCGCACTACAGACAGAGGTGGCGTCGTGCAAGAGCAGCTGCCGACCGCGCTGAATGCAGAGCTTGTAATTACCTCTGTTAGAAAAGTAAACAGGGGCCCCCTGCTCACTCCCCCACGTGCTCCTCTGCAGCAGTTTCACTTGCCCCGGATGTGGGTACCTGAGGCTGACGCTGAAAGTGACTGAGACACAGTGACCTTGACTGACTGTGTGTCCCTGACAAAGTGACTGTGACTCAAGCACAGTTTCACTCACTGTGCTTGAGTCACAGAGTGACTGTCACTGACAGTCCCTGACTAAATGTGACCCTCTGTGACAGAGTGACTGACTGAATGTGACATGCTGTAACAGTGTCCCTTGGAGTTTGAGTCTGACTGTGGCAGAGTGACTGAGTGACTGACTATGATCCAGTGTGACTGTCTGACTACAGGTTTCGGTGACTTTGCCAGGTCAGTGGGCCTTAGCAGCTTTGGCTTCTCAGACAATAATCTCCATCATACCAGCAGGTCTTCAGTTCCCATGCAGCACTGTGATGACTGTCCACACCGTACTCCATGCATGTAACGTGGCTTTGGCCCCATGTCTGGCTGCCAAGTCATGCCCGGGGCCATGGTGGGGGCATGGGGTCCTGGTGGTGGAGATGGTGTGTAATTTGCACTCAGACGCTGCTATTACAGCTTGTATGCCACGTGGAGGGAGGCGGAGGCATGACTCACGACATGCTTCCCTGTGCCTGCATGTGTGTCGCCCCCTTGTTCTGCTGTGATGGACATGGCCCATCGCCCTGTCACTGGCGATGAAGACAGTGCAGCAGCTCTCTCCTTCTGCATGACGGCTCCACCAGTTGTGCAATGTTCAATTAAAAGGCCTCCATACCCCCTGGGCACTCAGGGTCGTATAAATCAAAAGCAGAGTGCAGAAAGTCCTCAGGTTATTTTTTATTTTTTTGTGGGAAGGCATAAAAATGTGTTTTGGTAGCGGGTGTGAGCCAAAATTCCTTCTCTCCTACGGATCCTCCACGTTCCCCTCTATTCTGCCAGGGCTGGTGTGGTTTGTTTAGTGTTTTATGACCGATTCTGGTCAACCTCAAAACTGCGGTCTCCCACACTGACCAGTTCCCTCAGCAGCTTTCTGGATTTTCATAATGTGGCCCAGCTTTTGAGCCCAGGAAAGCAACTCGACTTTTTTTATTATTGTTTTATCATTTTCTTAAATTGATGTATGACTTTATTAATAGGCCACATACATAACTTCAGCTACGCCAGCTTCTGAAGTGATAAACATGTTTGTTCGTTTGTATATTTCAGGACGCAAACAGGGCTGAAGATGTTTCCATTTCCCTTCAATAAATGTTTGGTATTGCAATAATTAAGGATGAGATGGACTGTAGCTGTTTCAAGTGGCTCGGGGTAATTTTCTAAGAGGAATGCGTGTCTGTTTAAAAAGGAAAAAAAGCTGTTATTGTCAAATTCTTGGTTTGTTTAATGAAGTGGTAATCTGCCTACAAGAAGGAACACCCCTATATGAGCCTTCCAAGTGCTGGTTGTATGGGCTGTGAGGCGCCGTCGGGCGTCACTGTGCTCATGTTACCCTCACTGGCGGCCTGCATTGCCGCACCTGTCTTGGTGTGTGGGGGGGGGTTCCCCATGTCCCCGTAAAGCAACTCCTCTTGATGTTTCCAGGAAACACCTGGAAGAGACGCCACTAATGACCAAGAACATGCGGGAGTCTCAGATGAAGGAGAAGATGGAGAGGTATCCCAAGGTGAAGACTCTGCCCCCTCAGTGGTTGCACCAGACCTCAGAGCTGCAACATGAAAGATATACCGCGGGGGGGCACATTATGCTCATGTCATAAGATCATTAAAGTGTCGAGTTTAATATGAGTAACTTTATCATAAACTTGTATATACAAATATAATTTTTTTTGTTAATCTCAGCATTAGCTGTACGCTTTGAATAGCTAGTTAGCCCTACACTGCATCCTATTTTTTGCTTTTCCTTTGTTTGTTGTTTAAGGTTTATGTTGGTTTCTCCTTGTGTCTCCTTGTAGGTGGTGGTGAGGATCCAGTTTCCTGACAGACATGTTCTACAAGGATTCTTTCGACCATTAGAGACAGGTGAGGGAAAGTGAAAAAACAGTCCTAAGCGTGTAATGTTATGCCAAACCACAGTGTGTAAAGTGCAGAACTTTACACAACAGTCTAAAACAGTGTGTGGACAGGAAGCACAAATTGAGCACCATGGAAGGAGTGTTAGAATTGAATCCTGCATTTGATACCTTTCCTAATGCCGTGATACACCAGCGTAATGGAACGTGTTTATAAAAACCTCAACAAATGTTTAGTATTACTCTAAATTAACTGGTGAGATCAAAGGCAGTTTGCCTGCGATCCAGTATGCCTTTAACATGCATCCCCTTCAGTGTCACGTGTTCTATTTGTATCAGATGCGCTTGGTGGTTAAAAAACACACCATGGTGCCCCTTGATGCATGTGTGATACCTCCATGGCAGTGTGAACAGGCTGTAGTTGGTCCGTGGCCATGTCTGGCAGGTTTCTGGATATGTGTACATGTTCTGCTAACTGTAGGGGTTTTTTTTTAAATTAATTTTAATTCATCAGTATTAGGCCTTAAGCAGATGTCGTTTCCAGTTACAGTCCACACACAGCTAAAGTGGTCCTACCACAAGCACTTAGACCTTCAGACGAATTGTATTAAAACATGAGAGACCTTACAGGTTTCTGGAATCTGTGTGACAGCAGTGCAACTCCACACTAACATCCTTTGGTTGAAAGCAGGTGAAAAAATGAGAAGACTGGGCTTTCCAAAGACCTGATGACAAACAAATGGAAACAGGAGGAATTTTCATTGGCAGCTTGAAGAGAACTGAAGAACTAACTGAATGAAATCACATTTGTTTGTGCCCCAGCTGCCTGCAGAAGGCAGGCTTCCAGTGCATTGTGAAGTTTATAGTCCACTTGGACAGGCATGCCTCTAATATCCCTGCCTTTACTTTTAGGCACCTGTGTGTGGCATTAGCCTTATAAAACACCCACTTTGTCTTTAATGTTAATATGAGCTTGGCTAGCATTTGCTCTGAGTAATATTTGTTGATTTTTTTTTTCTTTTTTTTTTTGAGTGGGTCATACTTGTAAGTATTTTTCTTATTGTGACCACTCATGAGTTACCAGAGTGCAAGGTTTCTTGTCCCATTGCCCGCAATTTACCCTGTTGACTTTTATCGGTTGCCAGTGGGCTGGCGTGGCAGGCAGTCAGTCATTAGGATGGCACACAGCATCTTGTCATACTTCTATAAACCTTCATTCAAAGATCTTGCAACATTGACATTTAAACAAAACAGACTGTGGGCACCCAGGACTGGTTCAGAATGCTATGTATGATTTTCCCGCGACAGTACATGCGACCGACTTGAAGAAGACGGGATGTTGACTCCCACACTCAGCTGATGCATGAAGGAACTACGATGTAGAAACTAGTTGAGTGTCAGTTAAAGAACGTAGAGCACTTAAGGCTGAGACTTTAAGACTGCACAAGACTAGGCTGCACAGTAATGACACCCAAAATGCATGATTCAAAGAACAACAATCTAATGGTTGTACGTGACTCAGACCAGTTGTGTGATCTGAGAGATGCAAGAAGCCATAATGTGATGAACAGCTGAAACTGGAGGACTGTGCTTTGAAGCATAACTCAGGACAGTGACTCAAAGACTATGCAAGATTGACTCAACAGCTCCCGAAACCTGAGTCATGCGGTGCAATATGTGGTGATTCAGAAACTCGGACTTTGAGTCGAGGGGCGTAGAATGACTCTGGCTGTCAAACCCAAGGATCTCCTCTCACCGCTTTTCCTAGACGCTCCACTCCAGACCGTTCTGGGCGCCCATCGTCTTGTGGCAAATTTGGAAAAAGCTATAATAGAGACTTTTCAAAGTCTCTGTGTCTGTGGAGGGGCCTGAAGTAATGAAGACCAGAGTGTAAACTGTCCTACGTGAGCCAGACTGAATTTTTTTGGGGGGGGAATAGAAATGGGGGGGCGGAGAGGGCAAGATCAAACAGCTTAGGCAATTCCACTTGACTTTGATGTCTGTCTCTTTCATTCCTGCGATGGTTTAATTTTATTAGAGTCTTCCACTTAGGGCTCTGAAGAGGCTTTGGCTCTTAGTCTTGCAACCACTTTTACATACACAAACACGCGTGTGCGCACACAAACATGAACATGAGGTCTTCTATCATGAACACACATCAGCAGCTGGTCTAACTGTAAAAATTTAAAACAAGGTTGGTCAACTGAGGCTCAGCGATTGTTTCTTTAGATGCCAACACATCACTAGGAAACAAAGCTGATCTACACATAGTGTGTACATTTCCATTGAGCTGTCGGATTGGCTGTTGTAGCTTTCCAGTTGTGGGATTGTGTAGCGATAAATAAATGAAAGCTGTTGTTTTAGGTTCGTGGGAACCTGGCTTTGGCGTCAGGCTGTGTCTACTTGTTTGATGGAACTCTCATCCTTGTAATGTCCACTTGTGTCCACAGTTAGCATCTTGAAACAATTTGTGAGGAACCACTTGGCAGACCCTCAGATGAACTTCTACCTGTGTGAGTACACCCCCCCATATTTCCTATTCAATGGCCTTAATCTTGCCTTTCATTCTCAACCATCAGTTTTTCCACTCCCACACATTCACATTTCCTCCTTTGAGCATGATTATTTACTTTTACCTTTGTAGTATGCAGGTAGTTTTTCCAAGTGACAAAAGATGACAAAGCACTGAAAAGAGGTATAGTGTTGGCCTCAAAATCATCACTGAAGGCAGGGGCCATTTTGTGAACTGTGACACATTGAAGGGGGACCATTGAGTGACTATGTATTTTAACATGGCTGTGCACGTAGGGTCAACATGTGGTCATCACATGTGGGCATCACAACTAGGCGATGCGAGGTTCCCTTCCCCCCACTGCTGAGAATAGGCACAAGCAGGGGAAAGGGGGCTGAGAATTTGAATGGAAAAAGAAATTAAAGGATGTTGCTTTATAATTGGATTGACCCCACCTAGTCTCTAATTAAACAACAAATTGTTTTATTGCATTCAAAAAGACCAATATTGGCACTGGGTGTGAACAGGGTTCATAAATTCTTTTGCTCTGTCCTTTCTCTCTTATTTTTTCCATGTATGTCTTTTTAATGTGTCTGGTTGACGATCACAGGCAGCCTTTCCAGGATGCTCCTGAAGAGGGTTTTTTAAGTGCAAAATGTCTAGAAGACGGCGGAAAATAAAACTACCACGTCCTTTCTTTATGTCATTAAAAGCATTTATTAAAATGAGTTCAGGTCCTTTGTAATTATATTGTTTTTTTTGTCTGTCTGAACAGTTATTGCACCTCCGAAAGTGAATCTGGATGATCCCACTGCTACCCTCTTCCAGGTAAGGATTGTGTCATTTTATAGTGGTTTCTACTCTTCCATTGTCTCTTGTTTCTCTGGAAGTCAGTGATTATGGTGCTGGACTCCCTGAGTATAATCCAGCTGGACTTTGGTCTGGCGTCTTAGTGCTGCAGTGTCATGGCTCAAACAGTAGAAATACTGTCATAATGGTCGAGACATTCCTGCCTTTTTTGGGTTTAGATACAATGTTAGTGTTAATGGCATTAGATCAGCTTTTTTGGGTGCCTTTTTGGCACCAGATATCAGAAAGTGTGCAATTAATTTAACTTTCCTTTGAATGAATTGAATGAATTTAGCAATATACACTGAAGTGCTAGTGAACCTTCAGCCTGAAAAGAGGCTCAATTCCCTACGGTGTTCAATATACAGCAGACTAGTGGTGCTTTGTTCTCCAACCAGAGCTTTAGCTGACAACTAGTAAGAACAGTCCACGTACCAGCAGGCCCACCGACAGCAAACAGCAAATACGTAGATAGTAGATAGCTGTCAGACAGGTTTGGGAGTGATTCAACAGCTCTGAGGGAGATGGAGTTTGTTCCTAAGGACCATTTGCACTTGTGACCCATGTCTGATGGAAAGGTCAGAAATGGCTCCAGCCACAGCACTGAATGCACATGGCACTGTGTGGATTTACAGCAGTCTGCTGAGTGCCATCATCACTGTCACTCTCACTGCCTTGTTTCACTGACTGTTCTGCATATGGTTTCTCTGGACATAATGAGTGTGACCATAGCTACAGCAGTGCTTGTTTCTGCGTTTGGTGTCAGTTTTGATCTGTTTGCTGGCTTGGAAATGAGAGCTGGTTTTCCGGATGCTTTAAAGCTACTCTGCTGGTTTTTGGATTTTTGATGTTTGCTTTTTCCTTTCCAGAATTCTAGATAGCATGATTAGCATGTAGCTCTTGAGTTGTAACTCTCTTTCCATTTGTGTTTTTCCCCACACCGGTCAAGGCTGTGCTTAAAGCAAAACCACAGCTGCTGGTTTGTCCAGAAAAGGTGAAAAAATAAAACTTGTGTACCAAAAGTCTGATGACTCATACTGAGGCCTGGTGAACTGAATTCCATTATCGCCCTCAAAGTGCGACTGCAGGGCAGGCCTCGGGATTCCGGTCAGGACTCATCTACTGCTCAAGAATGTCAACTAAGAATGACAATACAAGTACTGATGTAAGCCGAACAGCATGGAGAAAAATTCCTGTTGAAAAGTCTCACACTCTTATCTGAGTCAGTGTGCAGGTTTGTTTCTTTATTTCTATTTGTTTTGCCCTCCATGTAATGTCTTCCTCATGAAGGATGGTCGGGTGGCTGCTTCAAAGGCACTTAAGATGTATAATTAATAGCAGAAATGATTGGTAATTAGGATTAGGCCAGAGCACCCTGCTGCCTTCGTGCTTTTCAAAATTCCACTCCTTTCGGATGATTCATCATCTCTTCGTAATCTCATATTAAAACCTTCCCTCATTCAAGCAACTGCAAGAAAACAGTCAACAGCTGTCTAAAGGCGGAACAAGTGCAGGAGGTCCATCTTCCATGATGGGAAAGTAAACATGCTGAGCTCTAACAGGCCTGGACCTTCTGGACAGGATTTGGTTATCAAATCCGGAGAGTTTAAAAGACCTCCCTTTCGATCCGTCACTCAGCCAGGACCAAAGGCGAACATCAGAAATTATCGAACACTGTTGAAACTTCTAAATTCTGTCCTGAAATGTTTCTCCGAAAGTAACCTACATTGGTTTTGTACAATTAGTTATTTATCATGATTTACCAGTTTATGCAGCAGTGGAATTTTCACTGCATCAGTTCATGTCTGCTGACTGTAGCACCCTGTGGTGCCAGGACAGGCTCTGCATTACTCTGACACTGCCTTAAGGCAAGAGGTTAGACAGTGAAGGACTAAATTCACGTTAAGTACCTCAATCACAGGTATTACAGCACAAGTGGAGATTGAAACCTTCTGGAAAATTCTTGTCACGTGATTGTGCAGTATTTCCTAATGCCTTCACTCCTCCATCAAACAAGGTCGTTTTGGGTGGGGGTGGGGGGGACCACACATTGCTGTCCCCAAAGCAAGCAAACACATTACATGCATCTTTGAACTCTGCCAGCTTTGTTTACTTCCAGCCAGTGAGACAACCCTGAGGTGATAAAGCACTGTGATCCTAAAAATAGACTCCCCCCAATGTCTCACGTAATTTTCAGGTTCATTTAAGATTTGAACAGTTGTTTAGCCTGAGCTGTTTTTTCCACACTAAGATAACGAGATTTACTATTTATGGTGTTGTTTGTTTTAGCCATATATTAAGATCTAAAAAACCCCAAAAAACTGAGATTGCAGGCAGCCCCACCACTGATGCATGTTTTGTGATTCCTCAGCATGGCAACAAATAAGCATTGATAATGCCCATGAACGCAACAGACATGCAGGGTTCCACTCCCCCGAAGGCCCGTGTGGAAATTCACCCAGTTTACACTACATAAACAAACAGGATGGAAAACCCAGAACCTTCAAAGTCTGTCGGAAAAGCATAATTTGTCCCCTGCCTGTGAGCTCGTGTCAACTGTCATCTTGAGGGTCTGGGCAGCAGCGGGGCGACATACTGCTGCTTTTCATGTGCCTCAGGTCTCTGTGGGTGGTCTGGTCAAGGCTCTGTTTAATTATTCTGAAGATAAGTGTTTGATTACAAGTGAACATGACTCTCTTGGGGAAGCCATGGAATCCCTACCAGCCCTCTTCACACACACGCACACCTCAGATCTCTGGCGGCTACAACAATTGTGCTGGCACAGAACAGCAGGTTACAAGTGAAAGTTCTGCATGTCCTGGCAAACATCTTGAACTGCATCCACAAAAATGTGGACTTGCTACTGAGCTGGTGACAGACAAAGGTCTAAGCCCAGGACCAGGATATGTACGCCAGAGGATGAACCCATCCTACTTGATTCACACTGGTCAGAATTTGAAGGAGCATCTAGATTTCTTCTGCATGGGACCACCTCGCCTGTCCAGTGCAGGAGTGTGGGAGTGAGGGCAGGTGATAAGGAGCCACGCAGGAGCAGCTGGTCTGATGTGGGTCTTGTGTAGTTTTTTGGGCCTCCTAGGTAGAGGACTGGGTGCTCCAGTTCCTGTTTGTGATCCCTGACCTCATCTGTCTTTGATTTTGTCCAGTCAGAGCTGGCACATGGGGTTAATATAGGCAGCTTTGATCCCTTCTGCCAGGAGTAGAGGCACTTTATCTGATGGCCCCACTGTGTTTTTGTGGGGTCTGACCCAGTGACGCCTTGATGTTGAAGATGGCTTCAGGAAGGGGGTAGGGTTGTGGACCAGAGTTTTCTGTCTGTCATCATGAAGACAAGTACCTTTTTAATCTTTATCAGTCCCCTGCCACCCTCCTCCTCAGGAAGTGTAGATGTGTCCTTCAAAATATGACACATGCTTAGCTGTCCTCCCTGCACTTCCTTCCTCCTCACGCTTCCTTTTGCTTCCTGCTCCTCGGCCACCTGCATTTTTTTAGCTCCTGTGAATTCCCTTTTGTCGCCATCCATCTCACGGTTCCCTTTGCTCCCTGTTGACATGAAGTAGCTGTGAAAATCCAGCGCACACGTTTCCCATGTAATCTATGTAATTATGGATTTGGAGCACAATTAATGCCAATACGTGGAAATCCATCTGATAAACATTTAGTGTGTGAAAAATCATCATTTTTTTGTTGAAACTGTCTTTTTAAAGTGCTGATGCTTAAGCAGCAATTGTCAAAAGGAAACAGCTTTTAACCAATTCACATCAGTTTTCACAGAACTTATTCTGGCAACAGGTAACGGAATTTTGAAGTGTCGATACTTGAGGGTCTTGCCTTTGACTATAATAACAGCTTTCAACAGGGCTTTTTACCAGGTTCTGTATGATTACAGCAGGAATTTGATGATTACATTTTATGCAAAAAAATCTTTATTTTGGTCACACTGAGTGCTGGGCTGTTAACTTTCCACATCATCATCCAGGTGATGTGGGATTAAGTCCTGAGATTGTAAGCATCAAATGGGGAAGCAGTGATGATCTTGAAAGTACTTTGTCTCCAAATGTGCCAAGTGCTGGGGATCATTGTCTTTCTGAACACCAGATTTTTGTTGCAACTGCAGCCTTTTCACTGATGCCATTAAATTTCTTTCCTACGTAACTCGGTGTGCTTTTTTTGTTGTTATTGCTTCAAAGCAATTCTCTGTCGTTGGCTCCATTTGCGAGCATGTAGCCGCAGACAATGGCAGAGCCTTCCTGGTACTTCATAGCCTTGCTGATGCGTTCTGGGACCTGGACTCTTTTCCCCCACCCACCGCATGGTCTCGTTCCTGCGGCCCAGTGACTCAAGGATGCCGCGTCTGTAAACTCTGTTTCGCTTGAAGTGGCTTTTGCTCCATCACACGAGAGTCTTCCTAAACGCAGGAGACGGCTGTCGTGGGCGCTCTCCTGCCCTTTTTTTGTTTTACATTGTTCCTTTGTTACACAGCCCTAAAATAGCAGCACATGAAAACAGGACAACTGTAATGAAGTTGTTTGGTTTTCTTGATCCCCCAGCTATAAAGTGCCAGTGAACCTTTCATCTAGAATGGGTTGTGTGAGCCTTGTGGCCTCCCTGTCTCCTTTCCTCGCTGGTCACGCAGTGCCCCACTTCTGGGCCACCCTCCACACCTCGAGGTTTAGCCTCTTACCATAAGAGCCCTGTTCTTGAGGAAAGGTTTGGAGTTGGAGCTGCAGTCCAGCCTTAAAAGAGGAGTCCTCTAACCATTTCTTTGCAGTCTGTTGAAAACAGAGGGCTTTGCTTTCTGTTTGTTGGAAGTAGAATTGAACAGTTGACAATTTGTTTTTGGTGGGATCTACTGCCATAGTTGTGTTAGGCGCAGCTGATGGACAAAAATCTCTGGCAGTTGAAGATGTAGCACCACGCAAACTTCTGAAATCTGACAGAGCTACTATCTTCCTGTCTGTGTTAGAGCGTGTCATGAACACGGAAAGGCCTTATTCCTCTAGCCTGATACGCATGAATCATCCACACGGGAAATGCAAGCCATGGCAGTACTGACACGTCACTTCGCCACTGACCACAAACTTTCGTGTAACTTTAACATTAAAGCAAAGGCCATTTCAGGCTGACCAAAGCAATCCACAGTGTGTGGGCTGGACATGAAGATACTGGACATTTGTGAGGCCAGTTTCTGTGGATAGTTTGGTGGTCCGTGTGGAAGGGCCTACATCTTCCTGTGGCCAAGATGGCATGCAAACATGTTTTTCTTTATTTTCGTTACTTTGGACAGCCTCTTAGCCCTCCGTCCATCTATCTTGACTTTTTTCCCTGTCTGCTGCACCAGCTTTTGCTTCTCTGCTCCTCTTCAGCGTGAGATAGGCATTCAGAGCTTTAATGGCTTTGTGTCGTGTAATGAAAGGAATGGTTCCCATCCCAGCGGCCCTTTGATTCCGGAACCCCGCTCTTAATTTCCCAGCAGTGTTTGGGCAGCTCTTAAAACAGGACAGTTTGTGTGGACACTAAATTAACATAAATGCATTCCGTGATGGTAATTGTGTTACCAGTCCACACTGATAGACCAGTGGAATGTGTGCGTGAGTTTGTCCGTTTGAGCTCAGCAGCGGATCCAAGTTTTGCATCCATTACGGATGCGGGTGACCGCCACCCTCTTTACCCCTCCCACTGTTGTTTTTCAGTCCCCTTGCTGTCAGGGGAGCGTCACCCCCCAGTCCTGCTGCTATACTCCCTTTGCTGCCTGCATTGCGAGAGGTATCCCTTTGAAGCCAGTGCCCAGTGGACAAAAGCGTTGAGCCCGTCTTGGGCAGCAGTGGCTGTTGTTGGGACCTTTGGGGCAGCGGCAGTGCAGTGGTCAGCAGGAATGAAGACAACAGAGATGGGGATGAATGAGGAATCAAAGTAGTGGGAATTGGTTGTGCTGTAGGAACGGGTTTGGGCGGTGAGAACATTTTAAACTCTTCAAGCTCTTTGAAAGTTGGGATAAAATTCTTGAGTCGTCATCCTTGAGATTTTCGTGTTTTTTGCGGTCATGCATCAGTGTTTATGAAGTAGTCAAGGGTTTGTAAAGCAAAGAAGTTGTGTGGCTGTTTATCTGTGTTGCCTTTGAAAATTTTTCTATCCTTTACTTGCATGTCACCTAGAAGAATAGGACGTTTTTATCCAATGTGAAAAGGTATAAATGGTTTTTTTTTCTTTTTCCCCTTCCCTAAATAGTTTGCTGTGCTTCTGCTCTTCAGACCTGCGGCAGTACAAAGTCATCAAACCCTTTCAGATTCCCAGCGCTAACGACTGCCAAAAGTTCAGCAGCGTTATTGTTTATGGTGCTTCTTCTGAGTTGTCACTTTTATTGGGAGCAGTTTACACTGTGTACAGTTTTATAACACTTCTGTCCAGATTTTATTTTGTTGAGGCTGTTCAATGACTTAATTCCTGCCTCGATCGCAGTGAGAACAAACCACTGCCTTCCAAATCCTTCCGATGGAGCATAGCCGTTTTGAACCGCTGGCTTTCTGGCCGAAAACACTCCATTTTTGGGAACTTGGCCACCTCCAGCAGATGCCAAACATGCAAATGATCTGCAGTGAGCGCTGTTGACACCCAATGTGTCCCTAGTGAGGCTGCTGTCATTGTGGTCACCAGAGGAACAGTTTGTCCGTTCATCAATCTCCCCCCCCTTTTCATGACACTTTGACCACTTCTGTGAAACTTGGGCAGGCGAACAGAATACTCACACTGAAAATGGGAAATGCGGTGTGCCTGTGTACCTTGCCATAATCAAAGCAAAGCCTCACGGCTCCTTCCAGGAGATGTTATCAACAGAACCGCATTTGGGCGTGAGGAGGCCGAAATTGAAGACAGTTCGGCATTCCTGTTTCTTCTCTGCACTTCAAACACCTCGAGGATGTCTGGCATTCAGATGGGCTGGGATCATTACCACATTTTGTGACTTGTCCCGTCTTTGGAACCGGCGCCGCTATAATATGGAGCGCGTTTCACTAGTTTACTCAGCTGTATGTAGGCAAAGTCCGTTTCCAAGGGGAAACACAGCAGTCGCAGAAGTGTCGTGGATGAAAACTATCAGGGAGGTAAAAACCACAATCCAAGTGCTCTGAAGATGGCGCTGTCCTCAACACGGACTCTTCAACTGTGCCAGTAGCAGGATGCCACACCTTGCAGAAGGCCTGTTTAACCCTGCTTCATTCCAACACACAAATATGTTTCCATTGGATCCTCACACTTTTCCTACCTCATCTCTCCACTAGTTTCCTGTAGCTGCCTGTACAGCTCAGCCTTTTATGTATTGCTAACAGAGATGGTCAAAAGATCAGCATCCTGATACCTACAGGACCTCACTACTCCTTCACCTCAGACAACTGGGTGGTCTCACTTGCAAAGGGTCCAAAATTAGAAGTCTTTCGTTCACACTTTTAGCTCCAATGTGGTGGAATGAGCTCCCTCTGACCCTCAGAGCTGCTGAATCCCTCCCAGCAATCAAGAAGGGCCCAGAGCCAGTCTTTCTGACATTGTTTTCTCCTGATAGCTACATAAATTGGTATCACACCATCTTTCATGATTATCTTTGTATTTCTTGTCCAGCTCTTGTGTACCACCAAAAATGGTGTATTTTAGCTGTAATGCATTTGCATTTTCCTACTGTATTACATATTGTATTGCTACCTAGTTCTGTAAAGGCTGGTATCAGACCAACAAACTGTATTTTGATAATTGTGTCTGTTGAGAAATGTACTTTTGTATACTGAGCTTTATGTCACTTAGTAGAATAAAAGTAAGCATTTTTAGGGAAACTGTTCTTACTGCTCCTGGTTACTTGCCCAATCAGATCTCAACTAGAACTAGATTCTTCAGTTAGAATCTTCTAGTCCTATTTTGTCTAGTCTCATCTTACATCATCCTTTTATTCCTCATTTTTGGCATTATTTGCTCTTTTGCTTGTTAATTCAAGTTTGATTTGTTGTTTTGCTGCTGACAAGAAAAAGAAAAAAGCTTTACTCTTAAGTTTCTGTTTTTATGGATATTTTCTTTTCTTTTGTCAGCTAAACCATCCGATCCCATCGTTCTGACGCATGTTCCCACCAAAACACTTTGGATGTTTGGTCTCCAAGACCTGCAAATAGAGAACAGCTACGCACTTTATAGCCTTAAAATAAAAACATATTTTGTCAGCACTATAATATTGTGGTTAATGTTATTATTGTCCTTGTAGCAAAGGAAGGTTTTGTGGGAACCACACAGCGATTACCAGGCAGGGATGTGTCTCTGCTGTGCGGAGAAGACAACTGTATGTGGTCTGTGAAAACGTGTGTTGGTCTCTGCAGCACTGAGCTGAATGAAGAGCTTTGCAGTTTCCTGTAAACATAGTGGGGGACTGTACCAGTTGTCAGTGACTGTGATTGGCCAGTAGGTGTGCAATTGCAGATGTAGTGAAGCACTTTATTCTGCAGCCATGCAAAGAGGGAGCATTAAATCTCCAATTGGTCTGGATGGCTGGGGCAGCTGCTTTCCTTCACAGACAGATACCAGGATCAGCAGTTGGCATGACCCCTTCTGAGCCCCTTGCTGCAGCCATGATCTGCTGTGGCACGTCTGCAGCAGCACTGTATACCTGGTTGACTTTCGTGCTGCTTGTATTCAAGTTGTGTTGCTGCAGGTGCCTCAGTTCAGCCCTAATGCTACAGTGCTCACCAACTGCCCCTCCTCACCAAGCGGTTCCAATTATGCCTCTTCAGCATGTGGCTTGTGTGCGGCCCCCTATCTCATGCACATACGAAACTTTTACAGAACCCTTTATGACATTGGTGCCTCTTACACAAGGTGATAAAGCAGATCACAGGCTCAACAAAGAAAGACACTGCGCCTACAACCCAGCATCCGCGGAGAGGGGGGCGTGGCCTGTGACAGCTCGTTCTGGGGTTATATTTTGTGGCAGTGTTATCCATGGTGCGCTGAGCAACTTCACTGCAGTACAATGTTCAATTTATACAGCAACTATTAAATTTACATTTAAATGCAAATCACTTTTCTGCAAATCAGTACACAAGTAAACAAAAGTGAAGAGCCATTGGATGTTTAAACCACCACTTGTTTACCTGATACCACCACGTTGCTTGGTTCACATCCCTCAAGTAGCTGCCATATTCTTTTCTTATCAGCTCATTTTCATAAGTGTTTCCAAAGTGACTCTTTCTTACTGTGAACTCAAAAGCAATGGTTCTGAGACGGAAAACACCACGGACAACTCAACTTTACAGCCACATTAGAGACTAATGCCGTCATAAATACAAAGTGGAGTCTACACAAATCACGGCAATTTATTTGCTTGGCGAAATTGTTCAAAGGCAGCTTACAAATTGTAAGGTTTTTACATCTTATATATTCTGTGATCCATTACAAGCCGGGATTAGCAGCGCCCACCCTCTGGGCCACATAATAGTGCCGGGCTGCTGCAATTTGGCACGCGTGGTCCCTGGCGGACACCGTAGAGCCATTCCAGATCAGAGGAAAAATCCACGCAGCCTCTGCCGAGTGCTGGCGGGGGTCTGCTGGCGACACTTGATCTGTCTGTCTGCTCACCATGACATCACTGCCCGAGTCCCAGCTGGCACATGCCCATGTCGAAACAAAAACAGACCCTGCGTGCTCGACTGTATGCTGTGTTTAACTAAGACGATGGTCCTGTGAGGGGGTTCATCATACTTGCAGGTTTCGCTACAGGTTCCGAAGATAAGCAGGCAGGATGCACTTTTGAAGACTCTACAGATGTGGTTTTTGGCAACAAGTTCCTTCCTTCCTCAGAACATCTCATGTCTCCTCCAGAGGTCCCCACAAACCCTGCTCCAGAGTGAAGAGTGCATCAACGCTGCCTGTTGTCATGTCTGCACCTTTGTAACCTCTCTGTCTTCTCTCCTCCTCTAGGCCAACCTGTTTCCAGCAGCTCTTGTTTACTTTGGCTCTGATGTCAAAACAGGTCAGTAAATAAATTCATTTTGTTTAAGTTTTTAAAAAGCATAAGAAGCCTAATTATTCTAATTCTTCTTCTGACCCATGCCTGTGTGCCAGGAGGTGCTGCGCTCAGCTCACCCCTAGTAAAGGCAGTTGGTCAGTCAGTGAGGCAGAGAGCAGCTATACTTCCCATCACACAAAGTCTACAGTGAGCTGCAACAGTTGGGGTTTTTTAGTTAAAAGTATGCCTTCATCTTGTGGAACCTCAGTTACCCATATTTTTGTCACTACCAGACTGCATCAGTACTGCTGTTGTACGTTACCATGGTGCACATCACCATTCCTATTGAAAGTGTGAATGCTGCTAATTTACATTAATGCCCTATAGGGATTTCGGTGCTCCTTCCAGTGAAAAGCGCAAGTCCACTTGGGGGAAACTAGATTTTCTTCATGAGGGGTTCACTTAATGAGTCTGATGGGGAGATGAGCTGACTTTTTCCCAGCTCTTCTGCAACAAGTTTCCAGTATGTTGCTCTTATTTCATTTTGTATAGTTTGTCCCTTATAGGTGTTGCTGTGGCTCCTCAGGAGAACTCGCATTTTTCACTGGTCCCATCCATCATTATTCCATAGCTGTGTCAGTACTGCTATCTAAAATTACTGAACTGCAGCACTGCTGTATCTGTGGAGTAATAATATGCACACTCAACTAGATATGTCTGTACTGCTGGTGGAAATGTGAGCCCTGGGAGAAACGTGAATTGTTTGTTTTGGAAAAATAAATAAGTTAAACGTTTAAAACTCAGTTTTAAACTGTGATAGTGTGTCCTCACCCAGTATTGACAAATGCAGTTTGTACGTGTCCCCAGACTGTTACCTGCAGAAGCAGCTGCTTGAGTCTAGCGTGTCAGCCCTGCAGGCAGACGAAACCATCGCTAGGTGAGTGTCCAGCCTGCTCTGCAGCCTCAATATGGGGGCTATTAACGTTGTTATTATCACTGTTGTCTCTCTAGAGGACACCCTTGCTGGAATCTCTCTCATGCTGAAATCCAGCCCTTGCTTTAGACTCGCCTCCCATCCTGCAATCCTCTATAGATAGGCCCAGTTTCCCGGTATTCGTCCACCTCTTGTCCTTTGTCCATGTGCCAGCAGCGCCTTTGTTAAACTCGCTCGAGTGACTCGCCTGAATGTCAGCGCTGACACGTCTGTGGACAGCCTCCAGGTGTATGTCCCGCCCCTCTGACACTCTCTGTGAGAACAAAAGACCTGTGACGGCACAACTACTACAGAACACCTGTTGTGCTTTTCCAGCTGAGTACTCAATACATGCGCACACACACACACACACACACACACACACACACACACAACCCCTGCCCCTAATAATCATAAAGCTCCCTGTCTGTTGCAGATCAGTGTATTGAAAGGAGTGGGATGTACACATGACTGGAAGGATTAAAGTGTATTTATAGACATCACTGCACAGGAAATGACTAGTAACATCCTTTGACCTCTGTTGTTCTACCTCACTCAGGCATTGACCACATGAAATTTGTCTTCCCTTAAATGGTGCTGAGGAAGGAGCAAGGCCTCGGTTACTGAGGCCAGATTTCCTAGTTAAAAAATCCCTGTCATTGTTGGCGTGACCTTTTCACCATTTGGGATACATGGATTAAATGTTCATTTCTGGCAGTAGTAGTGAACACCCCTGATGGTCTTTGTCCATCAGGGTTTGGTGATTGCTTATGCCTGACGAAATGACAGGGCTCAGAGATACAAGTTTGTCTTCCTGCCTGGTAAGGGAGATGGTGTTTTAGCTGCACTGAGGGTAGTGGGGGTGGTGGTGGTGGGGGTCTCGAAGCAGCCTGTCACCTCACTGTCCCGTATTTCACGATACACTCCCTCAGCTGCATGCCCCGGTCACCAGCCCCGACCTCTGCTCTGGCGCTTTCAGAAGACCCCTGTCCACTGGCTGCTGTCCACAACGAGCCAGCTGGCTTGCAGGGGGCAAGAGATGAGCAGTCAGAGCCTGACAGCGAAGCCCCCAAGCCGACCAGAACAGACCCCACCAAAGTTCCCAAGTGGCTCAAACTACCTGGTATGTCCTCATTGGTGCCGAACCAGTGGGGTGTCACAAAGACCCCCGGCTGCACAGGCTAGCATTCAGTGCTTCCTCTCACATCCTCCACGCATGCACACCAGCTGGGCCACACCATCTCTCTGTTCGTCTTTTTTGCCTAAATTTCGTACGTCATTGCATCCTACACACACACTGCCTCCACTGTCACAACCCCCAGGGTTTGTCTCATCTCTGCTAGTGTTACCCCACTGAGGGCACCAGCAGATAAGATTGATGCTGATTGCCTGGTGGGTTCAAGAACGTTTCATGCAGGAATCCTGAGGGAAGACACCTATTAGGGGCTTCCAAACAAAGTGAGCGCCACAGAGTTGCTTTTGCATCCTGCTTTGCTCCACTGTGCTTTTGCTGCCCCCATCCAAAAGCCAACACCACCCCACCTCACCAGATCAGTCGAGATCCGTGAAGCTGCTGTCCCTCTTCCCTTTGGGTGACATGCTGGGCCCATCACACCCTCCTGCAATGGAGGTGTGAAAAAAAGACCGTTTCTTGCCATCCTCTGTGTTTTACAAGCTCTATTGAAAGTGACAAGCCAAATTGCTGACAAGTTTTTGGTGAAAGCAGCAAAAGTTTGCACTGACGTGCCAGTTCTGCTCTGCAACTGTAACTCACAGCTTGTTTGCTTTCTCTTCCCATGTGTCTTCATTTAAAAATGGAAATTCCATTTCTTCTCCTCCTCTTTGTTCAGCTTCTTGCAAGTCAGCAGTCACTCTAGTGAAAGATTTAAAATTTGGTAGTGTCAGGAATATTAAAATGTTTTTTTAGCCAAAGCATTTATCCACATTAGTTTTATTTGGAGTGGTGCAGGTGCATTTTTTGCTTAGATCTACAACAGCTGCTGCATATTTGAGTGTCTCTGAGCAGTATTGGGTGTAAGGTGGCCTTAGGTCGGAGTAGCTCCATCCTGAAAGACAGTTTCATCGTCATGACATTTCTTTTTTGGCCACTGTTACAGAAGGAGGCTAAAAGTGACATCATTCCTTGCGACAGGAACAAAACACATCGCCCAGTCGAAATTAGGTTGTTTTATGAGTAATACTTTGGCACGTTGACCTGGTGACAGTACTGTTCCGGCTAAATTTTCCATGATCAGTTGTTCTTTAAAGTTTTTTCTGTCAAAATGCAAACACATGGTCTGTATGTGTGTAGCAAAACCCTGTGACATTTTTTCCTTACAAAAAGTGACTGAATAATATAAGCTGCAATTTCAGATGTGGTTCTAATTTTTAAAAACAAAACAATAAGTGAAGTAATTCAGATTTGTATTTCTGCAGGTAAAAAATGACAACACAACAAACAGCCAATAGCCAATTTGTCGATCGTCTGCCAGTTCACACACAGTTTGGGTAACAGCACTGCAAACCCAGCAACAACTATCAACATACAGAAGATTCAGGTTTATAATGATAAGGATTAATTAAATAAAGAATTCTGCAAGCCAATATCTTGTCTTGTTTCTGATTCTGTGCTACTGACAGTGAAAAGACGTTAATGACAGGATCTGCAGCCATGTTTTTCATTCCAACTCTACACAATGAGCAGCAAACTTGCTTCTACTGCTAGCAACCAATCACAGCCTCTGGCTGCACCTTCTGCTAAGTGGACCAAATTTACACAGACTTTTGCTTTTATCGCTGATGCATTTCTCTAGAGTTACAATGATAAAGTACAGTGATCTATCCTTTTATAGAGCTGGGTAATTTTACCTGTTATTATTCAGCTTAGTGAGCATGGGGAAATTTTCAAAGTTCACACTGACAGTTACTGTAGAGTGCACATCTAAGATAGTTATGGACGTTGGGTTCGATGGCACAAGAATAATTTGGCTCTTATGAGCCCCTTTCCATAAATGCATTACACATGCAAGTAGGGGATACCTATATTTGTATTCTTTGCATTCAACTCTTAGATTTAGCCAGTTATGAAATTCTTAGATGTCCCCCCAAAATGTTAGGAGGACCGAGCATAGCTACAAAAATGCACACACAAATACACACGCACACTCCCTGTGTGTGTTCTATGCTGCCCGCTTTGATCACTAACTAATAAATGACGAGAGAGCACTTTGCCCACTTCCTCATGTATGAAAGAGGGGCCGCCCGCCACTGGCCTTATTGGGTTCCCTGGGTCTCCACAGTACCATGACAAAAGTGGTAGTGCATAGTCTCAAACCCAACTCTTCAACGAAACACCTAGATGGGTGTGTTTCCCTCTTGAGTGCTTGAAAGCCACATGGTCTCCTGAAAGACCTTGTTCTCTAGGCACCTGCAAGCAAAGAACAGGGCCACTGCCTGTGACCTGCACATCCTGGCCTGCACTGTGGGGTGATTTCACACTCAGAGGAGTAACATGAATAAACAACACAGCTATGACTAATGCAGCTACCACTACTGTCATTACGGTAACTCCTCAAAACAGAAACGCATGTGGCTCATGGAGGAAATAGCAGCGGTGATGACTAGTGGCTTCTCCCCAGACCCTGGTCATTCAAAAGAGAGAGCGCTACTGTGTCAGGGTTATAAACACCCAAAGTGCATCTCCTGAGGAATGTCGCTGCTCCCGTCTCACAGGCGTCTCCGCACTCACAGCTATTGCTGCCGCTGCCCCGGTCCAAGCGGCTGGAATCACTATTAGCCTTTAATGTTGGATCAAGAAAAGCCTTAACTCATTAGGACCACTTATTCCCTTTACCCCTCCTCTCCTCTAATCATTCACATATGTGCAATAATATCGCCTTCAGATGCTATTTCTTCCACTAAGAGACACACTGGGAATAACTTTACAGGCTGTTTGTAAAGAAACCTCAATGCAAGACCCTTCACATTCCTGTAATATGTATAAATACCTTTATTGTAGCTATTTTCCAAAATTACAAAACTTTGAATTTATGAATTTTATTTAAATGCGAACCATGTTTAACTTTTCCTGCTTTTCATAGGCTACCTGTGAATTGTGCTTTTATATCCTGTAATTTTATACCATAGTAACACTGATAATTATTTTGTATTTTCATCTGTTGATTATCGTACTATAGGGTGACTGTGGTTTGGAGTCTGTCCTGGAAGCAGTGGGTGTAAGGCAGGGAACACAATGGGGCTGGATACCAGTCCATCACAGGACAGTCTCTCACACAGGGCAATTTACAGTCATGAATCCACCAGACACAGACCTTTGGACTGTGGGAGAAAACACCACACAGACTGAGCCAGATTCAGACTGGTATCTGAACCCAGTCTAGATGCTGCAAAGCACCAGTGCTACCTGGTGTGCCACCTTGCCATCATTCTGTCTAAATCATAGAAATTGAGGAAATCCTGCACTAAGACCTGTTTATTTCAGTTATCCAAATCCTATAACATGGAAGAATACGGTATTTATTGTGCCTATTTTTAAATTAGATTTGGGTTCATAAGACTCTGTGTAGACTCCTTTCTGATTAATTTTTATACTGACTTCTTTAAGTGGGTGCACCAATTCCTCACACAATGTGCTTAATGTGTTTCATAAAATTACCTGTTCTGAAGCATTTATATCTCATTACTGTTATGGGGGAAAAAATACTTGTTGGAAAAAATGCATCAGATAAAATGAATACCAAATTAAAATGTAGTTTATGTGCAGTGATGGCACATATTTTATAACAACTCTGACAGAAATAATTTTTGCTAGCATCGTATCTCAATGTTTCTGTTTTCTTTCATTCATTCATTCATTCATTCATTCATTCATTCATCTGTAAACAGTGAACTGCCTGCCATGAGCAGGTCATGGTGGCCTGGAGTGAGACAGGGTGCACATTTCTTGGACACAATTTCATAACTTGGCTCACTGATTATTTATTACTGGTCTCCATCCAGAGATTATAGTATTACAGAGAAGTCCAACCACCACTGGAACTTGACTTGTACCAGAGTGCTCACTGTTTCCAAGGCCATTTAGAGGAGACCATAAGTGTGCATTTTTGTCCCAAAATGGAATAATATGCCAATTGTATGAAAAAAAAGCATTTATTTTCTGTGAACTATTTCCCTTGTACAGAAACCTTTTATATGAGTGTTGAGGTGTATTAAGGAATGTGTGTGTGTGTGTGTGTTCATAAGCATGCAAAAGTTCATTTCTGGTGGAGTTACTGTGAGCGATTTGCATTCCTTCACTTGTATCTGTCAACCTGCCCCCTCAGTCATAAACATTTTGTTCTTGAACTGCCATTGATGTTCAGTTTGAATTTAATTGAGTTCAATGTGCCTCCTATTTGGTATCTGGATAATAATTTGCCCCCCATTTTCAAGCATCTCCACCAGAAGGGGGATTACTGATGACAGGGGCAAAATCAGGGAGCTTTTATAGTGTCAAGAGGGATAAACTCAGCTACCTTATGCCACTGTGGGCTTCATGTTGCACTCTGACCCAGTCTGGCAAAGATCTGCTCCAGTGGGAAGGTTCCACTCCCGTCATGGTCACCAGGCACTCCGGTGATCTCAGGCTTCCACAGCAATCCCTTCTGAACAGCAGAAGTAATGGGTCACAATTGTACTGACACTTAGAAGCAAATAATTTCAATTTACTATATGAACTATGCATGTAGGGTTCAAAAAGTTTGTTACATTCCTCTTTTTAAATTTGCTATTCGGTGGAGGCAGAACTTGAAAGCCACATTTCTGCTGCCAAAATACAATATTCTTCTTATAATTATTATTCTCTTACGTAACACTTCTATGACACATTTATAAACTTTTTCGTTGTGGATAAATAATATTTCGGCAGTTAAATCTTCACAAGACCTGCCAGTGAACCTGCTCAAACATTTCATGTTTTAGCAGTACTGGGCTGTACACCTGTTTGGAGAAAAACTTGCTTTAACTGAAAAAATGGAAATTTTGTACATTTTTAATGTAAAGTATAGACACAAAAGGAATGTTCTAAAGAGCAGTAAACACTGCATTCTAGTTGACTCCCTTCAGTGCCCTATAGCCCACTTGTAGTCGTCTATTTTTTACTGGAAGAAGTAAAAATGTACCAGGTGGGTTTTTATTCAACAATTTTCACCTGAACTAAAGCAGAAAATGTCGAGGAAAAGCGCCACAAACTCCGTACCAGTAGCGCAAGCAAGGCAGCCGCCCTCCTCGTGCGCACATGCGCGCTCTCCATTAGCGCGAGATCGAGGTTCAGGGGCTCCGAATTAACGTAGTTCTGGTGTTTGTATGGTCGCAATGCAAATGCGCTTTGATTCCGTTCCCACGTTCGTTTTTTTGTCGTCAGTGCAGGCATTGGTTTGTGAACTAACAAAGATGAAGGCCTGAGTGGTTAGTGGGCCGTTAAAGTAGAAAATTTTAAACGCCAATGTGTTTCTGTGAATGTCTGGTCGGGGGGGGGACGGTATTGGGCAGGTAAGTCCAGCCCGCGCTCGGTCACGTTCTGCACGTTCAGCGTCACCAGCAGGGGGCAGCAGAGCCAGTCGAATAAACAGCGCATTGTGGTTTTCACGTGTTTGTCGCTGTGTATTTGCGAAGCAGAAACCTGCAACATCTTGGTCGTAACTGCACTTCTATAATTTTGCTTCCAGCTGTAAGCAAATAACACACAATATCATAATCTTCATTGTCAATTAGCTCAGCTACTCCGGGATCGAATTATATATTTTTTAAAAGCTGTAATTGTTTTACTTTTTAGCCGCCAGCAGGTCGCGTTGCCGCCTCACTGTATCCAGCCTGTTTGGATGTAGGTTCGAATCCAGCTCATTCTGTGTGGAGTTTGCATGTTCTTCCGTGTCCACATGGGTAAGGGTTTCCTTCCACAGTCTAGTGAGGTGTGTTTTAGGTGGACACATCACCCTACAGTGTGTGTAGTCATCTGAGTGTGTCAGGAGGATAGTGGTTAAATTTCGTTAAATTTTGGGTTGGAAGAACAAATCAAAGTAAGATTTTGTAGGCAAATTTGCCAAAGTAATAATGAAATTTTGATTATGAAAGTCTACCTCAAATAGATGGAATCCTAGACATGTTGGACTCCCATCATTACAATCAGACCAAAGAAACAGGGAATTATTCACAGCTAATGATGGCTGCATAAATTTCTGAGCACTTAGTCGTCACCCTCCACATTCCTCTCGGTGAGCGAAGATCCTAATCTGTGCTCACTCTCCACGTTACTCACATCCAGCTCCCGCCATATGTTTTCTGTTTGTTTTACACTTCAGCGGCCCGTTGTTCACTTGGCCTGAGCAATGCTGATGGACGACTGTCTCATACACACTTGCTCACAGCCATCCCTTCATTCTTCTCATCCTGCCGTCCAGCTGAGGAGACCTGAAGGTGGCCGGAGTTTGGGGGGACTGCAACGCTGTTCCTGACCATCGTCATTGTGTTGCAGCCAAACCACCCTCACCCACAACTCACTCCATTACTCTAATCGCTCACAAATTCTGTAGCCTTTAATGGGGCGGCGGGGGGCTGCTGGAAGCACCTGCTGGAGGCCGAATGGAATGCAGACAGGAGTGACTGGGGCCCTCCTCAGGAAGGGGCAGTGAAAGGGTCACATCTATGTTAAGGTTGTCAATCCCTAACCCCTGCAGCCTACCTGCAAACACATCCCAAACCCAGAGTGTGTGGCAGACTGCAGAGCCCTAAATAACTCTACCTGACTGCTAGCCATGTAAAGGTGCCCATTATGGATGGCAGGGGCCCTCGGAGGAGGGGTGACATCAGGACACCTGGGAGTCGTGAGGAATCCTTAGTCTTCTGGGTTGCAACTCATGCTGTGCTTCATTCACCTGCCCTCACATTCTGCCGCATCTGCTGCTAAGATGCTAACTCACAAACACACACACACACACACACACACACACACACACCTATATTCACAGGCTGGATGTTCTTTGTGCTCTCTTGAAAAACAAAAATCCTTTCTGATTTTAAAAAATTTGGAAAGGCTTCTGTGAAAATGCTGACTTTGAGAGCAAGACGTGGCTGAGATTATGACGCGCAGCTGCTGGATGAAAGCACAGCAACCAAAGGCATGTTGGTAACTCGGATGGCGGGTTTCCACAAACATCTCGGGTGGGATGCTGAAAATGAAGAAATAAAACTTTGCATCTTAACATAACTTTCCATCCATGAATCTTTTTTTCTGTTTTTCCCCACTGAGATATAAAATTATATGATATGAATATAAAATGAATAAGGACATGGGATCGAATTCATTCAACTCCCTTCCACAGTGTTTACAACTGACATCTGGTGTTTGTGACTGATCAGTGATAAAGAACGTCAAATGTGTCTGGAATGAATCAGCCTTCATTCGATATTCGAGTTTGTCAAGAAAATGTTTTTTCACTTATTTGAAACTAGTTTTGATTTAAATGTAGCTCAAAGATAAAAGAATTGTTAAAAGTGCTGTTTATTTATTTACTATAGCCTTCTCTGTGGGTTTTATAAAACTGACTCCACTAAACGTCAAGATACATTTCTATTATTGCACTTGTACTGATGGTATAGATCACAAGGCCAATTTTTTATTTTCAAGCCTTTTCAAGTACATTTGATTTTAATACTGTTACAACAAAAGACAAAATAAACCATCCAGGGTGTGTGGCTTCAGGATATAACTACAGCCACAATCCTGCAATGGACCAGCTGTTGATGAAAATGGAACGTTTCGTGTTTACTGACAGTGATATTGCGGTTTAATTACAAATCAAGTTAAGGAAAAATTGAAAGTTTTGCTTGTAATTTGAGAACTTGGTGTCAAATTAAAATATTGGCGGTAAAAAGTGCTAGAAGCACATACTGACATTTTCAGCTGAAAGGGGGTGTGAGACAGTTCAAATGGCCTTAAATAAACTGGTCTTGATTTTGCTGGTTTCATTATGGTTTATATCGAATAAAGTTGTTCGTGTGAGTGTTTTTATTTTACTTTTATCACAGAATTTAGGGTTTCCTCCCCTTCCCACACCTGGGTGAGGACAGTACTGAGGGTGCATTGCTATATTTCAGACATTAAACACAAATTCCTTCACATCGAGCTTTGCTATTTTACCCAAAAGCACTTATTTAACTCGAATTCTTTCACTCCATGTTGCACATTTGTGTGAAGACATTTTTCCTTGAAAAAGCACCTGTTTCACGTTTTTTGCATCATTTAAGCCATAACTGTGGTCCTCAAGGCCTGGAGGGTGAGCTGGCGTGTGCTCAGTCTTACCTCTTAACTGCTATATTAAAGTAGTTCACTGTACAATCTCTCACCTCACCTGGTATTTCAAGTTTAATAAGTGTCAGGCACTAATTAAAATTTATTCTTTAAACCCTGCAGGGGCCCAGCTCCAGGAGGTAAGCACACCAGGAAACAATGAGGTCACTTTAAAGTGTGTAGTTGAGGAGGTGCAAGGCTGGCCTCCTGTGGATGGATGGAGGCCCAGTGAGCGTTAACTGGTCACAGGTTCCTTTCATTCACTGACCTCTAGCGCCTCCCAGTGCACATGAGCAGCAGGCTACATTTCATGTAGGCATCAAAGCTGAACAGGACTTTGTCAGTCATCCAAAAACATCCCACAGAGCAGCCACTTCAGGAGCATTATAACTAGCAACTGCCGATACTGTTTTTAAGACAGCCAGTGCAGTGCCCACGATTGTTTGTGAATCGCTTGCTGTAGCACCTTTCGCTCCCCTTGCTTAAGTCACCACTCCATACAGTGATGTCATTTTAGACGCCCCTTTATGTACAGCATGTGTCAGGAAAACAGGTTGCAGAAATATGACTGCATTATGTTGGACACACTGTCTCCTTAACTTACAGCTGGGACCAGAAGTCTATCTGCAGTAAAATAAAGCCTTGATAATACAGACTTCCACATATATTTTCTTGTTAGATTCTGTAAAAAACTGAAATATTGTTGTAATATCCGTCCATTATTCTCAACCGCTTTATCCTTGCCTGGGTGGAGGTGGTCAGGAGCCTATCCCAGAAGCAGTGGGCACCAGGCTGTGGAACTACATCCTGGATGGGAGTCAGGCCACTGCAGTAGTGCTTTAATGAATATTTTACACATAAAAATAATTAGTGAGGAAACTTGTAGTCAATGCTCATTGTTGACTGATTTATCTTCTAAATGTGTAAAATGCTCCTCACCTTGTTATTAGTCACCAACACACAAGGACACCAGACATTGTAAACACTGTAGAAGTGATTTGAATGTAGCCACTGCTACTTTTTTCTGTCTAGAAGCTCTTAACTGCCATCTACCAGCTAAGGGGATAACACATCTTTGTACCACTACAGATGGAAATTGTAGAAAACTGATATATGAAGAAAATGAAACTGAACTGGAAAATTATAACTCAAAAGTTCCTAAGATGAGGAGTGAGTGTATATTTAAAATTAGTGCAGAACAGTGGGGCTGGATTAAACATGTTTCGTGAGACAAAAAGCAGTTTTATCTTATGAACCCATGTTTTTTGGGTCCATAGAGGGTCACTGGTTTAACTTTCTGTGGATCTGCTACTCAACAAAAATACCATAACAATTCATAACTAAGTTACTAACTAAAAGCCACTAGTTTGTCTTGTTCACCGCATCAAGACCTTTTTATGAGGTCTTTGGGTTCAGTGACAAAATGTACGTGACATGTACCATCTGAACCTGGCAAAGAGATTAATGTAATAGAGGTTGGGAGGGGAGTTCAAGGGTCGGACACCTTGAGTCCCCACCCTCCCCCAACACACTTACACACACGCCATTCCTATGTGGGATTCCTTCCTGCTCATTTCTGCATCTCAGATCCCTATTTATAGCATTGGTATGGTCCTTTCCTCACAGAACTCAGTGGGCCAGCCACACCCAGCACTGCTGGTTAAATTCCTCGCAGGGTCCGGCATCTCGGGGCTCACAGGCTCTGAGACAGAGGGAAGCAAGAGGAACAAACACAGCCCACTGCGTCCAGAGGCAGCTAAGACTGCAACTGTGAAAAGCTGGAGAAATCCTAAGTCAGCAGGAGCACGAAACCTGTGGTTTCCTCATAGATTAGAAATTGCTGTTGTTGGATCCAAGGTTTCTGGCACTTTCCAAAACAAAATCTTTGTAGGGCATCAAAGGGAACCCAGGACAACCCAACAGGAGGACAGACAGAACTGTGGATACCTACCTTGTTATGGGACATTTTATGCAAAATGTTCAAGCCTTTATAAACATGGCTGTTATCTCTCCAATCCCTCGGTAGATGGTTTGAGAAGAACTGCAGATCCACACCAGCTGCAGCCAGTGGTGAGAGCTGCTGCTGACTTTTCCACCATTTCGTTTCAAAGCCATTTTAAATCAAGAGCTCTGTGTAGATGTACTTTGTGGAAGAGAAACTCTGGGGCTGAAGGTTAGCAGACAGTGGACAGCAAGTGAGGAGAACTCCTGGTCAAGCCTGACAACACAAGAGTACAACCAGCAGTTATGAAGAAAACCAGGTGAGACCTGAGGTGAGAAACACTCATTTTAGATACAACTGTGAATTGAGATCAACAGTCAGGAAAGAGACCTTGTAGAAAAACACAGTCTGAGAGAAGATCTGGTTAAGATCTTGTAGAAGGAGGTCTTGGTGACCTACAAGAAGGCTCAGTTGGGCACAGAAGCCAAGGAATAAGCTGGACATCATGGAACCTCAAAGTAGAACCTACCTGGACCTGACTGGGGTGGTGTCCCCACTGGGTGCAGTACGGTTCTTCGAGCTCTTGCTGGGCTGTGTCACCATCAGCCTGGTGGTGCACTGGGGAGCCTACACTGCCCCCTATGGGATGTTTTGCATGGTGGTGTGGTGCCTCTGCTTCAGCATATCTATTCTGGTGCTGGTGCTTGAGGTCACACAGCTCCAAAGCTGCCTTCGCATCTCCTGGGACAACCTAACCGCAACCGTGGCTGTGCTGGCTGTGCTCCTGTGTGCCGTCGCCTCTGTGGTCTATCCTCTCTTCTCCCTGGGCTCCAACTGTTCCCGTGGTGACTGTGGCCCGCGGGGGTTGCGCATCGCTGCTACGGCATGTTCCTGCGCCTGCTGCCTGGCTTATGCCGCTGAGGTGCGTTTTGCCCGTACCCGACCGGGCCACCTGCCGCCTTACATGGCCACAACGCCAGGCCTTCTGAAGGTCACTCAGATCTTTGTGGCTGGCTTCATCTTTGCTGCCCTGTCTTGCAGCAGAGAATACGCACAGCACGCCCCTGCTGTGTACTGTGCAGCAGTGTATAGCTTGTGCCTCGCTGTTAGCACAGTTGTGGTGGCACTGGCTGTGTTGGGAAAGCAGGCGGTCCTGCGCCTTTCCTTTGAACGCTTTGCGGCAGTCTCTAGCCTCCTGGCTGCCCTGCTGTATGTGAGCACCACGGTGGTCTGGCACATCTCCTGCCTTGATGGGAGACACCGAGACCCATGGCGCCAGGGTGGATGCCCACACGGCAGCTGCCCCTTGGACAGTCGCATGGCAGTTGCAGTCTTCACATATGCAAATGTGCTTCTCTACATCACAGATGTGCTGTGTGCACAGAGTGACTGCTGCTCCTTGTGGCGGTGTGGAGCTTCAGCAGCCCCATCCTCTCAAGTAGCCAGCAGGCCGATCTTTTTCCTTACAAACAGCCGCCAACCACGTGCCACCTGGACCCCCCACCGTACCTCCCTGTACCTATGACCACCCTGTGAGACTTTTCAAAATGACTCACATTGTTTAGCTATTTATAAATGTTAACCATTTTTACCTTTGGGTAATTTTTACTGCTTCAACACCTTGCTCAAGGGTACTACAGCAGGAGGTGGGGTCTGAGTCATAAGGAGGGAACTCTACCAACTTCACCACCCACTACCATTTGCCAATCACCAGCACCAGCACCAGCTAGTTACTGTTACCCCATCACTGCCCATTGTTAAGCCTCTGTCCATCCCATTGCCCTTTTGCCCACACCACCAGCCTTCCAGATGGTTCCAGAACCTGTCTCTTAACAGCTCGCTCACCCTCCAAGGACTTGCCCTTGATCTCCACGATGGATCCAGCTGCCTCAGCAAACGTGGCCGTCGCCTCTGCCCGCCCCGCAGGCTCAGCAGATTAGCTGAGCTCCCAGCTCCCGCTCCCAACTCGGCTTGTCAGCCAAATGTGCCTCTCATCTCTCGGCCCAAGGCCCATAATCCCGGCTCAGTGGGTCTTAGGCCACGTCTGCCACAACAGGAAGTCGAGAGATGTTTAGCGAGACCCCGGTTTCCATGGCAATGCTAGAGTATGTTGTGCTTATTCTATTGTGAGTTTTGTGCAGAATCTGAACCTTATTCCTGTTTTTGGGGTATTTTTTTATGGATGATAAGAACAGCCTGGTGTGCAGCTTCCAAAAATGAGATGTTCAACACGTCACTTTTTCCGGTAATGAGTTTCATTTTTTGATTCGTAGGAACAAAAACTTTCTGCTGCACTCGCATCATGATGCACATTTATGGATTATGATGAAAGAAACATCTATTGTTGGGCTGTTATACCACACAACCTCGTATTTGGATCCCAGGAACAGTTATGAATTTTCTGAGACTCATTGTGTGGGTTTTCCTTTAATGTTATTGTGTTGTTGTGTATGTCTGTGTACATGATTGTAAATCTGCATTTTATTGTGTTTCATCCTGAGACAAAATCGGAAAGTACAGCCATTTTTATATAACTGTTTCCGACACAACAAAACACTGCACGAAGTTTTATGAAAACTTAAAATCTTTTCATACAACATTTTCTCATAACCTTATTATTCAGCACAATGTTTTGCTTGTTACAGTTATTTTACTTCCAGTGTACAGCGGTGTCACCATTTGAAACTGAAATTTTTAGAGAGACACACACTTTTGGGCCTTGAACCCAAAAGGTTTTTGTCTGCTGGCAGCGTCACTTGGGCAGTTATGTGGCTAAATATTAACCCCTAAATTGCCCTGGCAATAATGATCACTGGCAAAAATAAAGGCTTCATCTATCAAATAAAGACCATCAAGCATCAGTCACTTGTTACTAACTGTACACAGAGCTACCAGCAGCATTTTCTCTATGTGCTTTAGAGGTGAAAGACTAAGGCAGTGATCCTGCTAACTTTCCTCTATATATCATAACCATCAGGGAGCCAAATTATGAAAACTTCAAAAAAGGTTGAAAGTGCAAGAGAAAAACAAACTGAAAAAAAACACAACAGTAAAAGTTAAAAATAATTGTTTGTTATAAATATTAAATAATATGCATGAAATAAATTTGATTTTGGTATTTCACAAAATTTTAGCTGACATTTTTGCCTAGTGTTTCTTTTCCATAAGAAATTCAGAGAATTCACCTGACATGATGATTTCAAGGAACAAATCTTCTTGACAACTCCCTAGACCTCAATAGCTTTGCTAACACCTGTTCAGTCCTGAATTATTATGAGTCTAGAACTTTACAGTGGATTTTTTCGAAATGAAAAATGTTGAAAATTCTTTAATATATAAGGTTTATAAGTGAATCACTGTTATATGTGATCATCACAAAGCTTCATTTCTCGGGAGATGAAAGTTGAGTGGATCCTACCCTATTTTCGCATGACAGACGAATCATCTGGTGATCTGAGTCATGCTAAAGATAGTGTGTCAGCTGGTTATCTAGCCTCCAGTACCACATGGTGTGAGGCGTGACATCACAGCAACCCGTAAGGAAACAGCCTCATCTGTGAGTTTTCTGGGTGCATCGCAGACACCAAAGAGGCCTATCTGAGGTCGAATGTGACCACAGGCAAAACAAGGCATTGAACAGCTGTGGCTGAGATGCTACTGTGACCCAGTCCAAGGTGAAGACTTGCTAACCCTGTGACATACAAGTAAAGCCACTACATGTCAAAGTGCCTAGATACCACCTTCAGCGGAGGAATGCTCCTCATGTGACTGTGCCGCAAAGGCCTCAGCTACCAACTCTGTCTGGTCTTTTGTCAAAGATGTGGAGAAAATCGTTGAAGAGCAGCTAAATTCGATGAGGAGAAATTGCACCTGGCAGGCCACTGTTTGCCTTCTGAATTCCAAGTGCTCTTCAGCCCATACATTTGGCGGCACCCCCACCCCCCCACCTGCGCTCCTGTGAGCCTTTTCAATTGCGGTCCGAATCGCAGGCAGATATGACGGGACCAGCTGCAGCTGAAATGGGAGCACCGTGAAGGCATTCGGGGGCCGTGGTACTCCCACGGAAACGGATGAGTGACCTCGCCCGAGACAATGTCTGCCTGCGGAATTAAGCGTGCCCATCTCCCCCCGCCTGCCTGCCCCCCTGAGGAGGATGGCAGTTGGTGGAAGGGGGGGTGCCAATCGTCAGCCGTGCTTCGCTTCGCTTCGCTTCCCTCTCTGTACAGACTTTCTTGTGTACGCCGGCATTTGAATAAATCCCTGGGGATTTATCAATAGAGCCAATAAGTGTCGTCATGCTTCACCTGTCAGACAGAGAGGTGGGCTGAACCTGGGCTGCATGCGTTTAATTAATGTGAAGGGGAAAATGGAACAGGGCAACATAAACCCAAGAAAGCAAATCTTCCTCATGCCTGAGATGTCTTTTATTTCTAAACAAATTCCCTCGGCAAAGCCTTTACCACTAAATCGGTGCAGGAAGGCAACGTTTGCAAGGGCTCCTGACAACATGAAATGTTCTGATGGACACCTGACAACTGGATTCATCACTGAGATACTGCTGAGGTCAGAGCAACTTGCTCTACACAGTGACACCTCTTATGCAACTGTAGTTGGCATTGTGAGATGCTGGGAGAATCTGGAAAGATGGGATTGTGGTGGAAAAAGCATTTTTCTTCATTTTTCTGAAGCAGAGCATAAAACCAAGCAATATCTTGAGCTACACATTACACCCTACCTGATCAGTCACTAAATCACAGCAGGAGTACTGCAGTCCTTCACTCATCAGTTCTTGGGTTTGTCCACAATGTGGTGACAAGAACTCTCCGTGTCCTTCAGAGCTGCTGAATCCCTCCCAATAAGAGCCATTTCTCTCCTAACCTCCTGACAGCTACATGAATGAGTCCAGCACCATCTGCTGTGATTATCTATGTATTTGCTGATTGAATCTCACTCCTATAGACAGCTACATGAGGGATGTGAACCAGCACCATGGTGGTATGAGACAAACAAGATCTATTTTGACCAACCTAGGTCTGTGTCTAAAGCTCTTCCTCTGCAGTTGATGCCCTTTTGTTTATTTTGAACTATATGTCATTCAGAGAAAAGTGTCAAATAAACAAATGTAGGTGTAAAATAGCATGGTAGCTTAGCTGTAAATGGTGTTTGAAAACACGTTTGGAAAAAACTTCAGATAATAAAGTTTTAATATATGGGGTTTTAACAAACTATATGTTATTCTGTATAGGTTATCCTGGTACAGATTATTGCTCTGTATGGTTTGAACCAAAGTGACATTCCTAGGAATGCCACATGTCTCAATGAAAGGTGAGGAGTTTCCCTCAAATGGCAGCACTGCAAAGGAAATGGAAAGTTGTGAATGTGAATATTTCATGAAGTACCATTTCATATTGTGTCATCAGTAAAACAGTTGTGCAGCTCTTTTTTATTTCTCAGATGCTGTTTTGCTCTCTGCATGAATTCTTCCTCCTCAAAGCCAACATTACAAAGATACTCACAACACCAGCTCTCCTCAGTGTCAGTGCGAACGGGGATCCACTCAGACACTGTCCGATGGTGCCCTCATGGTGTGGGGCCAGTGACCGACCCACATTCATGCTTGTCATACCAGCCGGGGGAACTCAGCCCATGGGGACCAGGCCCGGTATTGGGGAATGTGCAGCATCCAGATGGCGAAAGCGTCCCTGTCAGCTGTTGACACACTTGGGCTGTTGTAGGGCAAGAGACTCAGGTCCACTGACCGAGGGAGCAGGAACACTCCCCAGAGTGACACAAGTTAAAATAAACACAGAGGGGAATCACTGAAGTGCCAGTCTGGAACAGCTGTGGTCCATCAGCAAGTGTCCTCTGCCAGTGGCTCAATAGCGCCACATATTGACAGCAACTATCATTTAGCTGCAAAGTTTCTGCAAAATATTAGGATGAGTAGATGCATTTTATCTTTCTGACACATTTTAATGCCACCCTCTGTACAGGTGAGAACAGGTGAACCCCACAGGCACTTTGTGTTCCTTCTTTTTAGCTGTGCTGCTTTTTGGTAGTTAGTCTATTTTTTTCACTTTTTTTAATGTGGTAATTATATTTGGAGAAACACTCATCTGAAAAAGAACGATCTTCTAGACAGATGTGTTTACTTGAGTTGTATAATCTCAAATTGTGACACTGCAAATTTAACCTTTCTTGAAATTTGGACAGGAAACGTTTATCAAGCTATGGTACAACTTGTACATATGTGCACATATATGGAAGAATAGTTTCGACTGCATTAATCAGCTAACCTAAGTTATAGAAGTAGCAGATGTGTAAATAATTTTGGATAATGGTTTTACACTTCATTAATCTATGTGTTAAAAATACACGTTATACACTATATATATAGTTACTGTAGAATAGTAAAAGTAAAATGCCTTCAAATTAATAACCTGTCAATCTGTGTCACATATAAACATACACCTGTATGGCATATACTCCTCCTGTGTGCTACATCGACATGCATTTTATCAGTTTCATATGAATAGTATCTGTCTATTGTTTCACCCCTGTAAACAGGGACTCAGTTTCAGTTTTGTAAAAATAGGAAGACTATTTTGGATGCAAATTCTCCCTGGCAGCTGCTTGTAAATATCAGTACACAGAACTATCTAAATCTACAGTATATAACAAATATAAATATATTATATATGTGTGTATGTACTGTTCTCACACAGCAATTCTACCAAATGCACTCATCTGCACACAAAAACAATGGTTGTTACAACCAAACTTTTAAATTCTTTAAACTACTGATCCATAAGAAGACTGTCGGTTGTGCATTTATGTATAAGATTATGTATAAACTTAAACCACTTTGCCGATTTGACCCGCAACTCCCTACAACTGAAAATGATGCAATAAGAAGCGTGATGCGCGGGGCCGACCACGTGTCGCACGCTCTGCGCCATGACTGGCTGCACGCATCCCGCAGCTCACTGTTAATTGGCCAGCGTAGCCATCCGTCAGCGCGCACATGCGGGACACAAAGGGGAGAGGAGGCCACGTTGACACTGAACGCGCTTCACTGGGGAGCTGCGGAGGAGCCGGCCGGTATATCTGGGTGTCTACGTGGAAGGTGAGGACGAAGAGCGGTTTTGCGCGAAACGCTGGTTACAGCACAGCTGGTATTTACGCACCGGTAGGTAACGATCGAGCCTGTGTGGAACTGGCTGCGCTCAGGTTAGTCGCCGTTGGCGCCCTGCAGAGAGTGTGTTAAAAGCGGTGCAGGGGGTCGCTGGGAAAGGACCAGCTGTATGATGCAACGTGCCTCGGAGGAATTACTGCTGCTCCAACTTTGTAGGGTTTGGGGACGTGAAACTGGTCAGTAAATAGTCCTGCTGGCCGTAGTCTGCCTTGGGGATGCTGTTCTGATCAATGTCTGCTTTGTCTTGTAGGTATCTGAAGGCCCAGGATGAGTGTGGGCTTCATTGGAGCGGGTCAGCTGGCCCACGCCCTGGTCAAGGGCTTCACCGCAGCTGGTATGTTGCCATTAAAGGCCCTGTAATATTTTCAGGCTTTAAGAGTCTCACCCCCCAATCCAATCCAACCCCACCCTCCTTACTGTTAATAAGTGTGTCATGAAGATTATGGTATGTGAGGGGTATAGGGTTCACCCCCTAGCTGGGTTTGGCTGCTGCTTGGCTATCGCTGCTGCATGGTGTTTCCGCTTCTGCTTATTTAATCTGTGTTGGATCTGATGTTGCACAAGTTGTCAGGGCCCCCTCCCCCTCCTCCTCCTCTTCCTGCTGATTTGGGCACCTTTTTATCCCACCACTTCAGGGGTGATTGCCACACACAAGATCACGGCGAGCTCCCCTGACACGGACCTCCCCACCGTCTCTGGACTGAGGGTGAGTAGGATCATGGTGTTCAGTCATGTTTACTAGGCCCTCCATCACCTGGGTTTGATCCTGGGGCAATTCACTATTGGGCAAAGGTAGCTAAGCTCCTAGAGCCCTGAGAATCCCAAAAAGATATTTGTGAAACAACTGTGACAGCAATTTGGTATTTTTCAGGACTGAACTTGCTGTCGTAGCTACTGTTGTCATTAGTCTGCTGTCAGTGTGGGGTCCCTGTTCAGTAACGCCTGCAAAAGACTGTTCCTTGTTAGAAACAGTACGATATCACTGCACACCTGTTACATCTTGGAACACGCAAAGTGGCTGTTGGCTGGCTGTTAACCTGGTCTGGGTCAGTGAGCTGTACCAAATAGTCCAAGCAAATTGGCTTGAGATTCACTGTAGGTGCAAAGACACAACCAGCTATTTAAAATAAAATTTACAGTTTTCTTTTATTATTCATTTTCAAAGATCCACTTCTGTTACCTGGATGCAAATTAAAACTCTGGTAAATGGCTAGCGCAGCAGCTCAGCCTTGGAACTGCATGGATTTAAGGGATTATATTGAGTTCTAGTGCAAAATTCATGATTCATAAATTGAGCACATAATGATTTTCTCAGATTGGCATATATACCAGATACAGCATGGACCTTGGCAGCAGCTCTTCTCCTAAGCAGTCCAGGGACCAGTGAAAAGCATTTTTACAACTAGGCCTGACTGAGACTAATAAGTATAGAAAAGGCTGAGTAGTGGGATTGCTGAAGGCCTCATTCTCCAAACTGTTGAATTCACTCTTGTTTAATACCTCCTACAATTTACCCTGTTCCTGTGCAGAAAATGGGAGTGAACTTCACTACAAGCAACAAGGAGACCACCAGCAAGAGTGATGTTCTCTTCCTGGCTGTCAAGCCACACATCATCCCCTTTGTGCTGGACGAGATTGGGCCAGAAATTGAAGACCGCCACCTTATTGTGTCCTGCGCTGCCGGGGTCACCATCAGCTCCATTGAGAAGGTTTGCTCGCTTATTTATTTATTTATTTATTTATTTATTTATTTATTTAGGGGGTGTACAAAGTGTTGAATGTAAGGTGTGCCTTAACCACTACCACAACATGTTTGTTCATTTACCATATTCTAGTAAACCCCTTATAGTCAGGCACTCAACTGTACAGCAGAGTGATGCAACACACAGTAATTGAGTGACCAGTCCATTTGAAACACATCTTTGCACTGTGGGAGGAAATGTATCATCTGGAGGAAACTCTCAAAAACACTGAGTGGCGTTAGGTTGAGGGTTTAATTGCACCATCTAAGTGCTATGAGATGCCAGTGCTGTCTGCTGGTACGTAAGGTGTCAATCATTGAAAATTATGAACATCAGCCTTCATTGAAAATCTGTTCTATTAAAAATGTTTTGTATTGTAACCCTTGCTTTAAGTCAAGGGTGGAAGAATTGTTGTGGGGGTTTTTTTCCCTTTTTTTTTTTTTTTTTTTTTTTTTTTTTTTTAAAGGACTGAGACTAGACAATCAAAAATTGGCTGACTTTGCCTTGTCTGTCAAGAGTAATTTCAAAAAGAGTTATGTTACTTAAGGAAAAATCATCCACAAGTATTGTTTTGGATTATTACTACTGGCTGATCCGTTTTGGTTGATATTCTTAATGTCTAGAGGCAGTCTGTCATGAAAGGTATCAAAAAACTAAAGTTTCTTTCAGAAGCTACATGACTAGTCAATTTTATTGCTTTGTAAAATGCCTACCCTGGAATACAAGCAGAGTCTTCGTGGTTGATAATGATTGGCTTTCTGCACTGCTGCAGAAGTTGCTCCAGTACCGTTCTGCTCCCCGGGTGATGCGCTGCATGACTAACACCCCTGTGGTGGTGCGGGAGGGTGCCACGGTGTATGCCACGGGGACACACGCTGAGGTGGAGGATGGCAAGCTCCTGGAGCAACTCATGGCCAGTGTGGGCTTCTGCACCGAGGTGGAGGAGGACCTTATTGACGCAGTCACTGGCCTGAGCGGTAGCGGCCCCGCCTACGTGAGTGATCACATCCCTAGCAGTTACCCTCCATCTGGCCCAAAATAGCTGTAACATGTCCATTGAGAGGTTTGCTGGACCATACTCCTGGGGTGGGGAAATGTCTGCATCCTGCACTCTGACTTGGCTGCTAGTTCTGTGGTAAGACCACCGAAGGTTGTGTCCACCCTCCCATTAACTTTCTGTAACCGCTTGTGCAGGGTTGTGGTCATCCAGAGTCTATCCTGGAAGCACAGGGCTTGAGGTAGCATCTGCCTAGATGAGACGGTAGTCCATAAGAGAAACGTACAACCATATAATCGAGTCAGATTCTGCTTTAACTCCACCTTTTGCCAAGACTTTCCACCACAGTGGGGGGGGGTGGATGGGTGGCAGTGGCATTGTCATGTAAATACCCTGTTTAACCCCAGTTACGACAGCTGTAGTTCCTCTTGGTTTTTATATTTCACTCACAGAAGGGATTATACAGAACTTGTGTAACAAATGCAATTTAGCCCTCATTAGCATGTGCTCGCTCTTGCTGGCGTTAACTGGGTAATGGAGCGGTGCCAGCTGGGTTAATTACCTAATGAAGCTGAGGGGTGGGAGAGCCGGCCGCCCCCACACTGTTTAATTTCCCATGTGTGAGGTCATGGAGTCGCCCTCCGGTCTGCTTATCTGTTTCTTGCAGTCGCGTCTGTCCGACGCAGCCTTTCTAGTCCAGAATGTGCCTTTTGACTATCTGTTTCATTTTGTGGGACCAGGTGGTTTAATGACAGTGGTATTAATAAGATGTAATAAATCTGCCATCCCACTGCAGGCGTTCACGGCACTGGATGCTCTTGCGGACGGTGGGGTCAAGATGGGGCTGCCCAGGAGGTTAGCTGTCCGGCTAGGAGCCCAGGCCCTGCTGGTGAGTGAACCAGACACACTGGCTGGCTGGTCCATCCATCAGCCAATGAGAAACTGGAACTCGGGTCATGCTGGATGCTGAGCTCCACTCGCATGTTGAACTCGTCAGTTCAATTGACCACTGCCTGTAATGGACCAGGTAGGCTCCCATGCTAAGCCCTCAGGCAGTCTAACTGGGACTGTTCAGAACTGTGGGATATCAAATTTGGTGCTCACTGTTTGGTGTGGTGACAGAAGGCTGCTGTCACATGTCACCGATGGCACTGCTGATAAGTGGATTAACCAGGGAGGCTGTACTTAGCGGTGGATCAGTAGCTTTCAGTCTCATAATTGATCCCCTTGCAGCACTCAGTGCTTTATTGCGTTTCCCCCCCCCAACCTTTAGTTTGTACCTGTTTGTTTACAAACGCTAAACACGTCTACCAAACTTATAGGACACTTGGAAGTGAAGTGCAGAGCTCACGGGTGTCTAATCCAGGACCTCTGTGGAATTTGAACCTGTGCATACCTGAACCTACCCCCCCCAATCCATCAGGGTGCAGCCAAGATGCTGCTAGACTCAGAGCAGCACCCCGGACAGCTGAAGGATAATGTGTGCTCTCCAGGGGGTGCTACCATCCATGCCTTGCATTTCCTTGAGAGCGGGGGCTTCCGCAGCCTGCTCATCAATGCCGTGGAGGCATCCTGCATCAGAACCAGGTGTGTGCGCGCCCACCCACACACACACACACACACCATTTGAAATGGAGCAACAAAGAACCTAAGTATAGTATGTTAATATTTGGCCAAAAGGGGGCACTACTGAGTAATCTATATGGCTTTTGGCCTTAGAGAGGTGCCGATGTTCCTCTGGTGAGGATCTCGAGGTTGGATTGGAAACCTGGTCCTTCTGTCTGCCTCAGCTGCGTGCTATTCTTTTTCAGCTCCCCTGCAAGGGTGCGAGGGATGACAACAAAGCTCGTTTACTCTGATCCCTTAGCGGATCAGTTTTTCAATTCTGCCCTTTTGTGTGCCAGTTATTTTGTTAAATGTAAAAGCTGGGGCCATTCTTCAGGGTACGGCAATCTGTTGCCCTAAATGAAGTGGGTAGTGTGGTGGTTACTGACATCAATCTGATAGCTGAAGGTTGTTCCAGGGTCCTCCTCTTGTATTCTAGAAGGTTTTTATACCTGAAACATGCAGTTCTGGTGGACAAAGGTGGAAGTTGCTTTGAACAAAGCTTGTAATGGATTGGTTACAGCTGTCACTGCACTCAAAGGACCTGGTTTCAATCCCTTCTGCTGTTGTATCCTTAAATAAACTGAAACCATCAATCCAGTATTAAAGGCACAATTGTTAATCACCTGGGGGGGACTACTAAACAGCAGCAACAACAGTGAGCCTTCACCACCTATTCATTATCATCCTCCTCTTCACCTTCACAGGGAGCTGCAATTCCTGGCTGACCAGGAGAGGGTCTCTCCGGCTGCTATCAAGAAGACCACTCTGGACAAGGTGCTCCAGCAGCCAGGGACGACAGGGTCAAGGGTGGAGGCCGGGTCTGGGATCAGCATCTTCAACAAGACCTACCCTGGTTTGAAGAACAACTGAAGGCTGACACACTTGCATACATTTTTACTTAATGTTTCTGCCCCAGATGCCCTGAGAAACAAATTGCATTCAGACCCTTTACTGTATCACTCAGGGAGTGGGACATGTGACCCCAGGTGAGCAAACCTGTTTTTTCCTCAAGTTCGCTAAACCTGGTGGTGTGACTGCTGCTGTTGTATCGCTTTGTCCCTATAAGCGGCAGTTCTCGTTCGAAACATCCTGAGCTCATGGTTCTTGACCTAATCCAGCCTTTCTCAGTTTGATGGGCCACATTCTTCTTGGCTAACTTTAGGAGGCACTGTCCTGGCTCCCCTCGCTCCCTCCTCCTCCCTTTATCACAATTGCTGTGTGTGCGTGCACACGTGCTGTGTACAGAAGCTGACACTGCTCCAGATGGTCACACCAGAACAAGATTGCCCACTACTTTTGCACAATATTTCTCTTGGGCATTACTTGCCGCATTTAAGTACAGCATTTTTGTATAAGCTCCCTGATTTTTATTAATATTCCTCTGGCTTATTTTTGTCATTACAGATGCAGTGCCAGTTTAGGGCCTCTTGAACTTAAATGTCTATCTTAAAATTATTTGTACAGTGCTATATTTTTGAGCACAAACTTTTCCTTTTTTGTTTACCTATTAATTTGTACTCTTTGCATGTAATTGAAAATAATTTTTGCAGTTGACTGAGGGGCAGCAGTTTTTAACAGTTGAGCTACCATTGGTCACTAAAGTTGTGAATACAGTAATAAAGGTGCTGCTTTACCTGGCACTGCGTCTTTGTTTATTTCCTGTGTTCGTCTCTTATTGGAGAGCATGTGATTGGACTTGCTGTTAATTTTCTCTCACCCCATTTTGTTTGCATCACATGATGAAGAAGGTGAACTGTTGTTGCGGTTGCTTCTTCATTCCCCAAACTGGCGATTTAATAATACTTCGAATTATTTGCTCGAAGAACTCGGCGTTGATCTAAGGAATAGGCCACATTTCTCCAGAATACCAAGGTGTTCGTTTTTCATTAGCCCGCTTGCTTCAGCTGGTTGGAGCTTCGATTAAAGCCCCCACCCCCACAGTGGCGGAGTGATTGGAAAGCCGTAGTGCCCCAGGTAGCTGTTTTTATTACCACCTGTGCATAACGGTGCTGCAGATCCAATGAATTTGTAATGGCCTGATGATTGAGCTGGCAGAAGACCTTTCGCAGGGCTCCTAGCCTGAGCTCTGTCCTCCTTTTAAGAGGCTGAAGGAATTTCGAGTTTCATCCTTTTCACTGATGGCTGTGGAAAAGGGGTAAGGGGGCAGCTATAGGAGGGAACACTTAGTATAGCTTGCAATCAGTCAGTCAGATTTCAGCAGTTTCCACCACAATCCTAGTGCAGAGCTTTAAAATTGAAGGTCTGCGATGCCGAAGGGAAGTGGAGAATAATGGGTGCCGAAAAGTACAGGTGGAAGTGACCCTGCCGTGTGACTGCCTGAGCTGTTCTGTGTGCTTTGCTTCATACTGTATGCTTCTAGGATAGACTCTGGACCACTATAACCCAGCAAGTGGTTATTGACAATGGACAGAGCATGAATGCTGTTCCAAATATAACTAGCTGAAATGCACTGGCATCCCACACAGGATTTAGTGTCTCAGCTTACTGCTTTGACTTCAGATCACTGCAACCCTGACCAGGATAAAGGTGGTGTTGATGAAGGGATCGATGGATTGATTCAGCAAGTTGAAGCCAATCCTGACTAGTGAGTAAAACCCTCTGCAAAATTGTCTTAGAATTCATATTTGCTCCTGCAGACTCATAATTGTAATGGAGGGGGGGGTAATGCAATAACAGGTGCATATTTTACTGGTGTGATCAAGCTAAGAATGTAAGCAGCAGGACTTGAACTGGCAACCTTGGGCTTAAAAGCCTCTGCCCTTAACCCCCTGTGCTGCCACTGTGAAAGCTGTCCCATCATGCCAGACAGAAACCAGCCAACTAACCAAACTAAAAACAAGCTCCAACTGTCTTGGAGGAAACTGGAAGTCCTTCATCCAGAATATTCTCCTGCTTAAATTGATCTCTTTTCAAATCCCAGTGTTCCTTGTTTATTGTTTCCAAACAGAATACAGGTCAAATGCTCAGATAATCATACATATTTTTCTGTATAAACACACACAACGGAGAAATATAATGGAGTGACAAATGAGAACAGTACAGTGTTGAGTTGTGCTCTAACAATGGGGTCTAGAGTCCATTTGGGAAAGAGGATTTTGAATTGCAACTGCAGCTGTAACAAATGAACCATGAAATTTGCCACACTTGGTGAAAAAACTAAATTTCCTGATTAAAGCAGGGGAAACAAAAAGATGCTTCAATGACTTTGTTCATTCATTGATTTGATTATTGGGTCACACAAATTAATGCCGACAGATGATGATCAATCCATGCTTGTATTAAACTATCCCTATAAGTGGCCTTAGACAAAAGTGACAACTAAAACAAACAAGTAATTGGAGGAATAGAGTAATCCAACAACTTTTCTACCCCATCACCAGATCAAATTCGTTTTCATGCTGGAGGCCTGTTGTTTATGTAAATCATTCAAGAAAACACAGAGGTACAGTTCTTCATCTTACCAAATATAATCAAAATAAATAGTAAAAAGTGATTAGTCATTGAATCATATGGAAATATACATATCTTTCAGAGATTTTATATCTGGCTGGAAATGCCACTATGTTTTCAGTGCTCCCTTGAGATGATGATAATGATAATTATTATTATTATTATGTTTTTTGTATATTTTGATTGGGTGTGGTGTGTATTTGCTTCATCAGTTACCCTCAGAAAAAAATGCCCCAAATAATAAGAATCCCTTTAATACAGAACAGTTATATATAGTTAGCTGGAAAACTGTGTTTATAAACAGTATGCAGTATTTAATTTGGTGTAAGATGGTCAAACAGAGTGCATTTTACACCGGTAAATTTGAGCTGCTTTATCGGTGTGGATGAGCCCTGTGCCTGTGACCTCCGACCCATCCAGAAGGTGACATTTAATACCCTTGTCAAGCCATGTGTTGCTGCTTCAGATAAATCAACAGTCCCAGTTGACAAACCCACTAGTAACACAACTGAAGGTCTTCAGATAAGAGGGAGTTCATCACGGCAGAAAAGACCTGCAGATGTCCCTGTTGAGGAGCGGGACAACGCTGCATGCAGGCGCTACTTCTCAGTATAAAAGCTGATGAAAACCGAACATCCTCATCTGAGCAATATGGCATAAGCACAAGAACTGGCTGCACATCGCTGGGAAGCTGGATGGAAACTGTTGGCGTGTACATGGCTGTTCTTATCAGCGATATTTCTGTGTACAGAAGACACAATTTTGTCATCATCCATGGAAATTAACGTGACTAGAAAGCTTACTTGGGAAATATCCAAAGAATGTGTGAATATTTAAAATTCCCTCCAGCTATTTGCATAAGCAATGAACGGGATAGAGTCATCACCAGAGCCATGAAACAACACGAAACAGTCATCATGTCTTTGAGCCAAATTATATATTTGTCAGAAAAGGGCTGCTATTCTACATATGTTAAGAATCCAAATAGCTAACCCCAAATAGTTTGGTGTAATCTGGTGATATGGTGGCGTCCATAACAGTACTGTTAATTAGTGCTGTTTTCCACATTAAAAATAATTTTATCCAGCACCAGTTGGGCCAGTTTCTCTAAAAAAAAAAGTGGTGGACAGCACATTTTAAAGTAAAATTCACGCAAATTATTTACATTAACATGACTTGTAGAAGTCACATGTTTTGTTAACTTGACTTGGCTGCACCTTTATTAAAGTTTCATCAAAGGAGTTTTTAAAATCAAAAGTAGTGACTCAAATACTTAATTTTTAAAAACATGGATTTCTCCTTATGGTACCTTTAGCAAAATATTAACAATTTTCAGCAATATTTATCAAGCGTCATGTCGCTTTAGGCTCAGATTGCCTTCAAAAGGAAGATATCAGTTTGCTTCTTGAGCTCAATGTTGGAATTTATAGATTCCATCACACTGGAATTAGGCCTGCAAGGAAACCTCTTTCATCAGTGGGCTGCAGACTTGGCCTGTCCTAATACACTTTGTTTAAATGATCATTTTGAGCACAAAAGAGATCTGCAAACAAACATCAAAACATCAATAAAAAAAGGAATTAAATCAGAAGGAATTTTTAAGCGCTATCAACTTGGACTTGTAGTTCACTACTGACACACAATGACATGTAGATGTCCAAATTTGCATCATGTAATTTCAGAGTAGACAGCAGAGAACATGAAACAAATATAATGTTGAAAGTGTATGGCCTCATGGTTTGTAATCTGACATTTGTCATTGTTAAAAATCATGGCCTGTATGGTTAAAAATATTTGGTCTCCTGGGGGTTCTGAGACAGCTTTGATCGGGTGATGGTCTGTCACTGTGTGCCAAGTCCGCTCCTTTGAGTCTTCATAGGTGTCACACGTCTCTTCGGGTTTATGGTTGGATTTCACAACATCAGGGGTATAAATCTGAATTTCAGTAGTCAACGGACAGAGGTAGCAACTTCTATTGCCTTGTCAAAGGAGGGGTTTGGAGCAGTGGTTTCTTCAGCCCTTGGAAAAAAATCTGTTTTTAATTAATAAGAGAATAAGGGTGATTATGGAATAAGATGGACCTTCCTCTTAGCCATTTTTCAAGGTTTACCACTAATTGTTGGTGGATTATCTTGGGGACGGTGTACACTACACTTGACCCTTCCTTGTCCTAGAGAGCTGATGAGTTTCTAGTGGTTTCTCAACAAATAGCCTCCATACAGTAATTTAAGGTGACAGGCAGGCAGTTACTTAAATGTTCAAGTAGAACAAAATGCTGCTCAGTCCTAACCAAGGCATGAAAGGTCATATTGGATGGTCAGAGATTGTCAGTGATCTTTAGCTGGTAACCAATTTTCTCCTGGAAACTTGACCATTTCCTTTCCATCCATCCATCCATCCATTCATTCAAAACCACCATTTCAGCTGTTCCCACTCCTCTGAATTCTTTGATAGATTTTTGAAGGTGAACCTTATTAAAAGCCAATATTTCTTCATGTTGGTCTTTACTAATACACTGGCAAATGTAATTACAAACTAATTATTAATGCCTAAGATTGCTTCATAGTTCATAGCCCCCAAACCACTGAATACATGAATAATTGATAAATCCTAATTAAATTTAATTCTTATCTGTTCTATTGTTTGCAGTGTACAGCTGAACCAAATCAAGTAGAGCTGACACATTTTATTATTTATTTGCTGAGCCTTACTTATTACATTCTAAATACATATGCAGCTTTATACTGCAAACAGATGCTACATCTAAATCAAATGTTAGTAATTCAGATGCTGGGTGGTACAAAAATAACCATTAACAGGTGCCACCGAGGACCACAGTTAACAATCAACTGAGGGCAGTTCAAAGGCCTCGGTGCATAATTTCAGTGTGTTGCAGTTCAGTTGTATTATTTGAAGAGTTGACAGCATTATTTGATGACTACATCTGCTCACTTGACATCTAAGTGGGAGCTCAGGGGCTTAATTTGAAAGCTACTTCTAAAACCAGAATGGCTGGAGCTGCGTAAGACAAGAATTGTCCACCCTTATCATCCTGCTGATGTGATGGGGAGTCATATTTTTTGTTAAGGTATTTTTTTCCCTTCTTATTTATGAATCAGTATGTTCAGTACTGTATGTTGTAATGTTGTAAAATGCTTAAGGATTTTTAAGGTAAAAACTGTAAAAACTGTGCGCAGCCCTAACTCAAGCTGAGTTCGGTATAAAATGCTGTCTACCAGTATTACAAGTTTAAATATATGTGAAATACAGGAACTGGATTTCCACAGCACATTTTTTACTGCGGGAAGAATGGCGATTCACCTGCAAAAATAGTCCCGAGCTTCTCAAAAAAACTCCAACACTGTCAGCTGGACGTACTGAGGTCCACAAACAAGTCGTTTGCACTGTTTCATTTTCAAATGATCACGCACTGATCTAATCCTTTTGGTGAATTCTGAAACCCTTTGGCACGGCACACTTTTCTCAGTGTTACCTGTGAAATGACATTCATTCTGTGCCTTTCATTCATGGATAGTTCATGTTGTCCTGCTGTGTATCCAACCAGCAGAATAAAGCAATCGTACAACCACTTGCTTGAAGTATCTGCAAATAACTCTGGAGACTGGTCACTTGCCATTAACTGCCAGCACAGGTCTTTCCCTTATTAAAGACCACTGTTTGAAAGATACACAGATGTAACCTTCAAAAGTGGAAAATACATATTGCTCTAATTTGCACCAAAACTCTTCATTAAATAGGGTTGCCTTATGAGAAAACCATTTAACCTGTTATCAGTTAACCAAATAACTTAGAATGTCCCAAGCCAGGACCACTTAGCTTTATATAGTAACACAACACTTTATCCAGATTAATAGCCTGTGTTGTTCAACTTCCCACTGGAGACAAGATAACGGTACCCAAATCCCACTGGGCATGTCTCATAAAAAGCAGTACAGTTGTCACTCAGAGGCAAAATATTGCACTGCCAAAATGGCTTAAAATAGACGTTTGTGCAGAATTCCGCTGGCTGCCTGGTTCGACATGACTGGCTGTCATTGGCTTGTGCAGGGACTCTGGTGACACTGACATTTGCGTCGGGTTCTGTGATGTTCTGCGCTTTATACACTAGCCTACTTTACGGGGCATCTTGCCCATGGCTTGTAGCAACTCACCGTCCCACACACTTGAGCGCGGCTCCCTTTTAATTCTTTTTTTTTTTTTAACCAAACTGATAGAGTGCGCATAAAAGTTTCCCACTAATATGCAAAGCCCTGATGTTCCGTTAATCTAATTTCTTGCACCGCCTCGTCCTCCGCTGAGAGTAACGGCGTAGTAACGACTCCGGTGTATTTTTCCCGCGCGCCGCGCTCGCGCCTCCCGACGATAAGTGTGCAATTAGTAAATGGGAATTTTCCCGCGCACCAGATAACCACAACCTGGGGGCACTGTGAGGAGGGGTTTAAAATAGAAGTTTGGAGAAAATAAGTTTTTTCCCCTCCCGTTTTTTTTTTTACACGGAACAGCACAATGCCCCTGCGAGCTTTGAAAAGATGACAAGCAGCGGAGGGATTTATTCTGATTTGCCCCCGCCGCGTCGCGCCGCTTCTCCGACTTAATGCGCGCTCGCTTTCTGTTTGTTTGCGCGCTCCGGAGGGTCTCCGGGAGGCGATGGAGTGTTTCCGTAATCCCTCTTTTATTCCGAAGGTTATCCTCCACCGGCTCGCAGCGCTCCCGGCGCTGATAAATCGGCCTCCGACACCTTTCATTTGCCTCTCATTACGCGCCGGCGTCGCCGCGCCCTTGTCGGGCCTGGAGGAGCCGTGCGCGCTGCGAAGAGGAGCTGACACTCGGGAAAGGTCAAGAACACCACCACTTCTCCACACATACAACCGGGGTTACGCCGTTCCTTCGCCTCATCCGATGCTTTGTGGCGGATTTGAAAGACATTCTCTGCAAACTCCAGCAGCGGGTGAAAAGCGCGCGACCGTCACATCAGCCTGGGTTCAGTCTAACATTCACTGCAGCAGAGCACCTGCACAAGTGCGCCTATAAATGTTCCAGTAGAACTGACTCTTATAATAGGAGTTTTTTGTTACATTTTCTTGTGAGCCATACTATAATAATTGATGTTGTCCTTGCTATTAAATGCATCAGGCTACCGATTATTTGATAATGAATAGGTATCTTTTCATATTTTCCCTCTACAAAATGTTTATTGCTCTCCACTTTGAACCGGTTCCTTAAACTACATTTCATATTTTCATCAAGAACTTACTTTGATAATGGTTACAAAGGGTTATGGCTATCATCCTGATTCTGCAACTGTTTAAAGATGCTGAAGAAACAGAATTGAAGACCAATCAGTGTCTATATCTATAAAGCACATTCTCTGAAACTGAATCTGGCACAGTGTTACTTCTCACCCTAAGTGATGTTTTTACTGAGTCAAGTTCTTTAGATGCCAAAAAGAACATGTGTTATGCTTAAAATTTTGAACTCAGTCTTTGAATTAAGGCTTGGAAAAGTGCATGTAGCTACGTCACATGCGGAATGTAGTTTTGTCCCAGACAGCGCATATATCATGCTGACCAAATGGCCCAAGCATGACACTAACCCACTTTCTCACAGATATACACACACGGTGCTACATGCATTAATGACTGAGTACGAAATGCAACAAGATAACAGGAACCAACCAGAGCCTTTGGTGAAAACCCACATAAACACAGAAACGACATGTAAACTGTGGTCAGACTGTGTTGAATTCAAACCCACATCCAAATCCACATCCCTGGAGGTTTGAGACACCACCAGTCCCCACTGCATCACTATGCATCCCAGCTTAAAACTGCTCATTTGATAATATCTCCACAACCAAAGCAAAGAGTTTGATTCTTGTTAGACTCATAGCTAAACAACTAAAGCTCACAAAACACACACTGTTCCAGGCCTGAGGTGAGAATGATTTTGCAGGCTCTTTGGTGGCATCCATCACAAGTGGTTGCATTAGCCTGGTGGAGCAGCCAAGGAAGGCTGATGACGTGGTGCAAGATATTTAGGAGATAAAGTGAGGAGGTATTGGCAAGCACGGGTGGCGCCAAAAGGAAACCATACCTTTTTTTTTCTGTTCAGCACAAGAACAACATTTATCCACACAAGCCAAGCTCTATATATTGCACCTGCACCTTAAAATAGGAAAGGACCGGATTAAATTACAGCACTTGGAGCTGGGTACCTGAAACACGGGCCAGTAGCTGCAGTGTTATAAATAGCCTGCCAGCCAAAGGTCATGTGAAGTCAGCATTCCTTTCCATATAAACCATAGTGACCCAAAAACAGAGCACCTACAGGATTTATCTAATTGTGTTTGCTGACAAAATTCTTGTTAAACATGTAATGCTAGACTAGCATTTAAGTACTTTTTACACTAAATTTTGACTCCACAGTCATCATGAAAGGCATATTTAGTTTGTATTGTTGGTCAGTTAATGCTACCCTTGCACAGCTATTTTATATAATGCGATTATGTAAAGTTCTTTTTCATGACAGCTGTACACTGTTCACGATTTGAACAAATCATACAGGCAGACCTACTTTTGGCTATTTGAAGTGCAGTGAAGCACAGTTCTCAGTGGTGAAATACTCTTGTGGGATATGTATTATATGCTTTTTAATTCCTAAATGAGGCAGTGGGTGGCATAGTGGTCAGAGTTGTTGCTTTGCAGTGGGATGACCTGGGTTTGAATCCCCACTCCTGTTGTAGTTCTCTTGATCACAGTACTTACCCTGAATCACTTCAATAAAAATTACTCAGCTGCACAAGTGGATAAATGATTATAAGTATCTCAATATACAAACAGAATATGATGCTTGGTAGAAAGCTAAGTGAATTAATAATACATGCAACCTTCTTGCTCTTAAAATTATGGTAAAGTCCCACCATAAAGCAGTGAAGTGAGGTTCAAAAAACTTCAGTTGTGTAAAATTCTTGGTGGCCTTATTGTGAAGCAAATGAAACATATTTCAGTCAGCTTTCCTGTTACTTTGTTTAAAGAAAAGAGAAAAAGAGGTTTAGGAAATAGTTTATTACAAACAAACGTGCATGTGACTAATGTAATATGTACTAATGATGACAGAATAATACTGTAATGACCTGTTTTGAGTTTGCTGTCAGCAGCGTTAGAAAAAGAGGATGTGACAGGTTAGTCTGTAGATTTGTTTCTCTACCACAGGTTCAAACACCAGACTCTGAGCATAACTCAAAGCTCTCAAACTCTGAACACACAGAAGGGCAACAGTCACATTTATCACCATCAGAAGATGATGCTGATGATTGGAAAGGGAGCAGGAGCATGGGAGCCAACTAACAATAAGGTTATATCTGAATTTTTTTATGGTGAGGCTTCACTCTACTTCGTAACGTTTCACTGAGAGATTGTTCATGAACAACATCACCAAGCTTTCCTACTTGGGATATGAACACTCAACCTTTAGGTCACCAACCCAGTACTGGCTAATCCCTCACTCTCACTTGCTGATTGATGCTAACACCAACTAATATAAATGTACTATGCTTGTTGGGGTTGCCTCCAATCAACCAGGTTTTGGCCTCTTGGTGGGTGGACCTCTCATCATCAGTTATATTTAAATGAACGGCAAAAACTGCTTCTCGGACTTTTGGGAAAATCCAAGTGTAGCGTCGAGGGGTTTATTTTGTTTTTTGGTAGCAGTGGAGCCTAATGTATGAAGTTTCAAGTGGCATGACTCTCGTCCTCGCTGGGGGAAATCTAATTATTTTTAGAGTATTTTTGCCCAGCTTTTCAATGAAAATGGTGATGTTGGGACCTGTGGACTACTCAAATGGGACAAAGATGGAAGACTGGAAGGTTGTGAAGAACAGCATCTGCTTCAAGTTAAAAGAGGTGGACAAGAGTGGGTTCCCAGACCGAGTTTCCTTTGTAAAGGATCTTGTTCTGGGAGTTTTGGGCATTATAGTGGACAGAATCATCTGCCTTCAGTGAAATGGTCCTGCTGGTTATTTTGACCTGACCCTTACAGGCAAAGAAGTCGACTGGGAAACAAAAGAAGTGCAAAAATTTTGGTGAGTACCCAGAGCTTTCTCATTACAAGGAAGATGGGCTCTGGATTGGCAATTTCAGAGTCTTAACTATTTATGTGCAGGATCCCTTTGTCCCAACTAATGCTTGAAAACAATTTGTGGACCTCAACGGTACTTTTAGAAGTCAGAAATGAGCTGGGAATTTGGAGTGGGGCAGGAGAGATTAATGCTCATCTGAACTCAGACCCTATGAAGCTAGATGAACTACAGCACTCAGGCTACCTGCTTATCATGGTCAGTCACCTTCCTGTTGCCTCTGATCGTTGGGGGTACAGAGCCAAGGAATGCAGGACGTGTGGCCTGTGATTGTATAGGCCCTTGCTACCGCACTTGATGTGGGGGAGAGGATGAACTTTCCCACAGCTGTCCCCAGCAGAAACCCAGTAAGATGTGGAGGACCCTGTGGAAGCAGCAGCAGCCGACAATGAGAAAGTGCATGCAGTGCCGGATAGGAGTGAGCACACTCTGACAAGCATGGAGCCTGTACCTACTGGGGTTCGGGATTTGTCCTCCTTGGCCAAGGAGTTGATAGAATTGGCAATAAGGGGAGAAGAAGCTGCAGGAAGAAGAATAATGGCTCTATTTTGGATGCTACATGAAGGCCAAGAGCAATGCCCCTCTCCTGCTGGCAAGAATAAGACTGGTGAGAACCTCTTTCACAGGAAAAGATCTTCTCATACAGCTCTGAGGACTCAGAAATGGAATCAGAATCAATGATTTTATTTAGCATTTGATGGTTTAATTGTATTGAGTATGTTCTATGTTTATTAGTGTATTTGGGTATTTTGTGTGTGTTGACAAAAATATGTGGCAGGGTATGTAAATACAAGTGTATATGTGCAATTGAGGATGAATTTTGAGTACTTGTATTGATTGGATTTGCTGTTTTATGAGGGATAGAATGTTTTTCTTTAGTGATGTAGCAAGAGTTATATTTGGGAAACAGTGAATTTATCATTAATTGGTGGTCAGTTAAGGGGACTTGAATGGTTGAATAAGTTATTGAGGTTGTTTTATTGTTTCAGATGTTTTAAATGATAATTATCACTTATTTTTGGGACTTTTTAATGTTGATATGAGATTTTTGGCCTGCAATTATTTAAAGTATTTTTGTGTGATGTTTGGGTTTAACGTATGTTTTATATGTTAGGTGATAAGGTTATGCTATTTATGTTGAGTTTCCAAGTTTTTCTGTGAGATATAGAACAAATACGAGTGGTATCTAATAAAGTGACAATGAAATGATTAAGGAGACTTTGGATCTACTGGCAGAAAATCTATTTTTGCATTTAATATTTTGTTTGAATTGTGGAAATGTTTTTCTTTGGTGATTTTTTTTTTAAGTATATAAAGGAATGGAAAATAAAAAACAAAGATGGAAAACATTGTGAACTAATTTCTTAATTTTTATCATTTGTGCACAGCTTTCTGTGCAAAGAGGAACCTCCAAAGACTGACTTCCCACTAGTGACAACTCGTTTCCCTCCAGCGGTTATGAATCGTCACTTTGACTTCCTTGTCACTGTAACGGCTCTCTGAATCCTCCGGATGGACCCACACAGGTAAGGAGTTTTTCAACACCACCAGGCCAGTGAAGTCAGCAACTGAACCTCTCCTTCATTAAATCTCATGCCATTCTTCAGCACCTACAGACAGTTTCCTCTCCAAGTGTTCTGAAACAATGTTTTGGCTAAAACAGGAACTGCGCAAGTTATGTCACTTGCCATTCTCAGCAAAAATTACATAAGTGGTCAAGGAGAGAGAGTGAGTGACAGTCTGGTTTGAGTACTAGTGAGTTTGTAATAATAAAGCTGTAGGTGGCTATTCAGGGGGGCTGTCTGCATGGAATTTGCATGTTTACCCCGAGTCTGCTTGGATTTCCTCCCACTGTCCAAAGAGATTTTTTTCAATTTTACCGATCACTCTAAATTGTCAGGTGTGTATGTGAGTGTGTGGTCACCCAGAGATAGACTGGTCCTGTTTAAGGTGTCGGTTCATAGCCTGGTGCTCAGTGATTCTGGCATAAAGCAGTTAAGGATAATGGATGCACGGAGTACAAATGTAGATGTTTTATAAACAAAACCGAGTAAATCTGTAGAAAGATAGAAGGTTAAGCTTCGTTCGACTTTAGGGACACGGAACCAAATTACTTGGGAGGAGTTTGCGCTCAGTTGCGTTCAGGCACTTTGGTGGTTGCCAGTGCGTTCCCTTTCCTTTGCAGACATACGGGAAAGCGCACATTTTCACAATCACACCTACTCAAATCGATTTCCATTCCTTTATAGAGATATGCAGCGGCAGACTGTCCCGGATGATTCATGGCCGCTCCATCCGTGCAATTTGTCAGGCAAACTGCGCACAGCTCTCGCGTACCACCAAAACGAAGTTAATATGAAGATAATCTTCTGCGAAACGTTTTATCCGCAACTCAAATAACCGATCAATTACCTTCGTTTTAATTCGACTACTGATGTCTTAGGTAAAATACTATGATATGACCTTGAAAGCGTTTTCTTGGTTCGTGGCTCGAACCGACGCGACTTCTGCTTCCTTTGAGTTGGTGAGAACAAATGTTTACACGAATTAATTGGAGCGCATTCTTTTATAAACTTCCCATCATACATTGAAATAAGTTATACAAAATGTCATAGTGTTAATACGTTTATGCAATGGGTAATAAGACGAATAGATCCGCTGGGAAATCTGCTCCTGTAGCTCCCGAAAGTCTGCAGACGTGTTGCAGGTTACGAGATTCCTGCCGGGGGTCGTAATGGTTAAGGTCTGCGCTCCTCTCATCCTATTACTCCCTTCCAATCTGCCTTCTTCCTTTATTCATGCGTATATTATTAGCCTCCATAAAGGCTACGTCTAGATGCATATGTTTTCATGCAACAGAAACGGAGGAAAATACCTATTTGCCAGTGTCAGCTGTCACTAGGAGAATTTCAAATATGCATTTATAGTGCCGGGCTGTTGCTGGGGTTCCTCAAAAATTTTTGCAAAACCCGGGAGCCGGCTGTTTCTTTAAAAAATAGCGCGTGTTTGACGATGCAATGAGGCGGAATGTGGCCCCGCTTTTTTCTCTTTGCATACACGCGCCACCCCGCATACACCCCCACCCCACCCACACACACAC
>UFQX01000075.1:0-30859 GCA_900497675.1 Arapaima gigas
CGCACCCGTAATGAGCAGGTCGGGTCTCGGCGTTTGGCCCATTGTTGGTCCAGGACTTTACCAAGTGACGCATTGGACGACCCAGCAATTGGTGGTTGACTTTGTAAGCTAAGACACAAAGTACATGGAATTGCCAGCTGTCCATCACTGAAGTTGAAATCTTTCCGCCTGTCATCTCCACTGATGGACACCTACACGTGGGCACAAAGTTCCATGCACTTTGTATGTTCGTAAAGACAAGGTGCTAGTGGTGTATGCACATAATAAAGAGCAGTTTCCCGGAATGCTGACTTCTAAAGCTTCCTTCAGTAGCAATACTGGAAGATACTACAAGTGCGTCCCGTAGCGAAACGGTGTGAGAGCAGCACTGTATGAATGCGATTTTTATCTTTGCTTTAGTCGGTCGATTATTGTGCGCGATTTCGTCGTGCGACTGTGGATGTTAAACAGTTTGAAGACTGCAGTGGAACTTTAACTAAATTATCCGCGCCTCGGATGGCGTCGACTAAGTGCGGCGATTAGCGGCGGCGGAGTGCGACACGTACAGCGAGGCGTCCTTCCCCTGCGTCGCGCGTCGCTCCTGGAGGGGCGCCGGGGAGGGAAGCCATTCGCTCCACACAGCCCGCAGCTCCACTCACTCCCCGCACACAGTCTCCCTCTCTCTTCCTCACACACACACACACACGCACGCACGCACACACGCACTCGCGCGCGCGCGTTGATTTCCGTCTGTCTGCTGGAGTGGCTCCTCGTCTGAAGCGGCATTAACGTTCCGGGACGGGGCCGTTCCTTCCGTTTCCCTCTGCGCGCGCTTCCCTGCCTGATGTGAGCAGCGCGGTGCGGCAGCGCGAAGAGAAACGCGATGGGAGCCTTCGGAGCGCTGGTGGGGATCTTACATTGCATGGGACTCTACGTTCAGCTGAGTGCCTCTTCCAGACAGGGTGGCCACGGCGAGCTGGAGAACCACGTCTCCGGCAGCGGTATGTGAGCCTCAAGCACAACTGCAAATCTTACGGTAAAACACCACATATACAAAGGATTCGCCTGCACGCGCACCAAGTGAGAAACACTGGGAATAAAGCGGCGCGTGCCGGGGTTGCGTGGGCTTTTTGGCGGTATTTCCCTGCAGAAAGGGAATCTGGAAAGATGAAATATTCTGTATTTCAGTCAAATTTGTAAAACAAGTTGCTTTGGTGGCGGGGTATTTTATTTTTTAGTACAGCAGTTTTTATTGACAGTGCGATGTAGGGAGCGTTTTCAGTTTTCCTACCCAGGGATCCAGGTGATTTCTCGACAGGTTCTGCTGGTGACAACTGGATCTGCTGCGTTTCCATGGGATCCCGCCGGGCTCTGTCTCTGTCTGGAATGGCTTTCCTGCCTCTCCAGCACCACCTGAATGCAGAATTTGCTGTGGGGCGTGGAGCTGCTTGAACTTTAATTCTTCATGGTCAGATTTTATCATTTCACCTGTCTTTTACATTTTAGAGAACCAGTGGGTTGTGAAAGGATGGTGAATATCTGTGTGATGAAGAGAAAAGTTTATGGAGGAGGTAGCTGGCAGAAATTTGCTAGGAATATGGGTTATTGTAATGTGATTATGATGTCATAAAAAAATCTACATCTTGACCTTTGGATGGTGATTTATTTGAGGTTTAGAACCATCTGTGGTTCAGGTGTAGGGCCACCAGGTAGTGTAGTGATTAAGACTGTCACCTTGTCACCTTTGTCCTTCTGCTGGATCCCTCCCCTGCTGTAGTACCCTTGAGTAAGGTGTTGGTTCTGAATTGATTCAGTGTCAGAACACCCTGCATAAATGGCTATTTTATTTGTAAAGTGGTTCCTCTAACACTACAAGTCACCTTATCAAGTATAATAATAATGATGTGTCATAACTCATTCCACCTAGAATTATTGTTTGCAAACGCTCATTCCTTATAAATGACGCTTATAACGCTGAAGAAATGCTGTTGGTGCATCAGGACTTATTTTTATAGATTAACCTTAAAAACTGTCAGTCTTCCATAGGCTTGTGGCTCTTAAAAAACACATCTTAGAAGGTTAAAAATGCCTGTACAGTCTCTGCCAGCCTTTACTGCATCATCTGCAAAACCAGCCCAATACTATACAGAAAATGCCAAAAACCCATTAGAATATATAACACATGTACTATATAGATATAGGGCAGCACGGTGGCGCAGTAAGTATTGTGTCGTCTCAGTGCCTGAGGTGTCTGGGTGATGGTTCTAATCGAGCTCAGTCTGCGTGAAGTTTCCATGTTCTCCCTGTGTTTTTGTGGGTTTCCTCTGGGAGCTCCAGATTCCTCCTGTAGTCCAAAGACAAATGTTTCACGTGAATTGGTCACTCTAAACTGCCCATAGCTTGCATGTGACTGTGTGTGTGGACTGTCATCCTACCCAGGGTGTAGTTTCATAACCAAAGCACCCAGCAGTTCTGAGATAGGCTGGGGACCACCATGATCATGGCCAGGATGTAGCATTTAATGATAATGGAAGGATGGATGTATGTATAAATATTTCTACAGTGATGCTCATAAGCGTTGCCCTGCAGCAGTCCAGATGGACAAGTAATGCAGGGTGTGTTTTTGCATTAGCTTACAAAAAGATCCGATAAGTCACCTCAGGAAGTGGCAGCATGCAGCTGAGTCGGAGCAGTTTCATTGTTAAGGGCTGAAGACACCGAATTTTCTCATTGCAATACGATTTCAACGAGGTGAATTATTAAAAAGCTGTAGGCTAGTTGAAACAGCAGGTGTGTTAGGGCTGGGCTGCGAAAATGAGCAGTCCATTTCTGGGTCTCCAGGACTAGAATTGCAAAAAAAAAAGAACTGAGTTAGAAGGCTTATTATTTGTAGGAAGTCTAAAAGGTCAAGTGAAACGCTGAGAATTTGCTGTGTGCTGAGTGAATTAGTTTGCTGGACAAACGGTGTGAAGTCAGGAGACCCTTTTCCGGGTCAGAGGGTTCAGTCTTATCAGAAATGCGTAACCAGACCTTCATAATAAATTTAAAAAAAACAATTAAAAATGTCCTTGGTCAGTTTGCACATCTAATAATACCACAGGATATCTCATTAAATGATATTTTTTTTAAAGAATTGTCTCTTTGTCAACATCACATGGGAAAATTGCTCGCGGTGTAGCTACCTATACTAGCATAGGTGTAACTTGCACTAGGGTTACTAGGGACGTGCAGGGGGCGCTTTCTAAAAAGACTGGTTCATTTTCCATTACTTTTTTGGAGGGGGGTTGACTGCTCTGCTGGGTTGCTTTATTATCACAATTTCTCACCATGTTTAAAGTCAAAGGTATATCACTGCATACTGCAATGACTATACTAATTAACTCTCAACACCAGGAAAAATGGGGGAAAATCAATTGGGCAACAAAAGCTGAAGAAATAAATCAATAGCTGCCAGTGTAAATGAGATGACTAGCAATGCACATTAATAAGCTGGGAGCCAGATCAAAGCTGTATAGGGATTTTATGATGCCACCTCACTAATTCTTCCTATATACTCCTTGCATGCACGTATGGCAGCTGAGGCTTGAAGAAAAATGATTTTTGCTGGCAACTGTAGGTGTGTCACAACTGGTACAGGATTACTAGTCACTGTTGCATCTCGTACCTCGAGGGGGGTTCCTCACAGTGAATGCCGTGATGGTTGAGTCAACTGGCAAATGCATCAGAATGTAGTGTATAGTTCAGTAATAGCTCTGGTTTAGTGCCAGGTTCACCATTCATCCAAAGAAGACATTGGTCCATTTTATGACTTCAAAACAATATTTTCAAAATATTGGACCAACTTGGACTTTCTTCAAGGAAAAATTATCTTGTAATTATCACGAATGTGATGTGTTATGCAAGATGTTTATATTAGCTGGCCATAACACTTGTATGACTGAAATTCTTGCACTGATGTGCTGCAATGACATAGTTTCCCGTTTTTAGATCCAACCTGTGATTAGCTCATTTTGTCTTGAGGAGTAAATTTGTTAAGTCCTGATTTTTTTTTTTTTTTTTTTTTTTTTTTTTTTTTTGTGTTCCCATGTTNTTCCATCAGAAGTAATTTTTTTTTATTTTTTTTTGTTTTTTTTTTTTTTTTTTTTTTTTTTTTTTTTTTTTACTGGTGTTGCAATGGTTTTCTTAAAGTCTTCGATACTGAACCAGTTGCTTGCTATTTTAACAGCTCTTCTGTTGGTTTGAAATTCAGTTGAGTGCAGTGATTCGCTCAGACAAGTTCTGCCCCCAGTTTGGTGGCTTTCTTTGCACATGAAAGGATATGCCATGACACGTGCAATGGAAACACTAGCGGGGGAACAGCACATTCATCATCACTGCCAGCCAACTGACTGCAGACAGTAGTTCTTTAAGATGTAAAAGGGTTGAGCAGGAGAAACAATAAGAATACACTGTACACTATTATTATTCTTTCTTCCTCATAATTCCAGTTACATTTGGATAATGGTTCATCACACAGAATCCGCAATCAATGGCTCCTTACAATAAAATGGGCATTTCAAACCTACCAGACACTACAAATCCATAAGAGCATACATTTGCATGCAGCTATTGCATATAAACACTATGTGCTGTGAATGTGTGTATATGTGAGAGAGAAAAAACCAGACAAGAATAATTTTAGATGCTACACTGCAGCACTTTCCTGTGTGCCTCCAATAACCTATTTGGCAGCTGAGCTATTGAATATAAAGGACAGTAAATATATAACACATTGCATTTAGAAAAAAATGGCTTGCTGGGTTATATTTTGTTTCCTCACTCAAAGAACATTTGTCATTCTCTTGAGAAACTCCAAATTTCTATTTCTTCAGCTTATGAATGGTTAGTCAGAGTTGTCTTAGCAACAGTATGAACATGGCAAACACGGCATAATTTTGCATTTTTTAAGTCGTATTCTGGAATTTCTAAACAAAAATCAGTTGTTAAGCTCTTAATGTAAAATGTATGGGAACTCTTGAAAGGGTGATTGAATCCTGTCTCTACTCTGACAAGGCTGGAGAATTTAATGCGCAATCATCACACTGATATCCATGGACTCAAAACCAGCAAACTAGCTCACACTAGGCCCTAAGACACATGTAGATCTACATCAAACGCACAAAATCAGTGCCTACAAAACTATATCACAAATAAATATGGGCCAGAAAAAGCTTTATTTGAACCTTGTAAATTTTGTCCTGAAAACAGGGATGGGCCTTAAAACTCAGATAACCCAAGAAAAACCTCCCAATTTTAGCATAAGCTCACGTTTAAAACAAAGAAGTTTGAAGAAAATTAAAAGGCTGTATACACACTTTATGTAAATATATTACACTGATAGAGAATGGGGGGAAAATCAATTAATACTGTACGGTATGTGCAGAGAGGAGAAAGTTAATTAAAAATGGAGTTCAGCAGCTAATAGTTTCTTTGCTGTGTGTCCTCTTCATGTGAGAAGATACAGACAACTCGAGTAATGGCAGAAAGAGATTTTAAAGCACCTCACAAATGGGTGTTCTTAATCTGTCGCTTTTTACAGAGGTCCGAAGATCTGTTTTTTTAATTGACCTTCTTTATTTAACCCAGCTCCTCAACATGGGGCTTGCATAAAATCAAAGATTTTCTGCTGTGGAAGATCAGGCTCTGTTCCTTAGGTGCAGAAATCAGTTTTGTTACCCACTCCTCTCTTAAAAAATTAAAAGTCACCCTCCAGAACTGCCTGTGTGATCAGACCACATCAGTGTATAAAAAAACCTAGGTGGTAGAAGGATATGTCCTTGTGTACGTTTCAGAATCCTGTCTGCCAGAGGCCTGTGTTCACACTCCCTACCCCCGCTGGCTTATCTTGTAGGTGTGCTCCAGTGCAGCAGGCTGGAACAGCACAGGCAGGTAGGCAAGCAGGTCAGGCGCAGGTTCATGGATGCTAGCTGGCGATGCGTGTCTGCCCCTGCCCTGTCATCATCTCACTACATCTGGGCCTCTCAGGGATCCTGGTCTTGTAGAGGAGCATTTAAATATGACAAGCTATGAAATTTATTGTAATTTTGATCAGGAACCATGTTTGATACGGTGGTCTATGATTTTGTCATGCAGTGAGAGTTTTGATAGCTTAAAGGTGAGGAGCCTATTATTAGCTCATATAAGTCTAGCACTATCTTGAACTATTTATCACCTTTTCCAGCACCAACCCTAAATTTAAACATTACAACTGTTCGGTAAAACCCTTCCCTCTTGATTTAGGTTAAAGCCTCTCGAGATCTGACCACAGCTGTTTTTGGAGAATGTCACATTTAGAGGCTTCGATCTCTGGTCTGGTTGCAGGTTTCTGAGTCTCATCCTGTTGAGGAGAAAGAAGACATGATCAATTATGAATAGTTCTAGAAATTCATAGTCATGTTCAACAGATTCCAGATTACGTCATGACATGGAGTGGATGTGGATAGTATTGTTTTTTTTGTATCAGTTTACACGAACTTGTCTTCTCCAGTAGAATGGAAAGTTTTAGTTATTATTAAAAGGATGCCCTCACAATCTGCTTCTTAATAAAGGTATCTGCCTCTGCAGATTACAGCACATTTTCATTTCCTGCAGATCACGCTGTGAGAAGGAAGGCAACAGCTTGGATCCTCACCCAAATTCAGTACTGGGTCAGTGCTGGCAGAGTCCTGGCAGCTGCACGCTCTTACTTGACAGTTTGGCGGATGTGCGCCCAGCAGACAACTTTGGCTGGTGCCTGAGGGCAGAACAAGTTGAAGGTCTAAAGGGAAGAGCAACGGGAGCATGTTAATAGGAGTAATGGGTACCTGTCAAGCTGCTCCCTAGCCAGTGCACACCTACAGATGTCCTCGCTTGAATTAAGATGCAGTAACTGAGTATCGGGGTCGTGGAAGGACGATCCTAAAAGGCATCATTGAGTTGAAGGCATTTAGCGAGCCTAAGGGGATTTAAGTCTAGGCTTAGCTTATCTCTCCTAACCACATTCCATTAGCAGGTGACATGGGGGCTTGTAGAGAGTGCTTCTTCTTGCGGTATTGGCAGGAAGCTGTGGCTCTAACCTGTTGGTCTTGGGCTTTTGACCTGCAGATTGATTTCTGCAGAGAGCAGCAAAGCCTGAAGGTTAACTGCCTTATTTGTTGTGTTGTCTTCACTGATGACAGGTGACATCATTGACTGGAGGACTGGAGTCTTTAGTGTATTTGAGCTCTTTTTTTTCCAATCACTTTAATGTAATCTAAACCGGAATTAAGGAAAATGCTCTAGAATCTGCATTAGTCTTCACTCTGACCCTGCACTGGATAAGTGGTTAAAGATTTTGGATGAATGGCAGGATAACAGCCCTACTATGCTATTGATGTTATTTAATTTGACTCTAAACACATTAATTATTTAAAAATTAAATTAATGAACTTAATATGTAACTGAATCTGTACTTTCACTTGTAAAATGTTGTTCCCATTTGCTTTTTTCTTGGTTTGGAATTACCAGAAAAGGAAATATCAAACGAACTTTGTGTCACTTCTAAAAGGTCGTAAGCATTTTCTTGGTTCATTCTGTAGATGAGGTCCTTTACAATTCCCCATGTAAATATTCGTTAATAGAAAATAGTTTTAAAATGGTAGTATGTGACAGTTATATACAGCTGAAATCCTGAAATTGAAATAATGTTTAGCTGTGCAGATCAAATTTTTCACCCACTTATTCCTGACTTTTTTTTTATTGATTATGAACACAGCTCATTTTTCCTCATCTGCAAAATGCCATGAGTGCACACATACTGCAGACATACTGAAAATTAATCACCCACTCTGTGTAAACAGTCTCGTCTTGTTATTATCAGATTTGTGGCTGAGGGTTAAAGTGGTTCAAAAATTTTTATCGCAAACTTCACAAAAAGAACAACACAGTAACACATTGCAACAGTGTTGGAACCAGTTTTTTTTTTCTCAGTGTTAAAGCACCCTTGGTAAAATTCAGATTGCTATTCTGAGGAAAAAAGGAGACATAAGGATGAAGGATTATAGATATGGCAACAATCCCCTACTCTCCTACTTTCATATGCCCAAAAAGATGTGCTTTGAAAGAGAAGCATGTTGGAAACTAGTTATTGTTGACTGAAGCCTGACCACACCCACTTCCCATCCAGAATGGTGCTGGTACTTGAAGGCGTCTCATTTTCAAATGTGGCCAATTGGGAAGATCAAGAAAGCCCTGTAATGTGAGAAAGAGAAAAGAAGACCTGTGTCTGGTGGAACTGTGGTGCAGCAGCAGGTTGTTTTGTGGTTAGTGATAAGGTTTTGATTGTTGTGTTGAGTTGCTCTTTACATCTGCTACTTCTTCTCATCTTGTTTTTTCCCCTCTTCTGAGAGCTAACAGGAATGTTGTTCCATTTAGTTGTTTGTTTCATGAAGCTTTGTTTGTTATTTAATTACTGGAAAGAAAAATTGTAAAAAAAAATTATTTGTCTCCAGTGCGGGGACATTCCCCAAATCTAACACACCACTGCTTGTCACACCAGGGTACCACTATGCTAGCATCAGCATAATAAATCAAATGAATTCAGCCCTGAGATCAGTGTAAATCAGAGTGAGTGAACCAGTTGCAGCTGAACTGCATCAGCAGCATAGTATTCTTTTGAGAAACTCCATTCCTGACAAAATCCTTAACTGTACTGCAAAGCTGCCTGCAGTGCTGAGTGTTTTTTCCCTTCTGTCTTGGCTTAAGGTGTAACTGAGATGAGATAAATCCCCCCTTGTCTTCCAGTTAGGCAAAGCTACTGTGTTTGCCATTGAGAACTTCAGAGTTTCACTTTTGCTTCTCAAGCTTTTGCTTTAGTGTAGTGCCTTAATATCTGATTTTAATAGATAAGTAATTGTAAGCATGAATATTGGGAATTAGCTTAAAGTCATGTTTGTGTATAGATGTAGCAGCCAGATATGAATGTTTTTTGTGGAAAGAATGCATGTTCCTTATCTCTGGAGTTGTCAGCAAAGCTTTGATTGGGAACTGGACACAAAGGCAAAGACATTCATTCATAAGCATTCAACTTAGCTTGAACTGTAAAATCTGCATTGCAATTAAACTTTTACACCCCAATGAATCGTGGATTATTAGGAAGTCATTTGTGCAGAAAACGCAAATGAACATACATCTTCAGTGGCCTCAGGAATCTTGAGGAAGATTTCTGTCCTGCAACTGAGAATCCATCACAAAGACTAAGGTATGCAAAAGACATAAGAAGTCTTCCTGTGCTTCTTAGCTTTCCCTTGAATCGTTCCAAAGGGGGACATCTAACAATGCATGAATATCCCTTCTTGAAAATTAACATTAAAATGTCAGAGATCAAAGAGATCAAACAGCAGGCAGAATCCTGAAGAAAATTAAAAATACAAGAGATCAAATAACGGTGTTGGTTTTTAGTAGCTCTTCAGAGGAGCTTCACAGGAATCTCCTTGAAGGAGAAATGCAGTCATAATTCTATGAATGAGAATTTCACAAATTGGAAACACCAGCTGTCGATCACATACAATGCATGTAGCCGATGCCCCACTTTCCCCTCTGTTTTGCTCAAAGCTGCATCCAAATTGACAGGGCTGAACAATCTCACTCCGCCCCTCAAACTACAGAGAGAGGAGCATTACTGATAGGATCTTAAAAATCTCAACTTGAAATGTGACGTTAGAAACTTGTCCTTGTAAGTCGGCAGGTGGCATGCAAAGTTTGTCGAAACACAAATTAGAAAAATCTGTTCTGCAAACATTTCTCACAAAGCGGATAGACAGTCTGGCAGAAATCGAATGATTCTTTGTATTCACACAGTTCTCAGCGCTTCCATCAAAGCTTATTGAAATGGCAACACAAGGCTACATAATACAAAATAATTGCACAAAGGCAATTGAGCGCATATTGAGCACATATTTCCATACTTAGGAGTAACAGCACAGTCACAAAGTACTCAGTTATTGATCATCTAAATGTGTTTCCTTTATAAAATGGGGGAAAATGGTGCATTATATTATGTTCAGTCACTGAGCTGCAGCTAAACGTAATGAGATTCTACTGCTAAATTTGCAAATATTTACAAATATTTTTATTTGATTTAAAAGAATTTAATTTAAAATGGCTTTTTCTGCTGTAATTCATACAGTTTAGCTTGGACACAAGAAATTTCTGTACTCAGGCATGTGAAGGGATCTAGATGCAGCTCAGTGCTTGAGCCTGAAGGGCGGGGAGTACTTAGGTTACCGTGTTTTTGAGATGTCTGTGAAAAATACTGTTTTCAGCCTTGAATTTTCCTATGTGGAATAATCAGGGTTTATGTATATAGCTGCAGCTGATGGTATTAACCTATATAAAGTAAACTTCTCTATAACTGAGCTACTGTAGACTTGAAACAAACACTGGCTTCATTGAGAATAAAAAATATGGGTGAAATTGTATCATGTTCAAATTGTAAAGGACAAATTTCTTTGCACTTTTGAGCTAATAAAGTATTACATTAAAAATGAAGAGATTAATATACATAAATATAGAATTTACTTCCTCGTTTCTATGCCTCCTTTCCATGATAGACTCCTGACCTCTTCAACTCTACGCTGAACAAGCAACTAATGATGATGGATGGTTGGGGTGGGTGGAATTATGACTGCACCTTCACATGTGAGGATTTTTAGGTGATACAGTGCCTTTGCAAAGTATATTACAATGTCATCAATAGTCTGCATGAAGACTATAGAGAATTATAGAGAGGTTTATAGAGAAGTCTATAAGCTTTAAGGAATATTGAGTCATCATGAAGAGCAACATCTTATTTGCAAAGTTCTGAATCATTATGGATCCCAAGAACTGAATTTTTAGATGCACTGTACTAAAGTAGTACTTCCACTCTTAGTGCTGCTCACTGAATTCTCTGAGCACAATAAATTCTTAATGTCAATACAGTTTGCCAGTTGATGGCCATCACTTTCAACTGGGTGATGGAAAACATAAGTAGGACGTGTGTGAAGCTCCATACTGTAGTCCAGGTTCTGCCTTTATTTTTTGCAATTTAAGTAATCTTTAAAATAACTCATAATTGATCAGCTTATTGAAGTCACAATTTCAACAAAGCAGTGGTATTATTTAAATGGCGATTATTTCCGATAGGGGAATAAGTGTGTTTGCGGGGTGCTGTTTTGTGTATTGTTCAGTGTCAAGTATGATGGCCCATTACCTCTATCAGCAACCTGTGGGGTTCATTAGTTACATCTCATTTGCTCTGTATGATGTCTGCTCTGTGGTGGCCCTTCTCTAAGCTATGTAATGGCAATTATTGTGGACATATTCGGTCTTTGTTCTGTAGGTGTGTCAGTATTTTATTACAAGGTGATATGGTTTCTTCCATCCAACTTTTGGTTCGTCTTCAGTTTCTTTTGCACTCAGCTGGTTTCTAGCATGATGAAACACAAGGGGAGGCATTTTCCGGATGGACAGGAGATGATCTGAAGTTTATGATTATTTGATAACTATTGCTTTGTTTTTTTTTGTTTGTATTTCATAGCATGCTGACATATATTTCTGGGCAGAAAGTACAATAGCAATCCTGGTTCCTCATGTCCACTTTAATTGTGTTTTTGCAGGGGCACAAAAAGGCTTTTCCTAGGGAGAGATTGTGGTGTACAGCAGTAATTAAAAGCCATAGATGGCAGCAGTCATGGCCGGGCTGGTCACAAACGGCCAGCTGGAGGTGGGCTGACTGGTTCCTGTGAAGACACAGTGAAGTCCTGACCAGTACTTTTACTGCCCACGCTCATGTGCTAGTTATGAGGCTCAATGGGGGTTTTGATTCCCAGTCAGGATCCCCCATCCCGGCCCCCACCACACCGACATACATTTTAATGATGCAGCTCCAGCCCATGCTAATTTTGTTTCCACGCTGCTGTCTAACTCCTGCTCCCTTTGGATTCAGCGGGTGCTTGAAGACGAAGGGAGGAACACCAGCGGCTAAATTTATTCATGTCGTTTCGATGTGGACTTGTAGGGAGGAGGTGGTCTCTGGAGATGGCTGGGTTATTTATTTATTTACTCATTTGTGGGTTATTTGGTTATCTTTCTTACATTTTAATGAGGCTTCTTTTGTGAGCAGCTGACATCTACTGGGCTCTGTTTCCAGCAGCAAAATGGAAGTGTTGTGATTTACAGCATATGCCAATTTAAAAAAAAAACCACACATGCATTATTATGAACATTATTTTCTCGCACAGAATCAGGTATAAGTTTGCATATTAATTTTCATAACTAAAACTACCCGTCCACTACAGTTAATTGTTCTGTGCTGTCTACAAAAGGAACTATCATTTTATATAATCCAAGACCTGAATCTGCAGTGCCTCCAATGTCAGTCAGTGGCCTCTTCATTGTATTTAATCTCGGTTCTTTGTAACTGTAATGAAGGTAAATGGACATCAGAAACAGTTAGTATAAAAGGTTATGGTAACATGGCACTTTCAGTGAATGTTTAAAACTTGAATTTCTGGTCATGTCAGAGTTCTCATTTAAACATTGCTAATAGCTGCTAATACTCTCACTTTGCCCTACACAGTGACTAGTATTATCTAGGTTGACGTGTGCTTAACATGATTTTGTGGATCTGTCTGAAAGAACAGATTGTAGGCAACACACACTTGAAGAGTTCAGGGAGAAAATGGTTGCTTTTAGGCAAGAAGAGGAGTGTGTGTGTTGTCAAAGGACAGTGTGTCATGCAGATAAAAGCCCAAAGTATATCTGCATTAGGGTATGGCTGAATTGGCCATTACTCACTGCTTTTGATGATATTTACAGTAATGACTACAGTAGTGGAATATGTTTCAAGAAATGACTCGAGAAATTGTGTGTTCCTGGTATTTCCTAATAAGAACTCTGGAAACTTAAGTTCTCTGTAGACTTGGTTACAATTGTTTTAGTGCCGATAATCAGTAAGATCCACGCATACTGTTTACTCAGAGTTGTGTGTCACTTTGGAGAAAAGCATCTGTAAAATGAATGAATATCATACAATTGTCAGCAGTGGGTGCAACTCTGCAGCTCCTTGCGTTGGAGGAATTTCTACAAGTTTGGTCTTATGTTCCAAAGATGTTGGAGAACCATTATGTTTGGAGCAAGCAAGCAGTTCCAGAATTGTCTTCTGCACACTTCAGTTGTAAGTTCAGTCTACCTCCAGCTACCAAAACCTCATATTGCTGTGTCATAGAAGAGATTTCATATGAAATTATAATGTAAGTATTAGCTATGTTTAATCTTCTCCACTCTGTTAAGAGCCCGGGAGCAAAGGACCAGAATTTGTATCTTCACAATTTGTATGTGGAATGCTAGGTGGGACAGTCATCACAAAGTTTTATCACCTCATATTATTATGTGGTGAGGAGCAGGTAAGACAAAAAGAAAAGCTGCACACCAGAACGAAGTGGACTGCAGTGGAGTATATCTTTCACGAACCTTCACAAGTGCACTTAGTGTCTAGATTCACGATGCACTGGCTCTGCTGTGATAAATATTCAAATCATGGATTTTGGAACATACAAGCATTTTGCAGATTATCGAAATGCCATTTTCTAAGAATTCTTTTGGTTGTGGAATATATTATGAAGAGAGAAAAAGTGTGCATTTCCATGCCTAGCAAGAAGCTGACAGTAAAAAGGATTAAAAAAGGAGTGTGAGAACACCTTAATTCAACTCTTTTCCACAGTGTTTCAACAGCATTGTGCTGAGATGTTTTTGTTAATATTTTCAGTCATTTCAGCTTCAATGCACTTCCATGTTAATAAAAATATTAGAATGTCACATTATTTTTAAATACAACTTTTTCAAAGGCTTACTGAACCAAATATATAAATAATTTGGGTTCTTAACCTTGGGTACATAAAAAAGAAAGTAAGTTTTCACTAATTGTGAGTTAGTGGTCAAAGTGGATGTATAAACAAATCAAGTTAAAAATGGACTTCAGGCCCCAGTTGTATTTGTAGGCTGAGGGATCAGTGTACTTACTATAATCCCTGTTTTTGCATTAAGGAAGACACCAAGGACCCCCAATATTAAGAAAATGCTGTTATGAGCCCAAAAAAGTTTAATGAATAAAATATTATGACAGTTACCTAATCTAATCTGCATTAAAAAGTGGTTTTCCTTATTCAATATATAACAGAAGGAGTGATGTGGACCAGGGATCTTTAAAAGGTTGAAATACTTGAATGATATATGAGGATAAAACACTGAATTGTTTTACGGCCAATTACAGTAGCTCTAGTTAGCTTCTGACCACACATCTATTTGCAGAATTAGCTTGGAGACCACTAGTGTATTGAGCAAGAAACAGGAATTTTTGACATTAATGATTCTTTTTCAATCATATGTTACTTTCAGTCTGAAGACTGTGGTAATTTGATTGTTTACAATGTCTGGTTTAAAGTGTAAACTGTACATTGTAATGGTATAAACAATGTAATGTAGAAAATATCACATTTACGTAGTTCATTTCACTTAGGTTTATATTAATTGTTAAATTGTTATATTTAGTATATTATGACCTTTTTTATTTATTTCATAGTCAGATGGTGTTGTTTGCAGACAGATTTAGTTATCAGAGATTTGAAAATAAAAGGAAATGATGTGCTGTTGATTAAACATTTTCAGCCGGCACTTGCAATGATTACTGATAAAATTCTCACACGTAATATCTGGCGGACTGAAATTGGCAGGCAGAAATGTATAAAGAATAGACATGTACATTGTCGTGTATCGTTATTGATGAATTGCATTGTGTGAGTGTAATATCACAAAGTCAATTAAGCGTAGAAACAGTTTGATAGTTGGATGATTTTTGCCATTTCCTTTAATGACCTTCAGTGTCTGGCAGTTTTTATTTGTGTTTCATTAATGTCATGCTTTCATGAGAAAGAAAGAGACGTCATATTTTCATATATTTCCCAAAGGGCACTGATTTTCATTCTGGAGATCCACAGCCCACTTCTAGTCTAATTTTTTTAAGAATGCTGTAAAAAGAAATAAACCATTAAAACTATAATGCTGATGGCAGAGGAGCTGTAACAGGAAGTCACCAAAAACAAATTGTGGACATTTATTATTTTTTCTGATTCCCGTGTTGAAAAATGTCAAATTCTGCATAAGCTTTCTTAAGGAACTATGCTTTTATAAAATGTATGTTTTGAATGATAGATAATATTACTGTTGTAAGAATGCTGTGTGTGTAAAAAATTTTACACGGTGGGTTGGTAAAAAAGAGATATAGTCATGGAAATTGTGTTTCAGGTGTGATGTTATCAGGCCTGTTATGTCTATCATAGGTGTATAATGAGTTCCTCTCTTTTAACCTTCTATACAGTGTCTCATAAGACACAAGTCAAGCAGCTTATATTTGCCCCGAAAACGTAACACGAAAATTTAATTCACATTTTATTATAGCAATTTAACATTTTCACTGTGCAGTGGCTCGGATGTGAGCAAAGGTTCACCGCATTCTGTACCTATAACAGTTTAGTTTAAGGAACTTAATGTTTTCAAGACTCAGAGGTTCAGATTCACTGGAGAGATTTCAACATTACATTACAATCTGGCCCCTTACAACCCAGCTGCCTTGAAATCTTAATGATGTAATAAAGTAAATTAGAATGTTAAATTATAAGGTTTCTTCTGACAGTTTCTATATTCTGTTTAACAGTACAGACCTATAACAGTTGAGTACAGAGATGTAACTTATTGCGAAAGGCATTTATTTATATAATAATTATTTCCTTTTTGAAAACCGTGTTTGCCTTGTTGATCAGTTACTAATTCAGTGCTTTATTTTGGATTTGGAAGAGCTGCTCCGTAACCCAACAAAGCAGAAGTCAAAGTCTAATGAAATCATTTTCATTTTTATTTTTATTTGGACTCATTCTGAGAAACGATGCCGGAACTATGAACTTCACATGTTTGCAGGCCAGAAGATTTGCCTTCAGTAGTTTATTTGAATACGAGTTCCTTTGTAATTCCACCCTCTTGTCCCATAGCTACTGCAGTTTTCTCTCTATCTAACGCTGTTTCTCCCCAGCCTCCTCAATTATTACATTTCTTCACATCATCATCTTGCCAGTATAGAGTTTAACATTTGGGCTGTATAGTGTTTATTCTTTACCAAAGCTGTCTAAGGAGCATGTGATTTGTGTAGAGGTTTATGAGGAGAGAAAATGTACATAAATCATTTTGGTCCACTTCATTTCAAGAAACGATCCATCAGAAGTTGTGTTGTGTTGTTAGTGACAGCGATTGTGCATGGATAAACAGTTATTTGTGCTGTGTTTTATGTTCATATGTTTATTGTTTCTAAAAACACAGTTCTGTCCCTCTGCCTTGTTACAAATGAACCTTGTAAACCATTCACTGCACAAGTGCCATTATGCATACGCTGCATAATCTCTCAGTAAACCTTTTAAGTCCCTCACTGATGGAAACAAATATGATACCTCTCACAGTCAATTTGCATAACACCTGTTGAGCACCTGTTCAGTTTGCAAATATTATCTGCTAACAAATTATTTTTAAAGAATGAAGAATGCTTTTTTGAGCAAAAGGTTGTTTTTAATATTAAAAAAATCTGCTATGAACTACAAAATAGATTAAAACAGCACAGAATGATAAAACACATAATGTTGAATGGGAAGGTAGCAAACTTGGTTATGGTCGTAACTCCTTCCACCAGCTGATGATGAAAAACATCCATCAACTTTTAGAATAGAAGTGACATCAACTGGGTACTGCAAGCCTTGCTTGTTTGTATGTGATATGTAAAAGGCTACTTGAAAATTTGTGCTCTTATTTTATTGGAATGTATGCTGATACAGGGGCAGCTGGTGCGTGGCGGACATGGAGGTCACAGTTTTTGATCCCAAATCCTAATGTAGCACCTCTAACCCTGAACTACTCCCGTAAAACTAGCAGGCTATATAAATGGGTAAATCACTGCAACTCACTTTGGAGAAAAGCATTTGTTCAACGAATAAATGTAAATGTATGAAGTGCCAGACAAATCCCGACATTTTGATTCATCTACAAACTCGTAAACATAAATGTGGATGCACTTCAGTATCTGTCACAATGCTGTCATTGGCTGCTTTTTCTATATTTTAAATTTGCAATATGAAGCAAATAAATTTGGATCAGGTTAATTAATTGTCTTCAATCTGTGGCTTTTCACCTCAAGTTCACTGTTATTTCTTTGAATTTATTATTTGCTATTGAATAGATATTTGCTGTTTCTTTGTTATTATATTTTTGAAATCCTAAATTCTTTGCTGGGATGGGATTTTGCTTAGATTAAAAGAATATTGATTATTCCAGGTGAAAAAAACATCTTAAACATAACAACATGCAAGCACTGCACAATGTTATTGTTTGAAAAACACACGTTAATTTATGTTTGGCTCATAGTTGCTATCGTATGCTGGAAGCACTTTGCTGAAATTGTGTTGCAACCTAGGAGTCGATGCAAATGACCTTCTATTATCCAAAGAGCCATCTGATATCCTTCTGATGATAAAATAAGGGAAAGGGAACCGGAAAAACTTACTGTAACCCATTCACATATTGTTTCTCATGCAGCAAATATTGAGTAGTATTCATAGTTCATAAAAAGAATCTTTTTTTTGTCACCAGACTGATAATCTACCAGGTTCATACAAATAACAGTGGGAGTTTTGCTTTCAGTTCAGTTCAAATGAATTTATAGAGGAGACCTTCACAAAGGATGATAACAATATAAGTTCCATTAGTGAAAGAAAATGACACCAGTTACAAATCACAGATGGGTACCATGTCACGCATGGGAATCGTTAATAGCAGCAAAGATTAATGGAAAACCACCTGTACAAAAGACAAAATACTATATAATAATAAATAAAGTCTGGTGTCTGTGCTGCACAGTTAGCATTTTGGTTTTATGTGGATTTTTATCAAGATAAACAAAATAAAGGGCATCTGGCTACATAATGTCATGTAGTAATGAAGAGAAAAATGAACCAATAGGAATAGGAAACAGTTGTTTTATTGTACAGAAATCAAAGGTGTGCACATGTACAATTAGAACAATACAAACTACTGTATATACACAACCCATTTAAGTTTAATTTTCAGTGATTAAAGATAGCATCCTTTTTCTTATCTTCAGGTCTCATGTAAATAATTTTACAACTTACCGAGGTAAAGTTTGCCATATTGACGTCAGGAGGACTTCAAGGTTGATCAAGAATGCATAAGTCTGGGGAGAACGTAGTCTGTTAAGGCTGAAGGAATTTCACATAGCACAGGCCTGAGAAGCCCAGTGCATCTTAAGTTGTGCACTCTTGACCTTTGAATAGATTCTCTAAAAAGCCAGGTGTGAGATTGAAGACCCAGCAGAAACACCCCCCCCCCCCTTTAGTCAGCTCATGCAAATTTCCCAAAGAAGGAGAAAGGAGAAAGAAACGCAGAGAGAGCCTGAATTGGAGACCTTTCTTTTGGAAGCTACTAGTATAATATATGTGTTGTATCCCCTGCCTTGGATCTACCATTTATCATTAGCCTTCTGCTTCAGAGCATTACTTTTACTGTAACTATGCAGACAAAAAGCAAGCTATGTAATATATTTTCTTTGGTAGAAAAATTATTATTATTATTATTATTATTATTTTATATTTACATGTGAGGTCACATAATGTTAATATTTATGTGGTCAGCTTTTGTTACTCTGTTGACTGTTTTTTTCCAAATATCCATTTCTCTGTTTTTCACCAGAATATTCTGCCATTCTTTAACCACACAGTTATTTCCATTACTTCTCCCTCTGGCCAACATCTCGCCCAACAGAGCAGCAGAATAAGTTCATAACAGCCACACGACGTCCACAGTCAGTAGAAACTTATTAGGAAGCCTATTCATTTAAATGCTGTTTTTTTATTTTAATGTTTATTTGGCCAGGAAGAAAAATAAAATGTTAGAGGGAAAAAATATATATTTTTTGTTCCAAAGCTGTGCTTCTGAAACAGAAGAGATTTATTTATGGCCGAGTACAGAGCGGGAGTGCCGTGATATTCTACTGGGAACGTGGGTTGTGATTGAAAGCAGTCTTTCATCATCGTGCAAGAGGATGCGGTTGCATCGAAGGCAGCCGGTGTAGGTGGGAGGCGGCTGTAACAGGCTCCGAGTCACGGGGCACCTGTGATGCTGAGAACAGCAGGTCACAGCCTCCCAGGGGCTCGCTGAGGATTCAAGCACCGCGCACTAAAAATGTCACAGACACAGAGTGGAGATGGAATATCAATTACGCGTCTCCTTCTTATCCCCCCTCCCCTCGCCTAAAGATCACGGCCTTTTGTCAGCAGTGTCTGACAAAAAAGGATTATTAAAATTACGAGTATAAATGGGGTGCAAAGCTTTAATCACAGTTAATTGACTTGCTTTACATTTCAAAAGACTGCAGGAAAAAGCAGGGGCTGGGCATTTATTATTATGCTACAGTTCAATAATTCGGTCTAAATACAATTCTATAAGAGACGAGTCATCATGGCAAATGCTGCAAACGTGTGACTTTCAGAAAGATGGATATTACAGTCACATTCAGAATATGAATGTACCTGTTTTCTGCCTTTTTCTCATTTCTCCTGTACAAGTCTAGATGGTATATTTTTTATAACTCCGTTTTCCGTTTGTGGAAGGGGAGTTTACGGTCCGGTTTTAGTAAACTGGAAATTTTTTGACGTGACCGATGTGACATGTGAGCCACAAAATGGTTTTTATGCCCGAATTCCCCAGAACCTGCAAACTAGAGAATGTAGAGTTCTCAGTTTATACATTTAGACTCTCGGCGACTAGACAGTGAGACTAATAAAGCTAAATAAAATAACACATTTGCTTTCAACTTGTGAAGAGAGTACTTCATCATTTTTCCACAGTCTTTTGAAAGTTAATTTTATGAAAATATTGCAAAGGAGATAGATTCAGGCTCAGAATGGCATTTTTAAACCCATTAAGATAAGAAATATTCCTTCTCCTCTGAAATGTAAATGATGCCAATATTTCTCATTATTTCATTGCCGGGGCAACACTTCTGTCCAAAGTTACTCACAGTTTACTTTTACCGGAGGAATTTGGGTTACATGTTTTAGACCGGAATACAGCAGCAGGGCCCCTCCTTGGACTTGAACTGGCAGCCATCAGTTTCCTTAACCGTTTCATTTTCTGCTGCCCTATTACCGCAATAGCCTCCCAAATCAATACGAAGTGTGATATATATGGTGCTCCTTGACAATAAAAAAATGTCAACTCAATCTACAAGGCAATATTACTTAAAGCTTTGGGCTACAGACCTTGTTCCTTCAACACAGGCAGCTTTTTATATTCAGTGTGCACACACAGTTAGATCATAGATTTATTACATCAATTAAACTCAGGACTGGAGATCAATGAGTAAAATCATACAGCTGAAATAGGAATTAAGTTCTTGTATGACGCATCTAAAATTTCAGCTCAGGTAGAATCTAGAAAGGTGTTCAGAGCTCGTAACTGGAATGAGATTAGGATGTAAAATAGGTTGAGCAGCACCTTGTTGACAGTGGATTTGAAAGCTGTTGGATTAAATACCCCTGGGGAGTTAGTGGCAGCCTCATACAAGACCGCTTGATGTATGAAATTCAATGACCTCTTAAAGCAAATTACATAAATATTGGGACAGTATGGAGGTAAGTATGACTATGAATCCTCATATATGTAACAAACCTATTCTTGCTTTGCAGCACTCTTCACAGAAGTACCCCATGACATCAGGACACAGAGCGGGCGGGATGTGGAGATGGCCTGCTCCTTCCGGGGGGCAGGGTCTCCCTCCTACTCTCTGGAGATCCAGTGGTGGTACATCAGGAACCACAAAGAATGGACAGACAAGCAGGCTTGGATGACCAATGAGGTACAAATTACTGCTTTCACAAAACTCATCAAAATTCTGTGTATTGGCCAAGTGTAGCTTTAGAGTTCTTATGTATTACACATTACACATTGTTTTTTCTGAATAAATATAACATTCAGAGTTAATATTTATGTAATTACCAAAAGCCCCTCTCTTAGTGCTCATTTCCAAAATAAAGTTTTGAATAATGTTAGTTTCAGCTTAAAAAATGGAAATCAAGTTTACAGTTGACATGCGAGCTAAAGTAAATTATGGCAACAGCACCCAGTTGTAATTATTATTATTGTAATGAGTTGAATTTGACCCTGGTGTCTGGAAGGACCTGAAACACATTAAAAAATCTCTTTGGAGGAAGCTTTGGCGTTGACAGTTTTCAGCCTCCTGTCATCCTAAGATATCGTAATTGGAAGAGAGAGAAACAGGAAATAATCTTCTGTTTATTTCCCCTCTTGCAAAACTCATCACCAGACCCACTAGTCACCCCCCACATCTCCTTCTTCTTTAAAGTTACTTTAAACATAGCTGCCTTATTCTGATCCAATAGATATTTTGTTAGTTCTAGCTACTCGTCACCTGTCCAGTGTAATATAATTGCTGCATAAATACAAGTATGAATGTTCTATCAGGACACCACCTTCCTGCCAAATGTCTTTCCACGAAGGGTCACAGTGTAAAGACAGCTTATAGATGGTTAATACCTTAAGATTAGATTTCAGTTAAAAATCTTTGAGGTTGGGCAGATAATTTGCTAAATGCATTAGGGTCCTTGCAGTTTACATTTTGCAGGCAAGTATTGCTTTCTTTTTTTGTATGAATTTTACACAAGACTGTTGAATCTCCTATTTGACCTCATGCAATTCCTTACAGGTAATGCCCCAAGATGAGATGATAACAGATGCTACCAAAATCAGCGTAAGTTATTCACAGCAAAGCAAAAAATATATATATAGCCAAATCTGTGTTAAATAGTTATTGTGCGTGTTTGAGTTTTGCAAGATTTGGACAAGGTGTGAGGTCAGCCCTTTTTTTTCCCATTAATGAAAAGGCACCGAGTCTAGCAGGCTGTGCATCAGGGAGCACCATTTCCCCCATATCACCAGAATGCATTGCACTGTCATGCCACCCGTGCATCTGCAGCAAAACTGCACAATCTGTACGGCTTCTGTGCACCATGCATTTCCCTGTCACCGTGCAAAGGTCACATTCTCTTTCAGCTGAAGACTGCGCAAAAAAAAAATTCATAAATAAAAAATAAAAAACAGGTAAATCTGTTGAGACCACAGATTTCAGCTCTGTTTAATTGGAGAACTAAGTATTCTTGCTCCAAGTTAGATGTATCTAGGGGAATGAATATTTTGATATTAAAAAAATAAGTTCATGCTAATTTTTCTAAAAGTACATATTTCAGATAGCATATATGTGGGGAGTCAGATTTTAATTCTACAGTGTTTGAATGACAGGTAAACAACAATAAGAAAGAGACAGACTAGTTAGGTTGACTGGTAACTGAACACTTGGGGATCCCTGGTTGTTTGAATGTAAATTAAATGTATTAGGGCAGCACGGTGATACAGAGGTTCAGGGGTAGGTTTGAGTCCAGCTCAGTCTGTATGGAGTTTGCATATTCTTCCCTGTGTCTGTATAGGTTTCATCTAGGTGCTCCAGTTTGCTCCTATAGTCAGAAGGCATCTGTTTCAGGTTACCTGGACACTGGATGGACTGGGATCTAAACCAGGTCTTAGTCCTCTACCCCAGTGTCCAGTGACTCTTGGATGGGCTCCACATCACTGCAAGCTAGACCAGAACTACTGGTTAAGGATAAAGGATGGATGAAACAGTTCTGCTTCTATGCTGTCTGCTTGACTTAATGATTTTTCAAATTAATTTACATAAATTTCTATATCTATGAATCTCTGTTTGTTTGTTTGCTTGCTGTGCACAGCTTTGTTTGTCAAGCCATAGACTCAACAATTTGGCATAGTGATACTTCTCACCCTAATTTGCATGTTGGTGTAGTTTACTGAACACCCAAAAGGCCACTTTCTGAGACCACCAAATCTACTTTGGTCTGGGCTCTTTGAAATAAAACATATACTAAATTCAACCAGTTTAAGGTCCTGCTGCCCAAAATACCCAAAATGTGCTCCCAGTTAGAAAAGTCAGTAGCTGAATATGAGCATCTATGAAGCAAGACATAGGGGACATTAGGGGGTGGGGTACGAGTGACTGTGGGCAGGCAGATGAGTGATGGGGGTTGGGGGGGGGGGTGGAGGAAGGACCCAAACTGGCTGCAGAGAGAGGAGACAAGGGCTGTGCTTCAGATGGAAAAACACCATCCTCATCATCGTTATTGTGGTGCCAAATAGCAGCAGAAACCCGCAGCTGTAATATGTGTGCAAATAAAAATAACAATTTGTATAATTGGTACAAAGTGATAATGTTAAAATAAATAAGAAATTATACACATTACGCATACATAGACTTGGCGCTGCACACATTAGTGATGTAAGTGTAATACAGTTCGGTGATATACAGTATATTTTGTTGTTATGTACTATTTTCCTTTCTACTTCTCCACCTCAGCGTGATGCGGCATCTGCCTGTCCAACAGCACTAACAATAATTAAATACTAAATAAAACCACTTTAAGGGTACAATTTGGTGATATATAATGTGTTATTACTTTTTTTATCCCCAATCATTCCAATTCCTTACCCAGGCAATGCTGGGTAACCAAAGTAGTGTTTGCTAACAACAAACATGCGCGCTTATCTGCAGTGTGATACAAGCCAGCTCTAGACTGCAGTAGTAATAACTCATCTGGTATATAAAGTTTTTTTTCCGCTGTTTTTTTTTGCTGCCAGGCTGGCTGCAGTTAATCCATTGCTTCTGACAGCTCTACATTCAAACAGCACTCATGTAGAGAAATAAGAAGCTTCCTCACTCATTAAATCAGCAAGCGACTGTGTTGTGGCTGGACTGTTTTTTATTACAGAGGATTTGATCCTGCTGTCTCTCATGACTGCAAAGCTATCAAACTGACATCACCAGATAATCTCCATTCAGGGAGTATTATTCTATTAAGGAAACTTCGCAGTCTGAACTGTGTCCTTCAGTTAGACGACACTTGGCGAGGCTCCGCTTACTGGTTCCTCAATGCTGTTGAATTTGTGGCTTTTTGTGCTATTTGGGGGTTGACATGGACAGGCACAGCTAGTGTCTGCATGCCTGGTAAACTATCTTTTAAGAGTATGTGGTCTGAGATGTTCGGTGAGCTTTAGCATCTAATAGAGTAAACCACAGGTTGGTGCAGCAAGAAGCCTTCTTTTTAGATGGAGTCATGTTAATAGGTTAGTTCTCTGGCTGTGATACTATAATTCAGAGGATAGGCCTGCTTGTCTGTACTGAAGGCATGTCTGACTTGAAATTTAACTGAAAGAAAAACTATTTTCACTCTAATCTCTATGCTTCTTACAGCTACCTACTGTGTATAAACCTGCCGTTTATGAACGTTTACAGCATGCATCATACCAGAATTAAGAATCAGGAATCATTTATTGTCACGCACCCTTAAATGAGCACGAGATGACGATCCTCGGCTCCACGGTGCACAGAAAAGGGGAAAGAAATCAGGAGAATAACAAAAATTTAAGGCACGATGGTGAAGACAATACAATAAAAGATAAAACAACAATACAATGCACCTGTATGCATCAGTGATGTAACCAGGGCTCTCGTGTTTTCCAACATCAGACACCCTCACCCCAGCAACCTGATCCACAGCCTCCTACATGTCCTTTCTGGAGCCTCAGCCTAACAAAATTGAAGCCATTCCTCATCTGACTGCCTCTGATATTGAAAATACTGTGAGATTCCTGCAAAGTCCCTGCAGCCTACACCAGTGAGCACACAACTTGCCCTCCAGTCTTTTAAGCAGTAGTGCTCAACCAGTTCCTCACACCTTGCCATATTTTTTTGATTAGCTTCTTCCATACGTTCTTCCTAAAAAAAACTATAAGTTCCAGCAGAATAACTAGTTTTGGAGAATTCAGTCTGCAGAACAATGTTCATTCTTAGAAACATTTCTGTGATGGAAGCCGAAGTTGCCCTCCTGAGTCAACCATGAACTGGTATCTCACACCATCACCAGGATCCCCGAACTCATTGTGGTTGTTGGTTTTGCTCTTATACCTTTCTTCACAAAGGCTATAGCCAGCCTCGCGTTCCAAGAGATCTTAGTGTGTGATATCCTCCCACTTGTGAACTTTGCCACAGCTTACAGCACCTGGTCATCATTCGAGTGACTGCAGCCCTCAACTAGAATCTAGCAGTCTTGTACAGCTATTAAGAATACCTGCTTCAGTCACTCTAGGATCACTACTGTCTCTGTATTGCTGAACTTCTCTTGCATATGTCACCCTAAACTCTTCATCTAGACTTCTGAACAGTAACTTTATCCAAAATAAACAATTTTCACACCAGCATTCCTGGGTGAGAGTAGTGTTGCTGGAGGAAAAAAACGTTGGACCCACAGATTTCTTGGATGGCAAAGTCACAGAAACAGGTGTGTTTAATGTTTTTGTGCAGACTCCTCAGCTCTTTATAGGTTCAAACAAGAAATATACAAGATATAACAAACACACACTATGAGAGTAGTACAATTGTTACCTGTCAACTTCAGAATTTCCACAAACTGTCCTTTTATTGTGCTCAGGGCCTCCTTCAACATCACAAGTCACTTCTTTTAGACCATACCATTTTCAAAATTTCCAACATTACATATCATGGTCATTCCTAAACAGAATGCATGTAGACATCATTTGGCACAAACAGAATCATCAACAAATATCAAACCATAAGTATGTAACAACTGACAACATACTGAATTTCCCTGTAATAATGGCACATTCTCAGGGCACCGGACTTATGTCTGTCTGGCAGTGAGGAGCCACAAAAGTAACACCCTGAACTGATAGTTTTTGGAAAAGCATGAAAAACAAAATTCAAAGCGATGTGGTAAAACAAACGGTAAAGCATTGCGTTATATACATGGCTACAGCAGTATCAATTCATTTTTGTGTGAAGAATGAACTGGTAGCTATAGCAACGTGGCTTGACGTGTTTACGCTAATAAACACAATGTTGTGATGTTATTGTCTTTACTTTGCTTTGTTGTCATATTGAGAAAGTATGTTCCTTTGGGTGTAATGTAAGTTACCATACTTCGACAGTCAAGCCGTACACTCCTGCAGCTCCTGGTCTCTGGTGGAATTGTTGTAGATGGTTTAGTAGTCAGTTTTCTCCTTGGAAATGAACAGCCGCCTAGTAAACCCTATTGGATCCGCTAAAAAAAGCTTCCTGAATTCTGGCCCTTTCTTTTCTCCTTTGTCTATACGAGAATATGTCTCATTCTCTGAATGCACCTCAAGTCTGTCGGTGCTACTCTTTTGTCTTCACTTGTTACCTTAACCTGATGTTGTAACGCCTTTGAATCCTGCTTGCCTGTAACATTTACACTTGAGGGATGCCTTTCTCCAAAGTGACCTACAATGTTTAGTTATTTACTCATTTACACACCTGGACATTTTTTACAGGAGCAATTTCAGATAAGTATGTTGCTTAAGGGTGATACAGCAGGAGGTGGGTTTCAAACTTGGGCCCTTTGAGTCAGGAGAAGGCAGGATTTGTAACTGTTGTGGTACCAGCTGGCCCCTATGCTGATGTAAATAAAAATATTAGTGTATTTTCACATCGTGCATTATTTAACTAAATATTGTAAAGAATATATTCATTTATGTTTGAACTGAGAGCAGCAACAGATGTTAACTGGATGGAATCACTAAAACAGTGTTAATTTTCTTCATGCCAATATCTGCTGAGCGGGAGTGAAATTCTACCATCATTTGATAATGATAATATAGTTTTGCTGGACATAGTTGGATCTTCTCTTTGGTATATTTTTTTGATCAATTAATTAGTAGTCGAAAGTAGTTTAGTAGAACTGTATCGTCGGCACCAGAATAACGAATGTGTTCTTGTGGGATGTTTTCTATTACTGAGAAGAATACACCATTAGCCGTAACTTATTTTTAAAAAAGGACTTTTCTCAGGGCTTCTCTAGGCCTGCAGACCCTTGGCCACATTCTGAATCGGCGGAGTCCGGTGCCTGAAGGAAGAGATTGACTTGAACGCGTCTACCTGCATCCAAACCCAATCCATTTCCTCAGCTGACAGCTTCACTGATGCCCGAGACAGAGGCCCTCGTGTCACGAATGTACCAGTCAGTGTGGAAGCATTCCTCTGATGTGTCATGGTCGCGGCCTTGTTTTAGTCAGAGCTGCCAGCCTGGATAGCTGACAACACTGCGTTGTTCCATCCCAATGACATAATGCTCAGGAAAACATGCAGATGCTCAGCATGTTCTTGGAATGCAGAAAGCAGACACCACGCTGTCAAAAAATATATTCTGGTCAGACTACGAGCAAGTCAGTCAACAAGTCACATGTTAATGTTTTACGATGACTGTCTGAAAGATCCATTTTTGAATAGAAGCGTTTTATTAATCTGGTTATTAATTGACTTACTTCTACATACAGCAGGGTACTGCTAGTTTAGATTGTATGACCTAAGCCTTAGCCACTGCTCTACCTGTTAATCCCCTGCAGCACCTCTTCACCTGGGTGATCCAGAACCAGTCCCAAATATGACTCAATGGGCACCCTGAATGGTTTGTCACCAGGAAGGAAAGATGTATGTGTCCTGCACTAGAAACAGTACTGTACTTTGTGAAACTTCCCAAAACTAAACTCCCACTGTTTCTCTACGTGAAATTTATACCAATTTCTTGATTAAAACGTGTTGCACAACTATATTGATGACTAGCGTTTCTCATTTAAATTCTAATTAAATTTGTGATTCGGATTTTATGTCCCTTTTCCCATCTGTCCGCAGGTTGTAAAAGTTGCCGGCAGCAACATCTCCCACAAACTGCGGTTGTCCAGCGTGAAACCATCCGACGAGGGTACGTACGAGTGCCGCGTCATCGACTTCAGCGACAGCAAGGCCCGGCACCACCGGGTACGTGCCTACTTGCAGGTGGATCCTGAGCAGAGTTCGGCCCTGCACCCCCAGACGACCCACCTGAGGGGGCACCCACCGGAGCACACCCAGCAGCAACCGACACAGAGCCACCAAAAAGGGGACAGGAAGCTGAGGGAGCACTCGGCTGACAGCTCCACTGACTGCACTGACGGCTGTCCCCTTTAGAGGGGCTCCTAGCCCCCCACCCCCACTGGCCACTCTCTGTATATTGTAAAATACACTGGGAAGAAAGAGTGCATGTTCTCAAACTTTATAGCAAGGTTTCTCACGTATCCACAGATGCGCACTTACAACCCAATTCTTTTGCTTCTGCTAAATTGATTTACAGCTCCTTTTAGGTTTTGCAGACAAAACATTAGACTATTTTTTACCTCTGTTTGTGCATAATTTCTGCTTAGTTCATTCTACAGTACAGCATGCATACAGTTTTGCTTTCTCCATTTTTTTATGACAGCAAGCGGTAAGGTCTGTTGGGAAATATGTTGTATAGCTCATTGTGGAAGCTCTTGTTCAGTATCTGCAAGGGAAGATTTTCTTTCAAGCGCCGCATTTTCTGTGGTCCTCTGCAAATAGTTTGCTTAAAAACTGCAGACATTTAATGTTTCATGCTTTCTCTTGGAAAAAAAAAATACATATATATCTATTAAGCTATGTGAGCAGTATGTTTGGACGGTTCTTTTTGCAGTTTCTACATATTGCCTTGATGTTTTGTATGAATTTGTGTAAAAAAAAAACTGTACATTTTTAAAAACTTCTAGAATGTCGGCTCAACCATAAATGTATGGCTTCTGTTCAATAAAAGAATTGTAAATGATCCCAAACAAATATTTCTGTGTCTGGTGTTATTGTGATAACAGGGCTGTTTTCATGCAGCTGCATATTTTGTATTTTCAACTTAAATGTAAAATATTCTTGGTTTGAAAAAAGTATACAAGATTTGGTTTATTTATTGGCTATTTGAATACTTCCTATTGAATTCTTTCTATACCTTTGTATATCTCAACTAAGGAGACCTTCAGATTCTGTGCCTTTTGACAGCAACATTCATTTAAAATTTTTGTACATGAAAGAACTTTCAGATTCAAGGAGAAGTTTTCCATTTATCCTTCCTTTTTTACTAATAATAGAATTCCTCCTGTTAGCAAACATCTAAGTCCTCATACATGTAATTTGAGACACAATGAACTTCTGAGATGTCAAGAAGAAACTGCAAAGCTTTTTATATTATTTTTTTCCCCTTTAATATAACTGACAGTATGTTATGAAATCTTGCTATGGGATTTTCAAATATGAATAGAAAGTCTTTCAGGCAGGATTCTGTTTTGGTACAAAAATCTCATGCTTGAGATCTTACTCTGCTGCTCTTCAAATGTGCAAAATGAAAAAAAAAACTGTTCATTAAATCACCCCCCATGCAGGAGCTGCTCACATGGTCAAAATCCACAGTTGGACATGAACACTGAAATCCAACACAAACCACCATGAGATTTTTGCACTTCAGTGTCTGATCGCGTCTGAGACAAAACAAGTGTAGTATTTTATTTCCTTAATGTCCATATTAAAGCAGTAGAGGGGAAAAAAAGCAGTTTTTAGAATTTCAGTTTTTTGTTTTCACTACAGTATTTTTGTTTCAGAATTCAGAAGCAAAATTACTTCCTTGTTTACAGAGTCAACATATTCACACTTTTCAGAACTTTAGTTTTCTGCTGGTTAAATCTGTAACTTTGCTTTCAGTGCATTTAGCAAACTAAAGCATTAACAATTTATATATATATATATATATATATTCACAAAAAATGCACAGAATGTACATACTGTATTGGATCTAATAAAAAGGTTCTAAAGCTCTAATTAAAAAAAAATTAATCATCCCTATTTAGCGATGCCCTCATTGCAAAAAGGACTATTATTCCATTATAAAAATAAAAGTGTAAACATGGGTTCAGATGATTTTGAATAAGAGTATTGGCTAACAGCTACGCTACAGCTAAGCACCTTGCTGACAAGCAGAGCGTTTTTCTGTGCTATGTTGTATTGTTACCTGCCAAAACATCTCTCAGATTATTCATCTTAACCTGATAAACTCCAGTTTATCAGATATAATCTATGGTGAAGCAGTTCAGCCTGTGCACTGGCTACCTGGGCCACACGGCTGGGAAATAACAGTGCAGCTGACAGTGTTTACAGCCAGACCAAATAAAATGTTCAGGCGCAGTGCTGAGCAAGAACACAAACAGGCACAACCGCAGCCACTTTGCTGAAAACACACCCGTATAGGTGCTGTACCTGGCAGAAATCCACACACCCCCAAATTTAGATCTGTCTGACCGGAGTTTAATAGGGTCTAGATCCTGCTTTGTCTGTAGAAACTAAATAAAATGTAGGAGACAGAAAAGCGATTAGGCATCTAACTCCCCTGAGATGGGTCCTTAGCATTAATTGATTTAGCTAAAATATGTAAGTATAATAAAAGTTCAAATATGTAAATTACACTGAGTGCATATGTTAGCATAGTAGAAACAATGATTGGGCCCAGACATTATTTTAGTAGCTCATCTACAGCTATAAATACGGAAAATATGGCTGCAGAACAGGGAACACTTCACAGTTGAAGACCCATACAGAGCAGCTAGAGCATGAAAATTCTAAATGTCATTTTAATTGTCAGTTTTTCTCAACAAACTTGTCTTCGCCTCTGTAACCCTGTAATTCCTTCCTGTACTGATGTTTACTGGGTGTTAGTTGTGCTAATGGGGGGGGGGGGGGGGTTTTCCC
>UFQX01000075.1:30889-56537 GCA_900497675.1 Arapaima gigas
TTTTTTTTTTTGTGGGGGGGGGGGGGGGGGGGGGTTTGTCCCTAATAAACTCATGTTACTACCAAATTTCCCTGGTTTGCACAAGAACAGCAGACAACCCACAGAAAGCCATGACTAAAATTTGTCAACTGCAACCAAACAAATTTTTCTGAAGAGAGTAGATCCAGTGAAAGATCATTTATGTATTACACCACATTGATTAATGTGCCTGCACAACATCATGTTTTTAAGCATCTCAAAATTGTCTAGGAGATTTAAAATGAGTTACATTGCACCAAAATTCAGCTATGGGAATTACTGAGACATGCACTGGATTCCCACTTGATGTGCTATTGTACTATTAACATGGTACAATACTTAACAATACACATTTCATTTAATGTTTTGAGTCTTTTGCTTCATGATCAAGTTGCACATCTGCAAAGCACATGGAGCACTGTGATTTGATGTAGAATAAATGTTCCCTGACCACCTGCAGGCTTTTTACTTCATGCCGCTACAAAACTACAGCAAGCTTACCACCAGGTGAGATTTTTAGTACCCATTTAAAATGCTTTAATTTTAGCACCGAAGCCAAGCCCTCCCCTGGAGCCAGCCCAATTCACTTACAGGTCATCTCGGTCACACAAAAAGAACTAGAAAAATCCAATTACAGCCCCATGCCACTCTGCTGGGGGCCTATCTCAGAATTCCTAATGAGAGCCACGCTTTGATTCGGCCCACTGTTTTGTAATGGGAGCTTAAAAAGGCTTCATTCTACCTACTTCCCTATTTCAGGAGCCAGAAACAATATGTCTTCAGCAAGATGTGTGATTTATTGTTTTCAAACCCTGTCTGTCACAACAGTGACTTGCTGTTGTACAACAGATTATGTAATAAAACTACATGTATACAAGGGATTCTTTTCTCCAGGCAGACTTCAGTGTTTTAGTCTTAATGATGGCCATTATTAACGTGAGACACATAGTTATAGGTCTTGTAGTTATTATGCAAACTCTGAGCAGACTGAGATGGATTCAAATCCACATCTGAACCAAGAGTCCAGGAGCCTAAAAGCATCAGTACTGCCTGCTGCACTTCTGTGCACCAAAGGCTCACTTCAGATCTGTTTGTTCTCATTGTCAACCTGTCAAAACTGAACATTTCATCAGAATTCAACTAGTAAAGGATATCCAGCCCAATAAATGTGTAAACCTTTGAGATGAAAGCTGGTCTAGATGAAATCATGAGACGCTCTAGACTTAAGCATTGCGATGCCCAGAAATAAAAAAAATAGTAGCTGCAAAATCAACACCTGCTTATTGTAAGAGCAAAGAAAGGTGAATGTCCTGTCTCCTTGGTAGCTTTCAACAAAGAACGCAGTTACTGGCCTCATATTACCGATAGCCTGGAGATGCACATTAATACTTAGGGGGCAACATTAGACCTGCAGGAACATTGGGAACACACCCTCCACCACCGTATTGTCTTACCTTTGCTTCAAATTATCTTAGCACAGATTTTATCTTCTTCACATTGCCTTCGGCTGGTTAAAGAAAGAAAAAAATTGTAAGGAGAAAATAATTCTGTAATACAATCATGGCTACAATATGAAATGTCCTACAGTAGTTTCAGAACCAGCAACAAAGGAGGAACTTTGCATGACTTTTAGTAATGTAATGAATCAGGAACTTGCTGCATTAATTGGCTTATTGAGGCTTTACTTACTAATTAGATTTCTCCCTCGAGCTGCAGCGTTTTCTGCATAATGTCATTCTGTTCAGCTACAGTATGTTGCTGTATGGGGCACAGATGTAGTTTCTCATTTTCACGGCTTAGTGCGAACAGCAGAAAATGCTCCGGAGGTCTACAAAGACACTGGATATTTGAAAAATGGCTGTAAAAATAGTATGTGTCTCGGTGGCTTCATCGCCCGTGACAAATAAAACAGCGATGTGTCACTTCGTGGGAAAGGAAGGGAATTTGAATGAGCAAACAGGGAGGCCAGATGGGCAGCTTTCTGTTCTCCTGCCTCAAACGAGACACCTTGTGGAAGAACATGTGAGGAGCTTCAGTATTCAGATGCCGCAGATCTCTGATAAACCGTTTTTGGGTCAGCTAGATTTGGACCAAGGTGTGACAGACAACTCCACCCCACCCCCCACGAGCTCAACTTCAACTTTCCAGGGGGAAAAAAGGCTCTGGAGGGCGGGCAGCTTTAATGCCATAAAACTTTGATAAAGCCAGTATAATAAACGGTGAGAAATAAAGAGGCAGTGTAAATCATATCTGTAAGAATATTTTTATCGTATTTGTAACTTTTTTAAAGTGTCACAGTGACAATTTCAAAGCAAGTTTTCTCCGTTCTATATTGCGCTTCGCTTTATAACTGCAGTTTACTTTTTAAATGATTTGACATATCAACAAAAACATACTGTGATGTTCTTAAATATAGCAATGAAGCATTTAGGCTGTACTTAGATAAAGAGGCCCAGATGAGGATAGCATGGAAAGGTGTTTCACTACGGCAAGCTTTTAACTAAAGATATTTCAAAATAATATTGGCAACAAAGGTGTCGGATTCATTTAGCGTGTTAACACTTGACCGTTCAAAACAAGACGGAATAATTTAGATTAATGTTTACACGTGATCGTGCAGGTGGCTGCAGTCAATGTGGTAAAAGTACTAACTGTAAGCAAGTAAAAAGACTGAAATCCAGGCAGAACATCTGACTCTCACACGGAGTACCCTGTGAAACTGAAATACGTACCACCGTTACGTCAACCTAAAAACACTCAAATCATTTCGAAATATCCACATTACTGTAAACTATTCTGTAGGTTACAGGAATGTAGTATAAAGAAATAAAACATAAACATAAATAACTATAAGGAAAAACACGACACACTCCCTTCGGTTTAAACACATCTTCATATTTTGAAATGGTCAACAGACAGACATTTCCAGAAAGAAATCTGCATGTTTTACATGGTAGCTTGTATTATTTTGCCATTAAGGTGTTTTAAACAAACTGTCACACCACTCAAATCCGCACCGTGTTATTCTCTTTCAAACCGTAAAAGGTTTGTGGCGCTTTCTATTCGAATTAAACACGTATTGTATGTGCTTTTATTTTGTTGACGCGTTCACGCTCGCGCACTGAATTCTGGGTGTGACGTCACACGGCCATCTTGTCAACATTTAGCTACTGTGGGTGGTAAGCGGGTTTCTCGCGGTCGTTGTGCGCCGGATTCGGATCGCCGGAACGCTGGAGGGACGTCTGGAGCCACCGAACACCGAGGATGAGCTGTGCGGGCGCCTGGTTGCGTGCGATGCGACTGTGCGAGTGAAGGGCAGCCCCTCTGTTTGCCGTTGCTAACCCGCATCGAAAACAAGCTCATGAGACTGTGCGGTTATCTTTAGCTCTGTCCTAAAAAGTTATAAAACTTAACCTTTTGGCTCACTTTATAGCATCTTTCGGAGTTAATTAACCATCCGACAATATAACACCGGATAAAAACTGCGAATAGCTAACTATAGCTTTGCTAAACCGCTCTTAGTTGTCGGTAACTAGTTAGCTACCGTGCTAGCAAGTTCGCAGGTTTTGCACGGACTTTGGTAGCGTATGAATGTAACGACAGAAATATAAGCTTTGGTTTGCGAACTGGCATGTCCTGAAGAGCTCGGCTGCACTTGTTTGGGGGTTTTGAAAGCGCTCACGCACCGGTGCGGCAGCCTGATGTGACTCGGCTGCGGCCCGGCAGCTGCCCGCCACAGAACCGCGTGCTTCCCGGACACAGAGCAGCGACGATGTCGTCCTTCTCGGAGAATGCGCTGGAGAAGAAGCTGGCCGAGCTGAGCAACTCGCAGCAGAGCGTCCAGACCCTGTCCCTGTGGATCATCCACCACCGCAAGCACTCGGCGCTCATCGTGCGCGTGTGGCACCGCGAGCTCAAGAGAGGTGCGCAAATCGCGTGTTCCCAACCTGCTCCTGTCCCTCTGCAGTGCATCGCCTAACATGTTCATATGTGCGACACCCTGAGTGCCATCAGCTAAGCTCTCGCTATTGATGCGCCGACTTGTTTGGACACCGTGCTGTTGTTGTTGTTGTGTAGCGACATGGATGAGCCCATTTCTCTCAGTCGCTTGTCTAGTACAGGGGCGTAGTGGTCCAGAACCTGTCCTGGAAGCACAGGGCGTGATGCAGGGTAGCCCCTGGACAGGACCTCGGTGCATCACAGGGCCGTCACACAGTATGCAGTTTGGAGTGACTAGTTCACCTGAAACTCATATCTCCGAGAGGAAGAGTGAGAGCAAGCCAGAGGCTCTCCAGGAAGCCCACAGAAAAGTGGCGAGAAAATTCAAACTTTGCACAGATTAAGCAGAGCTGAGAGGCGCTGTCTATTCAGCACGACCATTTCCATTCAGTTCATTGTCATAAATTGATTAAACTTTACTATTCCTGAAGGAAATTGGACATAAAATGTAAATGCACAAATAACTTACCAATTTAACTTTTAGTATTAATGCAGCTACTTGTTAAAAGTCGCATTATTGGCAGTTAAAGTGTTGACGTCGGTATGTTGTCTGATGTGGAAAAACTCAGTAGCTGTTCAGAATCTTAAGAAATTCTTAACAGTGGATTTTGCCTTATTCTCATCTTGAAGGATGTTTTACATCAACATTTGTGCCACCAATTTAAGAGCGTGGCTTGTAGCCGATAACGTTGTGCTGTGCTGCTTTTAAAGTTAAACCGGGACTTGTCTTTTTCAGCGAAAGCCAGTCGTAAGCTGACATTCCTATATCTTGCCAACGATGTGATCCAGAACAGCAAAAGAAAAGGCCCGGAGTTCACGAGGGACTTCGAGGTGGTGCTTGTCGACGCCTGTTCTCACGTTGCAAGGTCAGTGTTCCATTTCTATAGATAGTCACTTTACATGTGTGAAACTATTTTAAGCTTTCTGGTTTGAGTTCCCACCCAGTATTAATATGTTATTAGGTGACACCTTTTTTTCATGGTGACATACTAGTTGCTTTTTGTATTCTAAGTTGCTTACTGTTGTTAATCCCTTTATGGAGCTGGCAAACACTGGGGCAGTTCAGGGTTGACATCTTTAAGGGAACTACAGGGCAGCGTAGGAGATATGAGTTGACGGCTGCCATGATGGTTCTTCCCATGAATTTCCCCAGTAAAAATTCCCTGTTTGATAAATCAGTGCAGTTTGTTGAGTCGTCTGTTTTAATTTCTGTGCACCGACAAGACTTATGCCTCTGTCCCACTCTGTGACTTGTTTCGAACTTGTTTGTGTTTATCTAGTGTTAAATCATTGCTTTGCATAAGTTAATATGCTGAATGACATTAGTGGTTGTGAAAATAGTGCTAATATATTTAGTGTAACCAAACCTTGTATTGTTTCTGATAGAGAAGCAGATGAGGGGTGTAAAAAGCACATGGAGCGACTGCTCAATATTTGGCAAGAACGCGGTGTTTACAGACCAGACTTCATCCAGCAGCTGAAACTGGCCATTGAGGACTCAAACAGCCCCAAGCGCAAACACTCAGGTACGCAGGTGTCAACATTGATTTTTTTTTCTTTCTTTTTTTAAAGAGTCCATGGCCATGTTGCAGATGGTTTTTGATGTAATGTGTTCATGGTGTCGCCTTCAGTCGTACTGTAGTAATTTTCCAACAGAGAATAAGTAATTAAAGAAGCTATTTTACAAGTAGATGTAACTTTTCAAAGAGAATGTTTACGCTGTCATCCGTTTGCCCACAAGTAGTACCTGGATGTCCAACCTGGAAATGTGTTGTTTTGATAATGTCCCATTACTGGAAATGCAAAAACTCCAGTAATGTCACCACTTTCCTGCAGAACTATCGAGACCCTTGACTAACAAAATGATGCTTTAATATTTGTTTTCATATGATATTTTAATTCAGAATATTCAAAATCAGCATGAGCTTTGCATCATAAAAAATTTTTAAATAAAACTTTTGAATGCTGCTGCAAGGCACTGTTGATAACATTCTGTTGTCCTACAAAAGGTTGTGTTCAGAGGTGTCCCCCAAATTTTATACTGAAATTAAGTCAGGTAGCTCTTAAAACACTCTTAATTAAAAGTTACCACAGTAACACATCTAACAGTTTCTCTGACTGCTGTCTGTTCCCAGGTTTTAGTCTTTGTCAAATTCCAGACTGTTGACTTTTGGAATCATACAGTGTTTGGCGGAGAATGATAGGTTTTGTCTGTTCTCGTGCAGATGAGAAGAAAGGTACAAAACGTTCATACCAGAAAGTTCAGGAGGAGGAAGACGAGGAAGACGAGGACGATGACTACAGGGGACACTACTCTCCACGGGACACTGATGCCACAGCGCCATTGCTGGTGAGCACCTCTTCACCAATAGGTGTCAGTCTTGTGTTGCTGAAATTGTATGGCTTCAGTTATATTTTCACACCGTTGGACAACTAGTTAATTTATCAAAAGAAAGTACCAAAGATGTCTTCATTTTAAGATTGTCATGTTTTTAAAAATGATCCTTTTACATTTAATGAGGTTCAATTTGGTATAAATGCTGGAGTTACAGGTGACGTGTCACGACCGAAAACTGCACTGCTTTTCTGTGTGGCTTTCGTGATCTGTTTTGAGGTTAACAGCCACTGTGGTGTTGAGAGGTGTGTCATTGCTCTCTTGTACAGACCGAGGAGCTGATCAAAGCCCTGCAGGATCTGGAAAATGCTGCCTCTGGTGATGCTGCTGTTCGCCAGAAAATTGCTTCTTTGCCACAGGAAGTTCAAGATGTTTCGCTCTTGGAGAAAATCACAGGTGAGCTTCCAAAGGGTCTGTCTTCAGACTTCTGAAACTTATGCAAAGTTATTAAGGAGTTACTTTGTCGCTTTTGAAGGTGGCTGTTTAGAAAAAGCTCCCCTTCGTTCAACGGTGAAAAAATGTTAATTGCTTGTATGTTGCCCCAGATGGAAATTGTCTTCTGAAAAAAAAAACAGCCCCAGACTGACTTGTTACATGTCATTGATTTGTTAGATAAGGAGGCTGCGGACAAGCTGTCGAAAACGGTGGATGAGGCTTGTCTGCTCCTGGCAGAATACAATGGGCGCCTGGCGGCTGAGCTGGAAGACAGGAGGCAGCTGGCGCGTATGCTGACAGAGTACATCCATAGTCAGAAGGAGGCGCTCACTGAGAGGGAGAAGAAACTGGAAGTATGTAGTGCTTCTGTTGCTGTGTGTGTGTGTGTGTGTGTGTGTGTGTGTGTGTGCGTGCGTGCACCCGCGTGCACTTGGCAGTGATTTTACTAGTTGTTACGGGCAACACATGATTGTTCTTTGGAAACTGAATGAGTAAATTGATGTAGGCGATTCAGCTGGTGTAGTGGTTTGAGGAGCAGAAGGTGTGAACTCAAGGACACAGCTGTTCTGCGCCTAGGCTTTTGTTAATCATCCAGTCTATAAATAGCTTTGGAACTGTAGACTTAACTAAGTTGTCCTGGTTGGTGGTGTCAGCTAAAATTGATGTTACTTTGTGTCAGCATATTGAGAGTCCTAAAATGACTTTGTGTTATATGGAGTCTGTGAGCAGTGACATGCATGACCTTGGGCTACTCAACATTTAAGCATATTGCAATAAGAGCCTTTTTGGCATTTAAGGGTTTTTTTCCTTCCTAGGAATATAAGCAGAAACTGGCCCGGGTGACCCAGGTGCGCAAGGAGCTCAAGTCCCACATCCAGAGCCTGCCAGATCTTTCTCTGCTGCCCAATGTGACGGGAGGCTTGGCACCGCTGCCTTCTGCTGGAGACCTCTTCTCTACCGACTAAGTCCTCCCAACAATTCCAACATCTTCTTCAGTACGTTGTTGTTTTTACCCGAGGGCATCCAGCCGCCTTTTGAACAAGCAGCAATTGGCAAAACTACTGCAACGGCTCCCACAGAGGTACCCCCACCCCGCCCCCACCTCGGAGATAGCCATACACCAACACCCAGGCTCCACCTGATTCCTGCTTCACCAGCTTGAGAACTGGAAATCAACTACTCTCAACAGCTGGGAAAGGATTTTACCCATTTTATCTTTTCTTTTCTCCTCCTTTCTTTTTTTAAATAACGATGAATACCTAATGCCAGTTTCTTGCAGAGGATCTAAAACAGTCATTAGTTTGATTTGAATTTAATGGCTGCTGTGACTTGGTTGTGTAAACATCCAGTAAGTGGCCAGTTCCAGAAAGGCCCCCCATTTATTAGAGATCAAACTTTTCATAAATGCTACTGATAACATTATTTACCAAGGTTAAGGTACAGAACTCTTGACATGCAGCTGACTAGACAAATTTGCATACTGAGTTTGGTTGTTTAAACACATTTAAGCTCTGTGTTAAAGCTTTCTGTGTCAAAGTTTGAGCTCCATGCAGACAACTTGTTTTAACAGTTCTATGCATAGTTTGCATATTACTTTACATTTATTGCCTTCTTTGCTTGTTGAGCTTCTAGTAGAAGAGATTGAGCTGCTGTAAGATTTTGCTATTGAAGTAAATTCGTGGAAACCATTTCGTAAAATCGCCATTTGCATATAAATCTTGGATTTCCCTGGGTATTTATATGAAAATAAAAATGAACTGTTCCTCCGCATTTTAAGCGTCTGCCATTTTTCAGATTTATGTAAGAAAAGCCTATGATTGAATAGTCAGCCATCTTTCTAAATTGTAAGGGCAAAACAAGATATTTTCATTATCAAAACTAATCAATAGGTAAATAAATGACTTCCTCTGCACACTTAGTGACTCAGTGCAAAGCTTTCTGCAAATGTTAGCTGTTACTAATACTAAAGAATCTGTTAAATACCACTGTGTTCATACTAACACAATTTAGCTGTGAAAAATGAAAAGGGGGAAAAAAGTCGTTTCGAGGATTTTTGCATTTTATGTAGCAGTAGTTCAAATTTTTCATTTGCATGTTGTCTAGGAACCACCGACTAAGGAATTCATATGCACTTCTAATCATGTAGAAACTGAAAATGGGTGCAGTGCAAATAAGCTTTAAGTGCAGCTGCTTTCAGGATGGGGCGTTGATTTCCTAATATCCTGTGTTACACCTGTCCTGGACAGGCACATTGCTGTGTATTTAAAGCTGGCAGACAAACACAAGATGTCTGAACCATGTGTTTAAGATGCTTGATCTTGCTACAGCTTCAGACACGCTGGCTCCAGTGACTCAGCGCTGGCCGAAATGAGTTTACAGAGACTGGTTTGATTACTCAAGTCCAATTGGTGGCAGTCATCTCACAGCTGGGCCACCGATAAATAAGTGTTGTGCAGAAGGACTTCGCAGAACATGCAGCTGGCCACCATGAAGAAGATGAGCTGCAGCAGCAGAACTTGTCGAGCATTCTGCTCCTGTCAGGAATGTGTACCTATTAAAGTGGCCACCGAGTGTGTGCGTGAAACCTCTGGGAAGAACAGTAGTGTATGAGCTCTAGTTAACACATTTACAAGTATGACTGAATACTGTACCATCCTCTGTGGTTACAAGGTCCCAAGAAATGTCAGATGTGGAATAAACAGCTCTGCTATTTCCAAGTCAAGTGCAAGACCGCACATTTTGTGGGGAAAATAAATGTGTACATTTGGCAGTCTGAATTGTAATAAAGAATAATCTAATGTTTTATATTTGTTTCATCATAGTTTTGTCAAATCAGAGATTTTTCCTATAGTTGATTTGATTTTACTGTTATGATTTGTGATGTGATTAAATTTGAGATTTTCTATCATCAGCACCACCCCCCCATGTGGAAAAAATGGGTTTCTGATAATGCGAGGCCTTTCAAAAAGTCATCTCACGCATTTTTGTTCAGCACTTGCAGTGAATAAGATATATAGATATTTGTATAAGTACTTGCAATTTTTGCATGCACGTCACACGCTTTTCTCCGAATCGACTCACCTCGGAGTAAACAACTTTTTCACAACAAAGCATTTCACCAGCATTTTTGACCATTTTTTCTGCTACCCTATACAGAAATCACTGTAAGACTGAAAAAGTGTCAAATTTGGTCAAATTTATGGCGTTAGAAGTGCGTTTGCTGAAAAGGAGCTTTGAACACAACTTGTGTTGGATCTGGGTCAACGGGGAGGAGGAGTGGGCTGATGGAAGAGGCGAGAAGACCCCACAGCGGGGAGCTGCACAGCTGCAGGAGGCAAGGCGAGGCAGCACTGCACCCTGGGTGAAGAGGCAGGAGCTGTGGGGGGTGTGATGGGAGGTGCAAGAGGATCCTGCTGCTTTTGTACATGAGGTGTCCACCAGGATTACAGCTTTCATTCGCTACAACTGGCTGTTTATCAGTGGTTCACTGTTATTCCCAAGTTTTTTATTCTATACCATCTTCTGAACTCTTTCCAAATGAGGAAAAACAATAGCATGCACATTTGCCAAAACTGAAAAAGCATTCAGAAAGTGTGTTGTTAGGAGACTTGGGTACAAATAATCCGCCCAAAAGGCAACACACTAGTTCAACACTAGTTCAATTGCCATTGGTTTTCTGGAACAGTTATTTGGATGATCTTTTTTTTAATGCTCCTATCCTTTTTCCTCAGCACAGGACACACATACCATTTGTGATGTGCTATCATGGAAATGAATTCCTCATTTATCTGTTAGAGGAATAATGGAAACGCATAAGCAAAGATGTGTCAAGAACGGTGTTGAAAGTTCACGGGTGAGACAGTAGTTCTGAGGAAAAGGGAAGCAAATTTACTCTTTTTTTCAATGCTAAACCTAGCAGCGCCGACTTATTTTCTGGTTGAGGTCTTACGCTGTACGACTTTCTGTACTGCTTTTCAGTGAAAAAAGAGGAAAGTACTGCTGGGTTCAAATTTAACAATCCGGTTTGCGTAGCTACGATAGGAAACGTTGCGTTATTTCTGTGTAAAACGATAATGCCATTCAGATAAATGTGTGCACATACATGCACACACACGCACAGGAGCATGAATGCTTTGCATACTCTACAAACTAATGTACTTTCTCCCTCAAATACACCAAATGGAAGATAGTTTGTAAAGAGCCAGTAGCTGTTATATGGGAGCAAATGAAAATGTAAACAATAAAAAATTATATAGCACTGCACACATTGGTGATACAAAGCTAATAAACTTTGGAAATAAATATCTTGTTTTTCCTTTTCCACTTGGCTGTCACCAGCACATCTGACAGCTAAATAAATAAACCACTTTAATGGTAAAACAGTTTGGCAATTACATAACGTCTTGTTACCTTTCCACCATTACACCTTTCTGACCAAGGCAGCACCGGGTAACTCCGCTAGTAAATTATCATTTTGCACAGTTTATATAAACTGTTGCCTGTGTGCTTCTCTCTGTTGGTAATAGATCCTTACTCCATTTATGAATAAGCCAAGAACCACATGCTCTGTCCACCCTGCGATGGACCAGAACCCCGTTCGACCTTCACCATTATCGGCTCCTGCTGACAATGCATGGGTGGGTGGATGTTTAACTGTGCACTCAGATCCCTGCTCCTGAAATGCTCAAATCTTACTGTTTGCATTTTCTTCTTCACCCAGGGTCTTCCAGAAGAACTTGGCACCTTTCTGACTACAAAGCACAACAGGAGGAAAACCTCACAGCTCTTCTCTTCTGGGTTTGAAACTGTGACATCACTGCTACTATAAAATCAAATTATTTGGCTTGTAATGCTTTTTTAATGATATGGTTTTTAAGCATTGGCAGAAATATTTTATTTTAGCTAAAAGTTCATTCTTTAAGTTATCAGAGGTTAGAATTATGTATTATGCTGTCTTAGTTTACATTTTTTATATATCGCTGGTGTGTGTCTGTGCAAACTCCTACCCTCCAGGTTTCTTCATGCCACTGCAAAGTTATTTTTGGAAAGAGGCCAAAACTGGGAAAGAACCAAATGTTATAATAAGAATAAATACGGTCTCAATGCAGAAGTGTCTCTTTATATTGTTTATTAATCTTTGTTGAACTTAGTGGCGTGTGATTTATAAACACCACTGCTGTGTTTGCCTGCCCCAGCCATGTGGGTGTACTGCTTATGATGCCATCTTCACGTTCAAAAGTTCAATTAAAAGGGAATATAAGGTTGTTTCATAGTGTTGATGTTAATACCAAGTGCCCCGTTTCTCCATTTCTCCATTAGATAGAACACTTCTCCCAAGGGTAAAGAAGGAAATATCCCAGTTTGGCTCATTTTTTCCTATTTCCCTCTTGGAAAATGAATGTGCAGCATCACTGCTTCCTCTGCGGAGCAGATCCAATTGTTTGCTTTAAGTGTGACTTGAGCGTAGCGTCAAATCTGCATTCTAACTTCGCTCCATGGTTTAAAAAATGTTTAAGTAATTTCAGATTTCTTCATTTATATGTGAGGGACAATAATTGTTTTATGAGGGGGTTTTAATTGAATGATCTTTTTCACTCTGTTAAAGAATGAGGTTTCTCTCCTATGGATTGCTGGTCAAATTCATTTCTTACTCAGCTTGTTGGTGTCGGTATGGTAGCCCCCTAGCTGTAAATCCCAGACCCAATCGATTCTGTTTTCAATTCACTGTGTTTTACTGGCATGACAAATGTACACTTGTGCTGCCAAAGCAATTCAGCAACACCAACAACAATGAAGTAGATCAACAAGTAAACAGTAACAAATCATAGAAAAAATATACTAATAATAATAATAATAATTATTATTATTATTATTATTAACAGCATTGTACAACAAAACAACAGTTGCCAGGGTAGGTGGCACACTGGCGCAGCATGGAAGAACACGAAGCGGAGATCATATGGCCTGTCTCTTCTCTGCTCTGCCCAGCAACAGGGGGTCCTTGGTGAAGGATCTGAAGGAGCTGTCCCTGACAAGAAAAGAAGAGCAGCGGGTGGAAGCAGAGGCTGAAGAGGTCCCTGACACGGCCGGTGAGCTCCAGGCCTTGAGCCCTGCTTCCCACCCTGGTGGAACGGAAAAAATAAAATTCCTCAACAGAAAAGAAGAGAAGAAAGCAAAAAAGGCAGAAGAAAGGCTAAGCCTGAGGGGGAGTTTTTTGAAAGGTCAAGAGTGACCTCTCTCCCAGCAGAGAAAGGGAGGACAAGGGTATTATGAGTAATTTGACTGGGACAAATAACTCCGGTGGGAGGGGGGGAGTAATTGTTATTACTGGCTGATTGCCAACTTTTATTGTTTCGATTTCTTTAAAGGTTTTAATCTTTTAATGTCATACCACAGTTTCTGATTTTTACATTTTAACTCTCAATGTCCTGGGCATTATAAACAATCTGAAAAGAACTGCAGTGTTTAATCAGCTTGCATCCTTTGCAGGAAGTCCACCTCTGGGACCAGCAGGACGGGACCCTCTTCTCTCAAGACTGGAGGAAGGGTTGAGTCCTAATGAAGTGTAGGTGGGGTCCACTCTGCAAGCATGAGGATTCTTTTTGGAGACCATGTCTGTGAAAAGGTAAGGCCTCTTATTGTTAATCTTGGCCAGGTTTTGGGGGTGAACACGACGTGGAGAAGTCAGCACATACACGTCCTGTGCAACTACACTCCAGTGGAGGTCAGATCCCACATCCTTCTGCTAAAGGAGTTGGTCTCTTACTGCGTAATACACAGACATTGAATAGTAGGAGGTGGCTTTAACATCTGTCTTGAAGGCAAGAGCAACGCTAATGTTCAACATTTTAAACATTTTATTCAGTTTCTGTCTAACTGACGATTTTAAAAAGTGTAACCCCAACATTCCTCCTAGTGGCCGTTGGATCACGTGATGGTTAAGGCCATGATCTATCACGGCCCCAACCCACAGCTGTGGCTACTGGAAGCTCACCTTGGAGATACACCAGGAAAAGGAGTACTAGGACATGTTTTTTGATGGTTCTTCTTTGTGACAAGAGTCTGTGAATTTTTACCTCTTGTTAGCTGAGTGGTGGGAGGGGGTCTAGGTCTATCCGTAAGGATGCTCTGCTTTGCTGGGGCTTGAGGACTACAGGATTCAACCAAAGGGACTCGTCCATCATTTGCAGGACATGAACTGGCGCTGCCTGCTGAGTAAGTTGCCAGTTATGGAGATGCTTTACGGGCACCATCTCTCCAGCCACTACATTGTCTGCAAGCCTGCTGTGACGAGAAGGAAATGTTCGCTCACACCTTCTGGGACTAGAAGCAGGTGCCGGATATCTGGCTCTTATTAAGTCGCCTGTGCAGGAAGATCGATCCATAGATGGTTCTGACGTGTGAAAAAGTCTTGAGGGGATGAGATCCTGGCGCTCAGAAGGCGGCGGCCACCCGGACGTGGCTAGTGCACATGACCAAGCACATGCCGTGGAATGCAAGATGCCAGCTGGTTCAAACAGGAGCAGACTTGGGTGCTCAGGGTGTGTTCTAAAAAATCCGGGTCAACCTCACATTTAGGATGGAGACGGATGTCACGCAAGAAGGGCTAAATGGAGGCCAACGAGAGATGGATAGGCCTCTTTTGACTGTAGCCTCAAGAAGTTTGTGGCATTTCCTCCATCCTGGATAAGTAAAACACATCTATTTACACATACAAGCATCTGTAACCCCTATTCTTAGTTTGTTTTTTTTTGTGTATTTATGTTTACGTGAGGTGTCGGGTTTTTATGTACCCACTTCTATTTACTCACTTTTATGCCTTTAATTGTTTATTTACTTTCATATTGTATTGTGTATATGTTATGTCTTTAGTTAGTAGCAGCCATATATATTTTTGCTGCTAATACTATTGTGATTATTGTTTTAATGTATTTTTTAGCTATTGTAGTTTAGACTAGTTCTCACTGGCATGTGGCTGTTTATGTAATTTGCATCAACTATCTAATTAGTTAATTTATTTACTAATTTAATTATTGTTGGTAATTGTCATGTTATTTTGTTTGTAATAAGCTTAATTTAAGAGGGGGGGAACAGACCAGGGGACCTTCTGCAGTGGATTTGCTGGTAAGTTTAACTGTTTTCATTTAGAACCTTGAGGGATGTTTTTTTACTGGCTTTACTGAGTAGCATTATGTAGTGTACATATCTGATGATTTTAATAGAATTTAATGACAGTTTTAAATACTTTTTCTGGTGTTTTTATTTGTAGTTTTAATGAAATTGCAGGCAATGAATGAAGAAATTATATTTGTTGTACATGGACAGTTGGTAGTGCCTGACATATTGTGACAGAGTAGGTTCATTCTGATCCAGACGGGGGAAAAAACCTTAGAAATGTTTGGTCTGTGTTTTTCTTGTTTGACTAAATTTTTTCCCACATATGGGCCTACCAATGTGAGTTTTTTAGTAATGTAGTCAGTTTGTTTTATTATCTTTTATTTAGGGGTGCCCAAAGTGCCAATAAGGTATTTTATAAGTTATTGCCTGCGTCAGTAAAAATATTAACAAACACATCAGCCACCAAAGTACACTAGTCACTCGGTCACATTTTCTGATATTGAGTGTCTATTTCCTCTTATTTTAAATTAGGAAAAAATAATAATGTGCTCCCAGCCCATCAAAAAACACCTATATAACTATCAACTCAGGACCTATGGGCATATTTATAATGTGTGGTGCAGTATGTACAGCAAAGGACATTTCACACGTTAATGCCGTCACTAGCATTTGAATAAATAAGTCTGTAAAAAATAAAATTTAGATAAAAATTGCAAATAATTTAAACAAACAAGGCTAACAGTTTTTACCAGCTTCCCATTCACTCCAACCAGCAGGAACAGGTGAGACACCTGCGCCTGCGAGGACTTTCATTGCAGACAAATTTGTAAGAGCACACATACATTGCATACATTATTATTTTTTATTACAGTACAATGCCCAGTACCTCACAGTATTTAGTTGCTGAATTTTAAAATCTGTTCAGATTTTTAGCCACATTTTGTCTTTTTTTATTTCAGAAAAGCTTTGGCTAAAAATTGTTCATAGCAAAGTGTCCATACAGATACTGATATGTAAGTATTAATTTTCCAGCACCATTATAGCAAGAATTTGGTTATAGAGAGTTCGGATACCGGAGAGATTGCTGTAAATCCTTTTCTATATCCCGGTATTGGAGATTCTGGGTACCAAGTTCCCAATATAACAAGTGGCATATATTAATACCCAGACTGGGATCCGAGCCAAAGAGTCCCAGTGTTATGTGCTATGCGAGCGATGCTGAAGCACATCAGAGAAATATAAGAAATTTGCACAAGTGCAAATGCGAGGTCAGGTGGTAGCACTGCACCCAGTATCTATGTTCTGTCTTTGTCTCGTGTGGCCGGGGTTCAAACGCAACTTACGTTTTTTTTTTTTTACTTCATTCATTTCCACTCAATCCATAAGCCCCCCAGTAACAGTTAATTGTAGTAACAGCCCCTTACAGTAGGTGAATTTGATGGTTTTTTCTATTTTATATTGTTTTCATTTCCTCATTTTTTTTTTTTTTACAAAAATTTGACTAATGTTGTTTTTACCACTTATAATAAGGAATGAAATGTAATGTACAACACTAAACAAAAAAGTGACAGCATCTAAACACACACAGGTGTATTAATTTCCTCAGTAATGTTTGCTAATTAGTTATTTGATGTATAAAGTGTTCTTTCTCACACTGAAATAGGTATTTTAGAGTGTTGGGGATTTTTTAGGGAAATCAGTTGGGGTGGCTTACCTGAACCCGTAGCAAAATAACAAGCTTCATCATAGGAAATAATGCAAATAGTTACGTCCTGTTACGTCCGGAAACGTATTTTGTCTTTTATGGGTTGTTTAGTAGCTTACAGCTTTTTCTGTTACTAGTGGTCCAACACTCTGGCAGTCATCATCGTCGATAACGTAACAACCAACCCTCCTGGCCAACAGAATTCAAGGCGGCATGACTTCAATCCATTTGCGTAATAGTGTGTGTGTGTGTGTGTGTGTTTTCTTCTTGTTTTTGATTAGCAGTTTGTCTTTGTTAACATTTGTATTCGATTTGTTGTTATATACTTATGTGTCCGGGTGTTTCCCTCTACCAGTTTGTTACGTGTGTTTGTCTGAATTTGCGGTAAACGGCGACTTGTGAAGAGTGAACAGGAAAGAACGTCACGTGACATGTTCGCTCACATAGATTTGTCACTGTCTCAATCACACCAGATAAGGAGCGAGTGTTATCTGTGTATTTTAGTTTGGGAAGGTAGTCCCTGTTAGTTAGGCCGTTGGTAGATGCTGAAAATTATTTGTTTCAGTTTGCGTTTATTTTAACTGGTTAGGATAGCTTCCAGTACGTCAACTAGTTTGTTTGGTTTTGATTCGTTCTTTTTTTTTTTTTTAACATCACTCACCTTCCTTTCCCCATTAGCCTTTGTGTTTTGGTGTGTATATTATATATTACTGACCACTTGTACACAGTAAATCACTTTTACACCAAATCCTCTACTTTCTTTCTTTCTTTCTTACCCACAGCACTTGAGACAGTTAAAGTTACCCCCTGTACCCACCTTCAACACTGTGTAACACGTCTCAATATGTAAACTCACAGTATTGGAGCTATTTTTAGGATTTAATTGCACTCAGATACTGGGGGTTAAGTATGTACTACTCTTGGTTCAATGAGTCCTTCGGTGTCTTTTATTAGAAACTTGAGCTTGTTCCTCTTCAATGCTGTCATTTTGGTTTCATAACAGGGTACCTCAGTGCATGTTTACACATTGCCAGAGGGTAATCCAACATGTACCTTGTTTTCAGTTCCAAAACCTGTGTTTTTATTAAAAGTACCGGGGTCTGCACGCAATAGTTTGATACCTTTTCCACAACACATTCATGAAAAGTAAATGTGCACTATTACGTTGGAAAGGCGTGTGGTTCTGTCGATTGCACAATTGCTGCACCAGTTGAACAAGACCTTAGTGTGATCTCAGTTGTTCAACAAAGCATGCGGATAACAGTCATTTGTCTCTTCTTAGACTGTTGCCTTTTAAAATGGTGGCACCACAATGCAGAGCTGGACACGAATGAGTTACATTTTTTCAGTTATTTAAGACATCTTCAGATGTTGCAGTTTTCAGGATAGTTTTTGAGAGTGATGCTTTTAACTTTCATTCAATTGGCATTTAAACAAAAGACAGAAATTGTTTCTGTCTCTTCTGTTTCTTATCATTGTCATCAGATTTTTTCCCCCTCCTCCTCCTCAAATTTGCATTTCTCTCTGAAACAAAAGCTACACCTCCACACTTTCAGGTATCTTCATATGTAGATTTCTTTAACCATTCTAAATTCCAGCCACAGCTTGTCTTTCCACCACTTAAGTCACTTTAATGTGAACCAGTAGCGACGTCTTCTGTGCATGTTATTAGCTTTCTTTATTTACCCTTTAAACAATGAAGAACCATCACTAATTTTACCAACAGCTCTCAAGGCAACGGCACTGAATTTTTCAGTTACAATCCGTTTTCTGTGTTGGGAGACCTAGGCTTCTTGCTACAAAAGCTGAGCGCCATGGAGAAGAAGCTGAGGAGCTCGTGGTAAGGTCCAAGTCTATAGTGTCAACTTGTCTGCTTACACTGAAAAGGAAAATGAATCAGTACTAATATGTACAGATGGGTATTCATAATAGAACAGCTCAAAGGAAGTTGCTTGCTCAAGGTGTGAGGGTAATGATGGGAGTAGGAGTCAACCACAGAAACCTTCTCATTGCAGTTATTTCCTATGTACACTCATACTTACAGCACACCCTGTTTGCTACTGTTGCGTGGTCAGAGAATGTATATCGTGTCATGGAATACAATAAATTATGCATTCTCGTCAACGTCTGCTGAAGGACCCCAAAATCCTCAAAAATGACTACATGAGCTCAGTTGCCTGTCAAAGTCTGGAAATCATGCTGCTAGAAGTTGTTGCTTTATTCACTCTTTGTGCTTGTTGCACTTAATCAACTAGTTAGCAGTGCAAACTTTTCACCATCTTGGCAACTTGCTCTGCTTTTATATACCCACTTGTGCATTGCTGTAGAGATGAGTTACTGCCAAACTAATATTCCTCATAAACCACTTATTCTGTGCAAGGTTGTGCTGCTCCAGGGTAGAATGGCAGATTAATTTTTTTTTCCCTTTTTAAACTTACAAATTATGCAGTCAGTTAAATAACCTGCAACAAGCTCTATAATTAACTACAGATGGAGTTTTTTGGAGTTTCTCCAAAAAATAATGTTATTTAATATGTAAAATAAAGCGTAAAGGCGTTCTGTCAGTTAAGAAAAATTAAAATGACTTCAGTTGTTTGTAATTCTACTGACCACATTTTGTCTACTTTATGACTGTAGATACACATAGTTTTGTAGGTCCTGTGCAAAAAAAACCTTTTAATTTAGTTTAAAACTTAAATTCTGGCCTTTTCTGCACTGTTTCAAACCAAGTGTGACTTTCCATTTACCAAATGTAACAATTCTGGCTTTTGCACATAACATTGTTTCATATATTTAACAAAGGATTGTAACATTTTTTCTGTTTTGCGCAGCAGTTTTGAGGTGATCTTAACAAGTCCCAGTCCCTTAACTTGATTCCCAGTCTTTGACAATGTTTTCACTAATAAATTCAAGTTAGGAATGCAACCACAGTAACTAAAGACTTCCAGTTAAAGAACAAAAGAATTTCAGTAACCAAAGAAAGTTTAATAGAAAATAATTCACTTGGGGGGGGGGGGGGGCATTGGACAGTAGGTAGTTTAGAAAGATATTTAGAAGTAACCCTTCACCAGTCACTTGTTATGCAAAAAGCTTTTCCTTGCAGATGTGTAAATGCTGCCACGTCTTCCAGGCAAAGCCCCTTCAAGCAACTTTTAAAATGGGGGGGCAAAAGATTCATATGCATAGACTGAATGTGTATAAAATTCCCAATATATCAAATTTGAGTACAGAACAACCAGAACTGATAGACGTATTGCATCCGATGTATTTCATCATCTTGGCTATTTTCTCTATTTACCAATGATAACATTTCGGTAGCCTTTGACATGGCCAAGATTGTCAGTATGAAAATCCACCACCAGCTTCCTCAGCCCAGAGTGGGTGGGGGTGAAATACACTTTGACCTTGGCATCCTCCCCAGGGTCGATGGACGATTCAATCCTAGAGACCAAAAAAAGGGCTACATCTATGACAACTGTATAGCATGTGCCAAGAGATTAACACTTAAACAGCTTTATCTGCATGAACAGATGGTTGGACAGTTTGGTATGGAATCTAAAGTGTTACCACACAACATAATTCACGTTTGTTTTTACAAACTGCGATAGAATGCATAATGCTATTTTAAGCAAAAAGTAAACAATTGTCTTATTCATAGGACTGGGAAATGCTTACAGCAAGAGAACATTGTGTTTCCATTGGACTCTTGACTGCCCATCAATGCACAGACCCATCTAATGATTCTATGCACCCATTGAGCAGTTACTGTACTTTTCTGCTCATTATGCGCTTAAGTCGGAAATCTTTAGCAAAAGAGATCAGTTCCAAAGGAGCCCAGCTGCATTGACCTGACTTGTACCAGTTAGATTCATTGTTATACTTGCACCTGGTGCAGTCACTTGGTGTTTGCTCGCTTACAGTTTTGCAACATCTCTGAATAGTCTTGTTTCATACCCTATTTGAGGAAACGCGTTGGGATGTGCTTGTTTACACTACGTGAGGTGATTTTCAAACAGCGCGTAAAAGACTTACGTTTCTCTGATTGTTTTCCCGGCAGTGAGGTTAGCTCCTTCTACGCTGAAGCAGCAGTTGACCAATGGCTCAGGAAGGGGGTTCTTCACAGTGATCTCAGCCGCAAGCTTTCGGTTCACTTTGGGTTCTCCTAGCACCTACAGGGAAACAAAAGAGTTTTCCGTGAATGAAGTTGTTTCATTTGGAATTTGTTGGAGGGAGAGGTCTAGAAAGATTCTGAAAAAATGTTAGCATGTTAGCAGCAGTAAGGCAGCCATATTGGTTAGTGTTTGGGTGTCAGAGATTGTGTTTTATTAAATATCACATTTTATTTGCAGAAATTTTTTCATTTGTGATTCCATTCAAGGTACTTGTTGTTTTGAATGTATAGCAAGCAAAAAAGCAAAAGCTGTACTGGAAAGAAAAAGTGAAACAATAGAAATGAAAATAGTGTGGCATGAAAAATATAATTATAGTGTCCTGTGTTTATATTTTTTCTGCAATGGCTTAGCAAGTAGCACCTGGGTTATTTGGACTTGGGTTCAAGTGCGGTTCAGACTGCACAGAGCTTGCATGTTCTCCCACAGTCCACATTATGCTGTATTAATATTATTTGAGAACTAATAATGTGTGAAGTTATTTGGGGTTAACAAAGCCAATGAGTATCATTCATGTGTGCTAATTGTTTATACATCTTTTATATTGTACAATATTTTTCTTTCTGTTTTTTTTACCAGATCACAGTGGACATGCCAAGCACAACTGTTGTATTATACAATATAAGGGGATTTTTGTCTTATACTGAACCCCATCATAAGCCTGTATTATATGTTGGATATCTGCTGTGCTTTCCAGTGTACCTTGATTCTGATATCTGGGTTCTCCAAGACAATAGTCCTCAGTGTTAGAATGGCTTCTTTGGTACTGTAGTCGAAGAGAATAGCCATCAGCCGGATTAGGTTGTCTTTGGTCAGGATTTTTCCATACTTGCAGTAATTCAGCTTTAGAGGAACTTGCTTCTCTGTTAAACAGGGGGGGGGAAATGAGTAGTCAAGGACTTGTGTAAAACGCCTCAGAAGGCTAATGCCTGACACACAGAGGCAGCTTCCAAACCTTCTCCAGGTGCAAGTTTCAAGTTCAGCAGGTCTTTAAAGCCGCAGTCATCTCCCAGGATCCCATCATACGACATGACTCGTGAGCAAAACATGAGTCGACACATCTTTGCAGCATTTGTGTTATTGATGACGTGGGCAAAAACGTCAAAGTCGCAGCCTTTCTTCATTTCTGGAGACACCTTGATCTTAATGTGGAGACCTGGCTGCAGCTGCTGTTGCAGTAACTTGTTTTGGTGGTTGGCTCGTTCAAAGGCTTCCCTTTCTTCTTTGGACCCTTCGTGGACGACAGTACGAAAGGATACAACACAACTAAATATGAAGTCATTAACAAATATAAATAATGTTTTCTGTTAAGACAGGTTTGTATGAAAACCTCACATTCTGATCAGCTGTGACTTTATTTAAAATGAATTTTTCAGCTTGCACTACTTACCCTCAGGATACTTGTAGAGATGGGTGATGTCTTCCCTCTTGTCACTACCCACGCTCTTGGTGCTGATGCATACGCCCACCTTTGAAGTCCCAAGGAACTTTTGAACGCTACCATCCTGCTTCTGCAGGTACGTCACCACATCAGCATTGACCTCCGTGAATACAAATGGAGCATCATACTTGAGGGTAATCTCTCCTTCTTTGATGGCTTTCACAGGAATGGGGCCACAGCAGTATACCCCTAAAGTAAATGCAGATGAGTCAACTGAAATGAAACCCTTGCTAAGTATACAGAGAACTTTACATGGAGAAATGTTACATGCTATAGATATTGCCCTTGAAGTGTTGAGCCTAATCCAGTGCTGCTGTGCAAAGAAGCCCATAATCCTTACCCTCACTCTTCTCTTGAGGTGTTGGATCACTGGCTTGCCATCCATCATAGCCAGGAGTGAGATCCGGGCGTTGCATCCAACCTTCTACCCAGCAGTGGTAGTTCCTGCACAACAGGCACATGGTAGGATACATGAATTATTCATGACTACCTTCTTGTATCTCTGATGCAAGATTGGAATGATTTTTATTAAGTAATCTATAATTAGCCGTAGCTACTTGCCATATCATGTCTCTGGACTTCTTCACGAGTTTTCCTTTTTCATCGAAGTACCGCTCAATGACTAGATTGCTGTTGGTGTCGTGAGCAGACAAGTAGTTGGTGATCACTCGACAGGGGATTCCTAGTGCTCTGGAAACTAGAATGCACACAAAACTCAGGTTTGTTTATTGGAGGGGGGGGGGTCATACTAGATAAAACCAAATTATTGTAGTTTAACATTTTTTGTTCTAGTCCCTCTGAAAATTTTTGGGGAAGGCAGTCTTCAGCCCCGAGGCCTTCATAAAAAAAAAAAAAAAAAAAAAAAAAAGTTTGGATTTCACTGAAAATGTGGCCATAAAATCACATTATAAAACAAAAACATATGCAATATACAGTAGATTCTGTTCCACTCTCACATATGAAAACAATGTACAGACCATGTGGTTTAGCAGAATTAGTTTCAAGGAGCATTTCGCAGAGATTCTTGAATTTCTTACAGGGGAGCAATTTTCATGTTTTGAGTGTTAGAAAACTCAAAATCTGACTAGATTTTAGCACCACAGCAATCTGGAGAAATTCTGATGAAATCCATGCATGTGAAACATTGTCACAAATCATTGAATAATGATGTTCCCTACTGACCATAATAACCTCATCCAGACTGCAAAGTGTAACCCCTCCAGCCCAAAGATAACGTACCCACAGTCTAACTAAGCAATGTCTGAGTGCAACATGAACTCCATCTGTCCATTATCTGCAAGCTTTGTCTACTGGACCTCTTCCTTAATGTGGTGGTGTATATGCTAACACCTCGACTCTTGGTGGAACAGGGATGTGCTTACCTGTGCATGCCACAGCTGCGAAGACCCAACACTGTCCATAACGTACAGGAGCACAAGAGGCGGTATTCCAGTTGCGGAGGATCTCCACACTGCCTCTCCAGTACATGGGATTGATGCCATCCTTGTAGTCACCTGACCAGTTTCCCCACAACACCCCTTTGTCATCGTTGCAGTTGATCTATGGGCAGGGTTGACAGGGGGAATGTTGGTTCTGCTATTTAACTGATGCATATCTGCAGTAACTTCTTCTGTCCCATCAGTCACAGTTGACTGATGCAACTGTGCAAGCCAGTGAAAGCTGAACTGCGAGAACTGAATGGGTTGTACCCAGCCCCTAAGGCAAACAGTGTTAAAGTTACACAAGGTGGGTTCTCTTCAGTTCTCAAGTACAGGAGGGGTCACGCAGGGCTTACCATGGCACTCAGAACCCGTGATACATACACAGGATTCCTCCGCCCTGAGCAATCCTTGGCCGCGTTGCGTAAATACTTGGGGTTCTCATCCAGGATTCTCAAGCAGGCATCCAGAACACTATCTTCAAACTGGAGAGAGCGAAAGCATGTACTAGGTCTCCAGTGAATTCGAGAATGCAAATATATGCCTCAGTGCACATATAAGGTTGGAGTGACATTTACAGATTTTTCCTATGGGACATACATTTAGTATCTATAAAAATAAACTTTTTTTTCCTAGTTTATAAGGCATTCTAAAAGATTAGTCTGCTATTTTCAAACAACGTCAGGAACTTTTAGGCTGCACAGTTAGAATAAGCCTTGAAAAAGGATGCATCAGTTCTGGAAACATTTTTTTCAGAAGATATATACATTGCCTTCTTGTGCAGATAATTTATTTTACAAATATGCTTACACTGAAGTATTTGAATTGTATGATCTGGAATCTTTTTGTTTTGTAACAGATTATACAATTGGCATATTAATGTTAAATTACAAGGCAAATATTTATTCCCCTTCAAGTTTGTTTGGTACAAGGAATTCTGTGTATTTTTTGTTACCTGTCCAAAGTTCCACGGTGTGCCACTTGGATAATTGTAATCGCCTTGATAAATGATCCCATCCTGAGACAAAACGTACTCGGTGCGCTTTTCTTCATCCTCCATGTAGACTGCGTCTCCTGTTGTTCAAGAGAAGCCTTTAGTGTGATTGATTAGAAGAGGTTATGCTTTTGAGATCAAAAAAAGGAGAGCATAACTTTTGCTGTGCAAGTTCTGGCAGGTTGACTTACGTGGGCACCAGGGATTGAAGAGCAAGACGAACTCCCCAAGGCTGACTGTGTGACCTTGCTCCAGGCTCAAGGAGTAGCGCCCAATGGGGGCGTTTGGTGAGGAGCAGATGGACAAAGACAAACTGTGCTGCTCGGAGCATGACACAGTGGCGCTCCAGCAGGTATCATCGATGGAGTTTCCAGTACTGAAGATGGTCTTGGTACCCATTTCTTCTGAGGAGCTGGGGCCTTTGAAAGGAAGTGGAGGATAAATGGCAAGAAACCTATTTTAACAAACCCCTATGATGGACTGGGGTCCCATTTAACGTTTGTTTCATAACCTAATGTCTGGTGATTCAGAGATGGGCTTCGAACCCTGTCCACGATGAAGCAGTTAATGGTAATGGATAACTGGATATTTTTATACACAGTGAACCAGAGTAAGTCATGTTGATGGCATCAGGCTCCCAGCAGTTAAGGTAAACAGTGAAGACTACAAGGTGGAGGAGGACTTCAGTCAGTGTTGGTCCAGGACATCTGTGCTTTAAACCCGATGTACTTCATAATATACCACAACTGAAGGGAGCCGAGGGGACAAGTACCAGCCGAGTCAGCAACTCTGGCTGTCAACCTTTCTGTACATGGTCAAAATTACTATAATCAACCCAAAAAAGTTTTCACTTAGCCATTGTTATAATAATAATAATAATAATAATAATAATAATTTAAAAAAAAAAAAAAAAAAAAAAAAAAAAAAAAAAAAAA